>JACDOX010000030.1:3592702-3928117 GCA_014549065.1 Cardinalis cardinalis
AGAATTTATTCCATTATTCCATTTGACCTGTGAGGAAAACTAACCAACACAGATTGCAGCTGTGTCAGCCTCTGAGCCTCTTGATTCAGATGGTTTCACTCAGCCCATGATTTCCAGTCCCATTCAAAACCATTTTTGCATTCACAACCACCAGCTGCCCTGTGTCAAGTTGTGTAAGAACACTGTATATATTTTCTGCTTGAAGCTCATGAAAGTTTTCTGTTCTACAAAGGAATAAAGCCAAACCCCATGCACACTTACACAAGGATGTGTTCATACCATCTCAAATGTCAGCAGTGAACAGGAGGAATGAAAACCTTCCCTTGGGCTGAGTTACCTGACACAGTGARTTCACCTCTGCCTGCTGAGCCATGGTAGCTGCACATCCATCTGGGCAAATGTTTTTATCTACATGTGCCAAGAAAATACTTAGGAAGTTACTGAAACTCTCTCAGTGTGCCTCAAGAAATTAGCCAATAAATGGGRTCACAGAAGAATCATGGAATGTTTTGGGTCAAAGGGACACTGAAGATCCTCCAGCCCAACCCCCAACCTTCCTCTATCCCAGGTTGCTCCAAGCCCTGTCCAACACGAGCTTGAGCACTTCCCTGGATGGGGCAGCCACAGCTTCTCTGGGCAACCTGTGCCAGGGCCTCACTACCCTCATCATTAAAAATTTCTTCCTTATATCCAATCTAAACCTGCTSTCTTTCAGTTTAAAACCAYTGTCCTTTGTGCTGTACTGCAGGATCTGGTAAAAAAGTCCCTCTCCATTTGTCTTTGCCCCTTCTACACAGTGAAAATTCACAATAAGGTCTCCTCAGGGCCTCSTCCAGGCTGAACAACTCCCAACTCTCCCAGCCTRTCTTCACASAGGAGGTGCTCCAGCCTTCTGTCCATCTTTGYGGCCTCTCCTGGACTTGCTCCAACAGWTCCGTGTCTTTCCCCTGCTGAAGGCTGGATGCATCACTCCAGGATCTGGTCTCACCAGAGTGGAGTAGCAGGACAGAATCCCTGCCTCACAAACAGGAATGTACACTAATGGATAGTTCAAGAATCTGAAACAGCTCAATGACGTCAAGAAATTCAACTCAGATGAGAAAATACTTTCCAGAGACAGCTGTATATGACATTTTAAGTCAATGCCTCTCTCATATTTCACAATTAATCCAGAAATTTACATATTTTGTGGTTTGTGTTTATTCTTACAGAAAGAAAGGAATTAAGAAAAACTTGCTTAGAGGGATTTTCTCTCAGTGGCTTTTAGGGAAACACTACTTAATGTCTTATTGAAAAGGCTGGGAGAAAAGAGGATGATACTCAAATGTTTTGCTGACTCCCGTGCTCTGGAACATATCCTTGGCATTCAGGACAGATCACAGCCTACAGTATCCTAAACCAGACTGGTTAAAGGGCAGGGTGGTGGGAGACTACAGTGTCTTTACCTCATACCACCTGAACTGTGCTGAGCTGCCAGTCAGAAGAAAGACAAGAAGTGACTGCAAATAACAAGAAAAATAAAAGGACACAGATTTCCCCCATGCAGTGTACCAAAAGAAATCCAGTCCAGGATTACTTTTCTACTGGCAGCTTCATGACACAMCTTAAGCTTTCTGAGAGCCTGGGTGCCACCAGAGCAGGCTGCTCCATAGGAAAAGGGAGCCAGGAGCTGGAGATGACAGCAAGAAGCCTGGAGCAGCATCCTCATGGGCACAGGACCTTCCCCAGTACCTGTGCTGGCTTGGTGATCCTTGGGACAGCCAAGAGGCTCAGGAGGAGTCAGGTCTGGACTGGCAGAGCTGCAGCACAAACAGTGAGGGCCTGAGTGAGATGTAACCCTGAGCACAGCAGGGAAAAGCCTCCTCCCCAGTGAAGGCTCCTACTGTGGCTTTCCCTGGCATCCCATCCGGTGTCACACCACGTCAGGTGGCTTGGAGCATCAGCCCCAAACCCTGGGGAGAAGGGAATGCCAGAGTGCTAAAAGAGGAGGAGGAGGAGGAGGAGAGCACTGCCTCCCTGACCCCCAACCTCACTGTGCCACACCACTCACTCCATTGAAATACACAGAGAGAAGATGAGACAAAACACTTCGGAAAAGCTCCATCATTTGGTAACTTAAAAAAAAGAAGAAAGTTTCCATCTAAAATTTTCCACCTAAACCAAAGAAGCAAGGGTAGCAGCACCACTCAGAAACACACTTTAATGCGTGGTGTGATCTCCCCTTGCACGTTTCRTTTCTGCTTTGGCACAGTGACAAGCGCCAGGAGGGACACTCAGCCGCTTTTCGGTGCCTCAGTCTTCCCTGGAGCTCCGTCTGTGTTTCACGGCTCCGGCCGGGCAAAACAGCCCAAGCCCTTCACGCCGGGTCGGGCTCCGGCTCTCTACGGAGCCACCAGCTCGTTCCGGGCTGCGAGGGCCGATTCCGAGCCGAGGGAGGGCGGCTCTGCCGGGCCCTGCAGCCGCTTCCCCCACCGGGTGTCGCTGCCCGACGCCTTTTCCCGGGGCCGGGGCCGTGCTGGGGCCAGGGCCGGGACCGGGGCCAGGGCTGGGGCCGGGACTGGGCTGGGTCGGGCCTGGGCACAGGCTGAGGCCGGGGGGCCGTTCGGGCCGGGGCTGAGGCCGGAGCCGGGCTGGGGCCGGGCTGGGGCCGGGGCTGAGGCCGGGGCCGGCCGAAGGCGCCGCTCCAAACCCCCCGTAGCCCCGTGAGCTCTTGCTGAGCAGCCCGAACGCCTATGGTGGCAGCTGCTGGGCAGAGATGCTGGYGTGAAAAATGCATGTATTTTATGATTGGCTTTTCGCAAATATTAAAATGAATATTGTATGTGTTGTGTTAAAAAGTAATGCTGTAATTATTATCTTAAGTAGTGTGTTAAATATAGTTTTAGGTTACAAAAAACGTTAAAATAGAAACTATGCTATGTAGGATACTGTTTTTAAAGAAAGGACTCACAGCGAGATAGCAGCCACAGGACGCCTAAATCTTTCAGAAAAAGAGAATTTACTGGCCTCTTATCAGAAGAAACGAACTTCTTCCTGCCTCGAAGGCGCTGTTAGGATTCAGAGGAAGAAGCTGACACTGACCAGACAGAATCCTGTATTTGAATGGAATTTATGCATCATGTATGAGGTGTATGAATATGCAACAGGCTATTGTTTTTAAGGGTTAATCCTTTGTTAACGKGTGTCCTTTTTCGGGCTCGTGCTGCCCAGAAAAAGGTACCCGGACATCCRTAACTCTTTGTKTCTRTTGTCTCATATTGTCCTAATTCAACTTGTCCAAATTATTATTACTCTAATTGTATTACTATTTTTATAAYMATTTTATTACTATTAAACTTTTAAAATTTTAAAAACAAGTGATTGGCGTTTTTYACGCTGGCAGATGATGYGCGGAGGCACCGCTGAGCCGCCCGTGCCCTTGGAACCCCCGGCACCATTGTTGCTGGTGAGGAAAAACCGTAACCCAAGCCTTTCCATCTCTCAAAAGAAGTTCTTTCCCTCCTTGATTTATTTTTCCCTCCTGGAAACAAATATTTCCTCTCAGCAGAGCTCACAGTTTCTTCCCATTTTTAAGGAGAATCTTCTTGCACTTTTGGCTCAATACATATCATAAAAATCAACATAGTTTTAGTCTTAATGTGAGAAACCTTATGAAGAGACTGAGAAGCTGAAGAGAAACCAAATGTGAACATCATGGAAAGTGGGGAATTATACTGCCAGAATGTTTGTTCTTCTATCCTCTTTCAGGAAAGACTCTTGAAATAAATTTTCCTTGTGAGACAAAGCAGTGGGACAAAAATAGATAAGCACAATGGAGAAAAGATCATTAAAACACATTAAAAATTATATTGTATTGTCTCTATCAGAGTTTCCCCTTTACATCCATCTTGCCTGCTCCGGGACAGTTTCCAGTTCTGTTTGAAAAAGCTACTGCTGAAATGAAAGGAGGAGTCAGATCACACCTTCCCTTACACCCATGTCCACCCAGGCTGGCTGCAAATGTTTAGAAATATCTCTGTTCTTATACTGCTCCATAATGGACAAAGTCAGGTCCCTCCACCCAGAGCTTTTAGAAACCCAGAGCTCCAGCCAAGAAAGAAAGCTGGCTACAGCTTCTCCTGTGTGCAGCCAGGGCTGGCAATTTTCAAACATGGGCTGACACAATATTCCCTAAACACCACCTAAATACTACCTAAAAGAATCAAGGTGCTTTGTTTTGATTTTCAGTTTAAAACTATGGTCAGAATGACTATCTCAAGGGTGCATTCTGAGGTGGAAAGTGGCATAAGATCACGGGTTGGGTGAGTGGCTGTATGTCAGAGGAGGACACTGCTCTGTGGGTAGTGATGCTGCCTCAATCAAATCAAATCCAATCAAATCCAATCAAATCAAACCAGATGAAAGTTATTCTTGGTCAGTATATTTCAAAAGTTATGCAGGATAAAAATACAGCTGTGGTTATAAGATCAACACAAATGCCAAGTGGAAAATGGCCAATTTTCTCCCTTTTTGTCATGATAGGACACAAAACAACAAGGCAATAATTTCTATGAGAACGGGGTAGATAAAATGGGGCAGAGTTGACATTAGTTTGGTTTTGCTCAGTCTTCTCTCTTTCTGACTGCTTCTATAAAATACAAAATTCACCTTTAAGCCTGTGGTTTAGTTCATTTTTCCTGTTCCCTTCAGGCTGCCCTTCCCTTTACTGGGCCTCAAGTATCACTTCCCTTTCCCCCACTCCCTGCCCTCTTTTTAGTGTTGGAGCAAATATATTCTGCATCAGGATATGGGGTATGTTTGAAAAGAAAACAAAATTTGAAGTTTTTGCAGTTCAGGGCATGACAGATCATTAATAATCCTTAMTATGCAAGCTTTCCATCTGCTATTCCTGCTCTGAGGTCAGCTGGTCCAAGGAAAGCAGGAAGGAAATAGGAAGCTTCAGTGAATACGAACAAAAAGCCTTCTATGAGCCTGCAATGTATATGGGAACCCCACACTGCTATTCCCTGGAAAATCCAAAGCTCATTCTGCCCATATTYCTGCTCCTACTAGTAAATTCCTCGATTGGAAGGAAAGGCACCAGGATGAGCTCATCCATGCAACATCCTTAGAGAAAGGTGCAGCCTCAAGTGCTTTTGTTCTCCTCCTGGACCTGGACAAAACAGAGAGATGGGCAGGCAACAACCATGTGAAGTTTAACAAGGGCAAGTGCCAGTCATATTTCAGAGTGACTGGCCATGCCTTCATTTTACACTAATATTTCACAAAACATCTTTGTGTTCTGTTGTAGGACCTTCTGGTGCCTATTTGGGGTGTTCCTGCAAAAGGTAGAGAGATTTATGGTTAATCCAAGAATTGCCACTTGGGATTTTTCTTGTATATCCACCCAGATCAGCATCAGTACTTTTATATCAGCAAGCTGAGGTTTAAAACTTGCTGATTGCATGGCCACAGTGTTCCTTGCTCCAGCAAGTAAACAGGAGGCAAAAATATTAGAAAACAGCCTTCAGTCAAACCCAAATATTTTCCTTGCCTGTTGCTTACCTTTGCTTCAGCTCTCAGGAAGTGATGGTAAAYCCAGTATTTCTCCAAAACCAGGCTGATGAGTCATAGAAGGCATCCTTGGTTCTTCTCACAGCATCACACAGTTTTCTGTTGTAATATGACRCGAAAYGAACGACACTCACACACTGAGATGTCCAAGGCAAAAAAGGCGTTTATTTCTGGACCTCGATATTTATAGAATTCCAAAAGTGACAAKGGATTGGAGGATGAAATTGCCACCTCTSCAACTACACTGGTCAAACCAACACTCCTTCAATTTTCTCTTCTTCCAGAAAGGAATGAAAAMCAATAATTATTTACATGAAAAGTGCGTGAGAAACTCCATTACAAAAMTGTAAACATCAGAAGGCTTAGAAGAGCTTTAGAAGAACAGAGTGACAGTTTTCCCCTTCTGGCTGCCCAGGGGTGAGCAGGATGCTGCTCCCAGCTCCTGTGTGAGTGGGCAGAAAGGCAGCAGGCAGGAGGGAGGTGAATTGCAGGGAGGCACAGAGGGGAACAGCTCCATTCCCCTGTGCTCAGGCACTTGTCTGAAAGTGGATTTACTGCCTGGGACTTGTCTGCTGCACAGGCTCACAATTGGAACAAGCTCAGGGTTAAAAGTTCACAGCCTGGGTGTTGCAGTGTGAGCGAAGGGTGAGAACCAGGCACAAACCATTAGAGCTGATGCTGTGCTTGTTATCTGAACCTGGGGCACTCTTGCCAGGGGTGGTGCAAACTCCAGCATTGAGTCAGGAATTCTGGTGCTGTTGCATGAAATCCCACACAGCAGGTTGTGAGATGGGGTTAGGAGACATTCTGGGCTTGCAGCTACTGCAGTCCTTCCTAGTCAGCCCTCAAGAAGGTTTCTCCTGTGTCCCATGTCTTGCTCCACTGGGTACCTGCTGCAGCCAAAGTAGAAAACTTTTCACTATACAAAATGCAGAGAGATGATRCATCTTCCTGACTGGGGAGGTGGAAGTGCTGGGTTCCAAAAATTTCTTGCTGCTGTCAGCAGCTTTACTGACTGATATTATCTCTATGCTGACTTTTAAGCTAGTCTGCCCCTCACCTTTCCACCCCGGAGTCCTTTCAGCAGACCCATGCCAAACATGGCTCTTTTCTCTTAGGGGAGGCTCAGATGCTTCCCAACCAAAGCTGGCATGCTGAAAGAGAAACCAACCAAATTCATCCCTGCTTGCTGGAGGGAGATAATTTTCAGAAGTCTAAAACTGAATGTAGAACTTTCTGTCTTGCCACTTAAATATTAATTACACACAGCACTGCAATGGAAACTTTGGATTATGCTTATGATACCTTCCCTAGAGATCTGAASCTGGATTTCCTTGAGTGCCAGCACAGGTGGTTTCCATGTGCCTTTTTCCCAGGCAGTGCCTGCACAAGGGCAGCCCAGCTCCAGAGGGGAGCATTCCCCACCACCTCAAGCCTTAAAACACAATACACAGAGYTCCATTATTAAGCTTAATACTTCCTAGTATCTCTCTRAATATACTTTTCTGCAGCTTAGGGAGTTRTTCTAGACAAGTGTTAATACACAGACCATTGTTCTATTTGTCTTTWCTTTTCTACTTTTTACATMATTTTTCTGCTGACCWATCTCATAACTGCTRCTKARCTCTAATCACAGYTCTGCTGTCTCTGAAGCYTRCCTTTTGCAGCTTTCCCAAAACCATCACATTTTATAGATTCCCACAGCCTCTACACACCCCTTCAGCCTCCTGGTTTGAACCATCTGTACACCATTTTGGGAGAGTGGAGCTTCATTTGTTACACTTCCACTGTGGCCAGGCCAGGGTAGCTATTACTGAACCCTCCCAGCTCCCAAAGAAACCCAAGGGCTGCTGAACACCAGAGTTCCTGTGCTGTGATGGKGACCTGAGCACACAAAGCTCTAAATTTAGTCATGAAAGATGAAAACCCCAAATCTTGAAGGTTTAAACACCTGACTCCAAGCCTGAAACCCAGACTGGACATTTAACAGACCACAGAATATCTACTAGCTCCTAGGTCCTGCCTGAAAATGGATTTCTGTCCCCCCAGAACTTGCAGGTGCTCTGTTGTGCCTTAGCATGAAGCAATGTGTGAAAGTCCTAACAAGGGCAGAGTTCAGGGCTGAGRTCACCCCTCTGCTCTCAATTAAGGCAAGTAGGAAAGACAATATCCCATTTTTGAGTGCTAGGGCCTGTCATGTTGTACACAGTGTCTGCATTCAATTAAAGAACACAAATTGGCCCYTAGTGCCAGAAGAAAAACCAAAATGAGGGCAAGTTTGATGCACCAAAATAAAATGTGAGACAGGAAAGATTTCYCACCCCCACAAAAATGTTTGGAATACACACTGGAAAGAAACTTCAAGAAATTGGTGGAAATGCTTTGAAAGGGGTGTGACTCACAATCACTTTGAAGGCTAAGTTTTCTTTTTACTTTCTAGCTTTGGAAAAGGTTTTAAGATTCAGAAAGTGTGTTTTGCTCTAAGTCTGGGGGCCTGGGGTAACTTTCCTTTCCCCTCAGCACCCCAGCACCTTGTGTTTTGTACTTCAGCTTTGGGGAGAGGAAGTGGGTTGAGGCTGCCACCTCCTCTCCTGCTTGGACAGAGCACAGGAAAATGCAGACCTATGTGGAATCACTCACCAGGGCTCTCACACAAGGAGAAGGAGCAGGAAACCTGCAGAACATCCAAATTGCCAGCATTAAATACTAGGGGTGTTCAAAAGAAGGGTTGGAAGGGTCATTTTTTATCTACAGGTAGTGGCTCAAGSAAAGCAAGGATGAAACTGGAAACAACTCTGGGAAGAAATCTGGTGTTAATACCATGCAAGTGAGCTTGAAGTTTATTCATGAGGATTCAGTAGGGACATTATCAAGCATCTCAGCCTTAGAGTAAGTCAGCTAATTACCTTCTGGCCTCAGGGTCCCTCCTTCTAGCAGCCCATGGATGGGTGAAGATTGGTGCTCTCACAGCTATCACAGAGCTGAGCATTTTGCTGTAGCTGTTCCCAAGAAGATGTCAGCTTCTTGTGCACATTCTGAAATGAAAATCTACATAAAACCAAAAATTCACCATCTCTGCTTTTTTTCTGAAAAAAATGCAGGGAAAACAGTGGAGATGGCTGTAGTTACAAATAAGGCATTGAGCTCTTCTAGGCATATATAGATACATATAATATAAAATACATTAAAAGCCCACAAAAAAGTAAAAGATACATCAGATCACTGAACTTATTATGTCTGGAAGGAACCAAAGTAGAAATTATTAACTATAAAACTATCAGTAGCAATGSAGAAGGAACAGAAGGAAAATTCAGAGGAACATCCTTCTCTTGATGCTGCACATGAAATTCAATYCCTTCCAAGGACTTTTAGACTTACAAGAAGCAAAGTACTTTGGACATAGGGGAGGGACCTTTACATTTAGTATAATCTTTGCTTGCAGCACTTTCTGCTTTTCACCAACTCTTCTATGTCATAAAATAACACAGGAATAGGACTGGCCAGGGATAATTTCAAATATTAAGTGGTCTCACACAACTGTGCAATAGTGAAGATCATCTACCAAAAACAAAACCAAAAAAAGCTCACCCTAAATCCTTTTCTCTGGAACAATCTTTTTTGTGACTTACAGCTGGCTTCCAGTGCATGCTGGAGACTAAATCCACCAAGAAATCCACCAAGAAATCCACCAAGTATCTGCTGACAGCAACTGCAGTTAATTGTGCACAATGACAAGTGCCAGCTCCATTGGGAAAAGATGTTGGAGAAATCCCACATTAGATGATGAATTGCTACATTAAATCTGAACTGCCAAGCCCTCCCAGCTCTACAGGTGCTTTGCCCATTATCTTTTACACTCATGGAAAGACAGAAGTTTTATTACCAACATAAAATTAACTCAAATTAATGACTGGGACATGATGGTTACATCTCTTGTCTTTTTGGTCCTCATTTTGGAGCCATCCAAAGCTGAAGGACAATACAAACATGAAATGAGAAGAGGAAAGAAATTCCCAAGTGGTGAAAGGAACCAAGTATCCTAAACAGCAGAACTCCCATCTCTCCCTTTCCCACCTGCTGTTCCCACATGCCCTGTGCTGACAGACCTGCATTTCTTCCTTACCTGCTGCCATTGCCAAAACCCGTCCCTCCCAATTCCAGCTTTATCACAAGCCCATGCTTCTGCCTAACTTTTTACTCCTAAGCATTTTTTGGATCTTTTTAGGAGTCAGAGGGATGCCAGTGAAGGAGACAATTGGTAACCCTTCCCTTCCTTTTTCAAAATTTGAGTAAATCTTCCACTACTCAAGTTGCAACACAGAGTGGAGTGGACCTGTGGCCACTTACCATCACACTGAAAGGTAAGAGAGAGAAGTGAATTTTTTTCAAGTACATCAGCCTTCTTTATTAGTGCTGCTGCTGGAACAGTTTTTTATTAGAAGCATCTGAAATTGGGCTTTCTTCCATCAAATAATGAATCCCTCACAGCTGTGCTTCAGCAGATCAGCCCACATYAGGCCATCTGCACAGCAATACTGCAGCCACAGGGTTTCTTAAAACATTTGCAGGATGGAAAGAATACAGTGGCATTTAGGGAGGAATCACTCTGTCTATATCAAACAGAGCATTCCCAAAACCCACAAARTTAGGAAAAATACACTAATGGGTTTATATTTTTAAAGCATCTATTGCCTCATGAGCCGTTTAAATGAAAAATTCATCTCCAAACTCTTCTCCTGTCCACAGTGGGTGTCATGTTCTGCTAATTTCTTCCCTGACTTTTCAGCACAGGATGTGTTTATCTRAAATCTGGCTCAGTGTCAGGACTCCCCTGCTGCTCCCTCTGCACAGGAAGCAGAGTCAGTGCCAGCAGCACTCCCAGGAGTGTGACTCCAGAGCCAGGACAATGGCTCTGTGCTAAGGAAGGAGCCACAAAAGCTCAGGGAATGCCCTTGGAGGCCAAGGTCTGGTGTTCCTTAGAGAGGCAGGGGAGGTGCAAGGCAGGAGGGAGGCTGAACACAGGTGCAGCTCACAGGGCAATTTTGGGAGAAGGAAGGGCTTGCTGAGGTGTCTCAGATCAYTCCTGATGCCATCTCCTGTTCCAGCCTGCCTGCTCCCCTCTGGCTGGCCCCAAGCTCTGGCAGCAGGTCACCCTTGGTGGCACAACAGCCCCTCGTTGTCATTACACAACAAATTACACAGACACTCAATGTAGCCACCATCGTTTAAATGAAGGAAAAAAAACAAAGGAAAGGCTGTTGAGCCCTTTGCAGCCCAGCAGCAATTCCCACCTGGCACTTTTAGAGAAAAACACAGCACCCTGGAGATCCAAACTAATGGTTGTTTTCCAAGGCAAAATCAATGTAACACCTTGAAACAAAGCAAGCACAGCACCGTGGCTGAGAGTGTTTGTACACKGCTCTGTGAGACTGATAAATGCAGACCCTGACTTACTGACATGGGAAGTGGGTGACTTGTCCAGGCCTCCATGCAGAAAAACTGCAGCTGCAAGAGAGTCTCAGTAAGCCAGATACAAACCAATACCAAACCATGTGGTTTTTTTCCAAGATCAGTGGATGCAGGGGGAGTGGGGAATTCTTGTGCTGATTTTATAAATTCAGAATTGGTTCTTTTCCAATTATTTGTTACAGCAACAGGATGAGGAGTTGGGGGAATTTCTTTTACRTTTTGAAGTTAAATGCTTCTCTCTTGCTGAACATTTCAATAGAGATTTCAAGAATCAGCAGTGTCCAAAATGGGCACCTGGCACCTGATAAAGACTCATYTGGTAAAATAATCTGGTAGGTATTATCCTGTAAACCAATCTCAGGGATCAATAATTGAGACTTTAAGCTTTAAAATATCATTAGTTACACTGCAAATCCATGTGTCTACAGCATTAGAAAACTCAGCCCATTGTGACTTTKATGGAGAGCAAAGACACACATTGTACCTCTAATTACCTGTCYTCCAGATGCTGAAATAAAATGAAACATACTTCTCCTTTTTCACTCTTAGTTTTATTATAAAAATCAACATTTCATTTGTTACAACTCAGTTTATAGTAATAATTGGAAAGGATTTTTGTACAAGGTTTATATACACCGTACAAGTAAAGCACTTTATTTTACAAAAAAAAAAAAAGTTAGTGAATGAGTGAATAGGGCTGGCCAAATGTTGGCCATTATAATATAAATACATCCTTGCAAAGCACCATCGTACTGAAGTTGATGAACAAGAGACACCAGCTGGCTTTAAGACAATGACAAACAGTGATTAAAGCTTACAAAAAAAAAGAATGAACAAACAAAACAAACCAAAAACAAAACAGAGTTAAAATCTGAAAGCAGCACCAGATCCTTCACTTACAAACAAGGCTAGTTCAGCTTAAGCCTGGTGGTATCCTCTTTGCAAAAATCCACTTCCCTTTTCCACTGACTCTCCCCTGCATGGCTTGAGGCTGCAGCCTTTTAATCAGGACTTCAGAGCTGCTCCTGGTTCATTCAAGGGGGGGAACACTGGCTCTCCAACAGTTTGTAACAACTAGGACAATCCTGAATAAAACACTAACACTTTATTTACCCTGCTCTGCACAGTTCTGGTGTGAATCACCAGTCCCCATAAATGCTACAAATCCCTTCCCTTTTTAAAGATGGAAAAGAAAGGAAATTTTGGATCACTACTGTACTTTGACTTCTTTTAGAAAAGAAATTGACTGTTTTGTAACCCTTTTCAAGCTATTAGTTCATTCCTAACTTACTGGCAACGTTTATCTGTCACCTGCTGTTAAGTTACAGGTTAATTTTCAAGCCATACCGACACCACAATGCAATTTAAAAAAATCTCATTGCTAAGAAAGCAATTTCTGAACAGCAATGCTTAAATTATTTTTGCACTCAATGAGCCAGTTATTTTTCTGCTGCAGAACTAATCACAGTACARGTTCAGAAGCAGATTCTGTTACTAACAATACTGTGTGACAAACATGCTCAAGGCAAAAAGGTCAGGAAAAGAAAGKGACTGATTTCTTCTTAAGAGGTATTTTGAAGAAGTCATCTGATCCAACAGCATGTGTGACCAGGGAGTTCTGCAGCTCAAACAGTTCCCCCAAGAATGGTCCTAATTAATTAATCTGACATTTGCCAAACAATTAGGAATGGGAATAATATTCAAGACAGTGGCCTTTTCTTCATCTTAGCACAGGTTTTACTACTTTAAAGCTCAAACCGTGTTTAGGAGTTACCTAAGCCATCTCTAGAGAATAAATCGAGAAGCAATGCAGAGCTGGAGACCACAACACCATCAAGGCCCATTAGTGTAATAAATAGGAATGACAGGGATTTTCCATGTGCACCTGCCATGTCRAGCAGTTTGGGTGCAATTTTCATCATAATTACTCCAGGGCTGCAGCAGACTGCTTTTCATGTCCCTACAAAACACAGAGGAGCTTTACTCATCGCAAAATGGACTCCAAAAGTGGAGGAAGAGTATAAGAAATGTGCTTCCTCTCCTGCCTGGCCTGACAGAGCATTAAGGATTCAGGTGTTCTGCTGTCTGTTGTAAACCTGGCCAAAAGGAGCCCAGGGCAGGTGAGACACAGCAGGACAGCACTCTGGGAGTCAGGGAGGCTGAATCTATGCACAAGAGAAAATKATTAGCTTTGGCTGAGTGCCTGGTACAAAGATTTGGGTACCTGCACACYCACTTGTACTTGCWCAYGGGGAGGGAAATGCTGTGACAGAAATCTGGAATTTACAGTGCAGAAAGTTTCAATTCACAGCAAAGTGAATCCTTTGAWATCAAATGGCTCACTTACATGTTTTGCATTACTGTAAATATTTCATTTAATGTATGTGCACAAGTTGCATGAATTTATAGTCATGGAAAGCATTCTTTATTTCAAATGCAGATGCCATGTGCGTGTTCCATTTATCTCATCCAAGTAACTTCCTAACAAATATCTTGGTATCCAAAAGCAGTAGCCATGAACTGCATGCACTATGACATGCCAGGTAAAACTTTAAAAGGTAGTCTTAGGTCTTATTAATGCTGCCATTTAAACATGCAAAGTTAGCTTTCAACAAATTATGCTGTAATTTGTTGATTATGCTGTAATTATGCTGTCTTGTTTTGTTTTTTAGCTACAACAGACTGGGCATGCCAGCTCTTCCCACCACCAGCCAGCCAGCTCAGAACTGCCCAGTATTTAYARAGAGGAAAAAGTACACAAGATCCCTGTGTTAATGCCCTACTGAACCTGATGCTGTAGGATAAGGACCTTTATGCTTAACTGGAGGGACAAGGAGCAATTYCCACTGCCATCAGTGAGATCCCTTCCATGCTAATGCTACAAACCCACTTCAGCAATGTCCTGAATGGGCATGWCTGTGTTATCTAGGTCCCAATACCTCAGTCAACTGGAGAAGAGGGAGAAAAGATGATCCTCACYGAGGGAAGGAGAGAATATGAATCACAACAGGCTCAGTGCCAAAGGGGAGCAAAGAGAAAATGTTCAGTCTCAGCATTTATCCACTGGGAATGTGTCAGGTGTGGGTATTGGTTGCCTCAATACTTTTGTAATTTGGAGATCTGCCCAAGAGGAGCTTCACAGATCAGCACCTCTTTCAAAAATTTACTCCACATTTAGTGAGAAAATACATGTATTTACAAAATCATATCACAGCTTCCTGCTCAGACAAGGACCAGCCTGTTCTCTATGCTGGATATTTTCAGTGGAAAACCCCAGCCTGTCCACCTCCCCTCTCTTAAGAACCTCCCAGAGGCACCCAAAATATTTGATGCCCAAATTGAAACATCTGTGTCAGAAAAACCTGATCAAATCCTACACAGAATTCTATGGCAACCTTACTGACTTCAGYTGGGTTATGTGGATGTGAACCAGCACAGGAGGCAGCACGATCCATATGCAGAGAATATGTTTCTTCTAAACAAACCCTTGCTTATAATTAACACACAGATTTACCTGCAGGAAGCTCCCTCCAAGGGGATGCCTCAGTGAGGCAGTCCAGCTGCACCAGAAAGAGGATACCACTCCTTAAGCTCAACCATCCTGGAGTTTTTCAAAAAGAAATTGGCACACTGAGAAAAGCATTTTGCAAGAAGAGACCATTGCCATTGCAGTACAAGCACTTGGACTGAGATACAACAATACAATATTCTTCTGAGTTCATTAGTGCAAGTTCCCACATGTGAACCCCACACGGAATGCTGCACATGAAAAAATGTAAACAACAGAGAAATTCTAATTCTCATCGGTGTGCCAGCCTCACCCCCACCCTGACACACCCAACCTCCCCCCCTTCATATAAATGGTTTTCAGTTCCCTTACAGTTCACAACACCCTCCTCAACATCCATCCTGCTGGACAGCACAAGGAGGCTTCTCCACCAGCAAGGAAGAGCCAGAAGAACAGCTACCACAATTCCTAGAAACCTAGAGTGAAGCTGGGCAAAAAACCCCTTAGTACACCATCTTCAGAGACCAACAGCAAGAGCCTGGAGATCATCAGGCTTTTTAAARGTATTCTGGACTAGTAGGAAAAACCCTTTATTACAGATGGAATCCCAATGAGAGAGTTTTTCTTGGAGCTGAAACCAAATGAGGATCCCGTGCTCCAGATGAGTGGCAGCTAGCAAGAATAACTTGTCACTAATTTTGTCAACAGYGTCAATTGCAAGCCCATGCCATATTTTCAGATAACTTCTCTTTTAGGTGAAACTGGCTGGGAAGGAAGCAACAGAGAACAATAAAACCCCAAAGGCGCCTCTGGAAAGTTGCTATCCCCATTCCATAGCCAAAGGTGAGGAGGCAGGAGCTCCCAGGACCTTTGTTTTGAGAGAGAAGACTCAGAGGGCCAGTCTGTGAAGGCATGGAGCACCTTCAGTGGATGTGATGTTAGAAGAAGATGCAAATGCACAATGCCATCTAAGACCAGGTATACTGTGTGCTCTGCTGCAACAAAACAAATTCAAAGCACTGCACTGGAGTCCAAGAGGAGTTAACAATATCCTAGGTTGCCCCTTCAACTACACAAATAATGTTTTCACTTGATTAAATAATCTCCCTGTCAAAACCACTATGGTGAGGCTGATGGGAGAAGGGGCTAAATATGACAATATACAAAAATAGAGATGTGAATATAAAATGGTTTGGTTAAGAATATCTTAAAATTTGACATTCACAGCGGTTAATACTTAAGTATTAAACTCACACCACACAAAAKAGGAGGTATGTCAAAATCATACCGGGAAAAACTGGCTTTACCTAACACAAAGAAAACAGAGCAGTTAATACAGCAGGGGAACCCCTTCCAATGACCAAAACATCTATTTTTCTGATGGACAGTTGTTCCACTGAAAGTTAAATGCTTCCTTACTAGGAAAAAATAATATATATATTTATATATATGATTTGTATACTGTGATATCAATATACACTGAAAGTACTGCAAGGATATATTATTCATTTACAGTAAAACTAACAATCCATGGTTAAATTTATAGATTATAAATATGCTGTCTATATTATATGTGGTATAAAAATATTTGACATTTTGTGGGCACTAGGTCAAAATAAGATTTTCTTTTTTAAGGGACTAAAAATCATTCAGGTATATGCATATTACCCTTGTCAATGATGTGAGAATTGTACTGACCTGGTACAAAACAGAGTCCTATCATGCTGGCAAAATGAGGAGGGTAATGTTTAGCATGATTAGCATGAAAATCACTGCATGACAAGGCTAATTAGGAGAAAACCCGGCATTTACAGCAGCCCAGTTCTAGCAGTACTTTAAATAGAAGTATCGTGAACTTAAGTGACACGGGCAGGAGGAAAGGATGAAGAAAAAACAAGAAAACCTAAATGGGATTAAAAACCAAATTTTAAGATACACCCAACAAAAATAACTGAAATTCCAGAAGCACGGAGAAAGCTTTAAACGCTCTCATTTGTTAAATGCATTAAGGAAAAACAGAGGTGCATTCATTTAAAAAAGTGTGCAATTGATTTTCTGGATTCACTGCTACGACTGCTGTATTCCTGTAGAAAACAAAGCCCTTTGTGTAAGGTTAATATCTGTCCTGACTGCATTTTCAAGTTTAACTTTAGTTGCTGGCCCTCTGCAGTTAACATAGAGGTTATTTGGCTACTTCCAAGTATCTATGGTATGCTGCTCTGAGACGGACTTCTTTATTATTAATTACTTTAAACATTTTTGGTATTGACAAAACCCACGTATCACCTCACCGGACAAGAAACACATCCCAGTCCTTCCATTTCCTTATGTGCTCAGTCACTTCACTGGATTAAGGCATGTTTTTGTGTTCCATTTGCAAAAATAAAAACTTTTTGTACAAACGTCTGGGTTCTTTTATACAAAAATTTCTTTTCTTCTTATGGCACAAGCAGCAGCTGCTGTTTAAGAAAATATATAAATATCCTTTTTTTTTTTTTTCTTTTTGTTTTTAAATTCTTCTGTACAAATATCTTCAGTGCTCCTCCTCCTCCCCACATTTACCTGTACACGCTCGGCTCCCTCCCCCCGTCCCCGGCGGAACCTTTCGTATTTACAGCGCGGCGGGCTCGGGGCGGGGGGGCCGCGCCTCAGGACGAGTCGGTGCAGGGCGACGGCGGCGGCGGGTACAGGTGGTGCGAGTAGCTGCGCTCGGTGTACGGCGACGGCGGGCAGCTCTCGCAGTTCTCCTCGGCAGACAGGTACTGGCTGCGAGGCGTGGGCGGCGGCGGCACCGGCTCCGAGTCGTAGTTGAGGTCGCTGGTGTAGCCCTTGGCGGCGGCGATGGCGGCGGCGGGCGGGCGGCGGCTCGGGCCGTAGTCGCTGTCGCACACGTCCGTGCTGCAGGGCGTGGTGGGCGGCGCGAAGTGCCGGTAGCTGTAGGGCCGGTAGCTGTGAGGGGACATGGAGCGGGGAAAAAGGTCATTTCTCCCTCCTCAAGGTGGAAACAGAAAGCAGGGCAACCTCTGTAGTAATGCACGGCATATCCTGTCTAAACTTCCATGTGTGAAAAATSCATGTATTTTATGACTGGCTTTTCGCAAATACTAAAATTAATATGATATGTGTTGTGTTAGAAAGTAATGCTGTATTAATTCTCTTAAGTACTGTGTTAAATATAGTTTGAGGTTATAAAAAATGTTAAAATAGAAACTAGGCTATGTAGGATACTTTTTTWAAAGAAAGGACTCGCAGTGAGGTAGCAGCCACAGGACATCTAAATCTGTCAGAGAAAAAGAATTTATTGGCCTCTTATCAGAAGAAACGAACTTCACCAAACAAACTTCACCCTGCCTCGAAGGCGCTGTTAGGATTCAGAGGAAGAAGCCGAGATGACCAGACAGAATCCTGTACTTGAATGGAATTTATGCATCATGTATGAGGTGTATGAATATGCAACAGGCTATTGTTTTTAAGGGTTAATCTTTTGTTAACGGGTGTCCTTTTTCGGGCTCGTGATGCCCAGAAAAAGGTACCCGGACATCTGTAACTCTTTGTGTCTATTGTCTCATATTGTCCTAATTCAATTTGTCCAAATTGTTATTACTCTAATTGTATTACTATTTTTATAACCATTTTATTACTATTAAACTTTTAAAATTTTAAAAACAAGTGATTGGCGTTTTTCACACCTGCAGAAGTGCTACAGCGTTGGGTTTTACTGGTAGAAAATKAATTTTGTGCTCCAGACTGCTGGGATTGGACAGTGGGCCACGTTTGGTGTAAGTATTCTATCATCACGTTCGGGTTAATTTAATCCATAATGCTGTGGGCTCCCCATCCCTCGAGGTGTTCCAGGCCAGCCTGGACAGGGCATGGAGTAACCCGGTCTAGTGGAAGATGTCCCTGTGTGACCRTGTTCACAGGGGTCTTAGGATGAGGGAAGAGATGAGGATCTGACTCCATGTTTCAGAAGGCTTGATTTGTTATGATATATATTATATTAAAACTATACTAAAGGAATATAAGAAAGGATTTCACCAGAAGGYTGGCTAAGAATAGAAAAGGAAAGAATGATAACAAAATCTTGTGACTGACTGAGATAGTCTGGACAGCTGGGCTGTGATTGGCCATTAATTAGAAACAACCACATGAGCCAATCCCAGATCCACCTGTTGCATTCCACRGCAGCAGATAACCATTGTTTACATTTTGTCCCTGAGGCTTCTCAGCTTCTCAGGAGGAAAAATCCTAAGGAAAGGATTTTTCATAAAAGATCCCTGTGACATCCCCGCCCATGGCAGAGGGTGGAACTGGATGGGCTGGTCATTCCCTCCCAGTTCCCTCCCARCCACAGCATTCTGTGATACCAAGATCACTGCAGAGCCCAGGTTTGTTAAGCGCTTCCCAGTCTCCAGGTGTTCCCAGTGACCCTGGCACTGCTCAGAGATGCAAGGAGCACCTATGAGAGCTTGTGCCTGGGAACAGTCTCTCACACAGCAGGCTCCCTGAGGACTAAATTCAGGTAGAAAAAGTTGCTCCTAAGACAGTGGGGCACTGTAAGAGCTGTGTTGCAATTATGGAGAAGATAATTCTGTTTCCATTATGAAGTTTCTGGATATTAACTTCCAAATCCAGACAGAAGGACTGAAAATTACCTGGTACRCTCATAGCACTCAGGAGAAGCATTCCTTAGAGAAGTAACTGGGATGAAATTCTCAAAGGCTGCTACCACAAAACATCTTTTAAAATGAGCCCATGATATATAAATATCCTTTTTTTTCCTTTTTCAAGGAAACAAATTAGAAAGGGAAATGCATGGTAACTACAACTCCCAGCATCACAGTCAGTGGCTGGGAACACAAGGGGATGCAGCTCCCCTATAGTCAAGTCAGAATATTAGGAAAGAACTAAGATCAGAAGCAGCAAGAGCAGTGTTTAYTTTTGGGTGAGGGAGCATYTGGAAAATATCAAACCCTCTGCTACATCCCTAATATAATTTATAATAGTGAAAGTCACATCAGCTAACCAGCAGATGACCCATGCTGGTGCCTGAATTTAGTTTCTTTCATTAGAAAATTACTTGTAATTTTAAAAGATTTTTCATATGGCTGCAAGGGATCATTATAAACATCTGGTCTGACCTTCTGCACAACAGAGGCCATATTTTCTGCTAATGGAGAAGAGATGTCTGTTCAGCCCCAGAGACCTCATTACCCAGAGCCCCCAAAGGCTCTGTGTTAGGGGGGCACATCTTTCAGACAAATACAGCATTCTCTTCTCACTGACCACATCTACTGGTGATTTGGTAGGGGAACCTTTACACCYTTGGGTAGCAGGGGTCTGTTGCTCTATTTTTGGTAACTTGTTATGAAATCATAACTAACTCCAACATTCTTACAGGGAAAGTAAGAAAAATGCATTTAAACRGAGACAAAATGCATGCTCATAAATACTAGTCAAGAGAAAATAAAGCGAAAGGTTAGCAATCTTTTCCAGATATTAACCCTTCATGTGTCAAACTAGAAATTCTGKGCTTTATCTAGACAACATTAATGTTACTTATGACTTATTAGCCTTTATATTGCCAACTTTTCCTCCACAGGGTATTTGCTTATAATTTCTGATAATTACGTAACAAATTATTTATGGCAGAAGCCTAAAAAAGGCAGGTTTCACTGCAGGGTAAGTTTTTTTGGCTCAAAATTCTCATGGCACTGCATTTCTTTTGGCATGTAGCTAGTTTTGTGACGAGTGCTGTCCCTCCCCTTAAGGAATATACCCCAGGGATGTATCACTACCCACTCAGTGTATGATTTACCTCAAACAGTGCTGCACTTCCACACAGGCAGCAGTGCCAYGGTACACGTGAGCCCATTTAAGCACCTGTTTAGTGCTTGCAGAATTAGGGCCTTTGATTGTAATTCTCACAGAGCAGAGGCTGCCTTTATTCTGCATTTTCTACACTAACTGCTTTGATCCTGACAGAAGCTATTGTAATAGTAATTACCTGTAGGATCTATGAGTGGATGGGCTGTTTGAAGAATAACCAAATTCCATGGTGTAGTGTGAACGTTCAGTAGCTGGTGATGGTGGTGGGTTCAAAATCTAAGGAGTAAGAAAGGAAAAAAAGGCACTTTTAAAAAGGAAAGGTACAAAGGGAACTTGAGAAAACACCAGTTTATAGTTTTTAGTACTGTCTAATAGGAACCTTAAGTAAAGAACTGCATACATAGCCCTCCCAGCAAACAGGATTTTTTTCCTGTTAYTCCCCAGCTCTTAAGCAGACCYTGGAAATGCCACTTGTTGCCATTCCTATTGGCTACTACTAAGCACTTCTCAACACTGACTGCTTTGCCATTTTGACATAGCCAGTGCTGAGAAGTAAAGTTGCATCAAGCTGTTCAATTCTAGATTGTCACAAKGGCCACCACTGCCCCAGGCAGACTGGCAGGTCTCTGCTCCTGCCAGCTGCAGTCCCCAAGTATTGCTCTGCTTTCAATACTTGCAGTGTGCTGGCCAAGGCAAGCATTCCTCCCCTATGCAGGCATGTTCTTACTCCATGTGTTTGGATTAATTTAAAGCTGATTTAAAGCCTGATCAGCTGATTCTCAGAACTGAAAACCAACAACTGGAGATTCCAGCCTTCACTGACCAAGCATGGGACTCTTTAACATTCCACAGTGGCTTGGTGGGCTCCATGAAAATTCCCAAACCAACCACCACAGATGCTAGAAGTGAAGAGACAGGGAGCCCTCTAGGGCTGGCACCAACTGTTACACAGCACTTAGTGCAGCATACTACACATTTGTGATGGAGGGGTGTTATAGAGCTGCAAAACACTTGTTTAGTTATTTACCTGTCACTTGTAAGACACATGACACAAAGCTTCATTTTAATTCCTTGAAAGGTCTGTACAGAATAAACCTTAGTTTTACCTTCAGAGGCACATGGCAGAGTATAATGAAAGGAGATCTCTCTGCCAGAGCTGCTCAACATCTACAGGGATTTTTTCATCTCCCCTGACATTCAATCTAATATATTTCTTCCTGGCACTGAGCTCTCTCACTTTTTTTTAATKAAGTGAAAATTTCTAGACCATTTTGGAAAAAGACAATCCTTTTCCCTTTCAAAGTCACTTACTCCATATCCAAACAAGTTTATTAGACTAGAATTCTACATCAAAACATCAATCTGTCAATTGATTAACCTTTAGAAAGACACTGTCACTTCCCTGAAAGCTGTTAAAGGTTTATGAATAACAGAATGACTTACTGGAGGAAAGTAAGTGCCTTTGGTACTTGAGGAACTGCTGGAGGAGGCTCCTGTAACATGRGCCCTGTCATAGGGTGGGCCACTGCTCCCTCCCATGATGCTGAGGGAGCTGATGACAGATTTACCTCGAGACATACCTGAGGAACAGAGATGTATGTCAGTATTCAATTCTTCCTCAATTCACAGACAAAAGGAAGCTTAAAAATTAAACTGGAGGACAACTGCAGTATGTTGTCCTTGCAAACCCATAATTAATTATCTTGGTATTAAAACCAAATTATGCTCTGAGAGGAGCCTGCTGGATCTAAAGGCCACAAGTTACAGTACATATCTAATCAATATATACAGAAGCAATGCATATARATGAGTGCAATGTTGTGGTTAAGTTTTACTTTTTAAACAGCAGTAGCATCATGTGCTTGGACTGGTATTGGAAAATTCATCGTTAAATGAAATAAACTGAGACCAAAGTTATTGCTGATCATTACAGACTTGGCAAGAAGTCTCACAAGCATACAAACTTAAGACTGCAAACCTACCAAGAATGATTACATAATGTTTAAAGTCCCATGAATATAAGTCTGTGTAACTTTACCCTCGTTGTGAAACTTTGCTGGTGCTACAATAGCCCAAAAAGGAGACTCCTTAGTAGCAAAATAAGAAAATGCACAGCGTGTGCATTTATTTAAGCTTAGGTTCTGCTAAGTACCTAAATGCTTGGGTAAAATAGCAGTTGATTATTTGAAGAAGGATGGCAACAAGCCTTGGCAGTCCTGGCTTCCCACAGCTTCCAAGAACTGCATCTGGAGCAGACATTTCCTGTACACAGCATCCTCAAGTACAGCTGTGGGGTGCCAGGGACAAGGATCACCCCTTTACTCACCAGGCAGAGAGCCTGACAGAGAGCTTGGGTGAGGCACRTAGCCCAGAGGCACCGAGGCTGGCCCGTGCACCACGTAGTCATTGGTCATGGTTTCCCCATCGCCCTTCATGCGTGGGCACAGCACCCTCTGGCAGATGAAGTACATTGCTCCCACCACAAAGACTGTGAGGATCACACCAATGATGGAGCCTATGGTGTTGTTGGGCTGTGGGGCTGGTTCCTCCGTTGTGTCTAAAAGGGAAAAGGAAAATCAGACCATGGAAATTTAGACCAACATCAGTTTTTCTTGCATCCTTCCACTTTGCTCCTCTTCTGTAGGCAGACAACAGCTTTCAAATTAATATATGGGAGGAACAAGCAGGCCCTAGGACAGGTCTGTTCAAAGACTCTGAGTGTCCATAAGGGCTACCTGCAGCCTCCAGGATGACCTCCAAACATGCCATGAGGTTTTTTGGATCACAAATGAYAGGAAACGAGCAGTAAGCACATGCATGTGCAGGGGGAGTGATGGCCCTGCTCTTGCTTCAGGCTGACAGCAGAGCTTTTCTTTGAACTTGATGAACAAGACCTGCAGCCACCTCTCCAGATGACACTGTGCAGGGGACTGCTCTTGTGCTTTTCTTTTTACTGAAGATGGCAACAACTGCTTTTCATGTCACCCTCGGCTRTCAGGGTAACAGACTTGCACTCCCTTTTCTCAGCAGTGTAACAATCATTCATGGTGCACCACCTGGACTGTTCAGCAGTGATGAATTTGGGGATTGCTGCTGTTTATTAAACTACCTAAACTATTCCTCATCTGACCCACCCTTCTGGTTACAGATACAGCTGAGCATCAGCCTGAGAAAGTGCCACCTTACGAGGAATCTGTACCCAAACAATTATTCAACAGTCAAAATGAGTGGCTTTCCCTACAAGACCAGTTCTAAGCAATGACATTTCTGGGAGTAACTGACAACCCCCTCCCTGTGCTCATGAATTTGACAAGAAAGGCAGACTTTAAAGTATTTTCTGTTCTAGTCAGTGTTTTACATCTTAAGCATTACTGAAAGTTTTTTTCTCTACACATTTTCTTCTCCCTGAACACCAAACCCACACTTGAACCAGCTTGTCACAGTCTACAGAGATAAGTAAACAGACTTCTGATCATAGTGAAACAGGGATGGTGACAACTGCCATCTTATTCTGGGTGGGCCAATTTTCCATCCACTGTTAAAAAACTGGAGAACATACAAACTCTAATAAAGGGAACTAGACAAGCCTGTGATAATGTCACTAGTGACTTGGTAGCATGACAGAACATCTCTTAATACTCCTTAAGATCAAGGGTCCAACTCTGGCTTTGCATTTTCAAATTATCTGTATGCCAGCTGTGATATATGGATCTCTAATACAAGACAAGATGTCCCTATTTACAATTTCTTTTAAAGCACCAACAGTGAAAGTGAACTTTCGAGTTTGAATTTTAAAGGCAGTGGCTTTCTTGTAGARCCCTGGAGATTTCAAGGTAGGGGATATCACATGTTACAAATCAGAAATCAAGCTGAGAATTACATCCTTTCAAGATAAAAAAAAGAAATTTTAGAAGGTTTACTCTATAAACAGAGTGCTCCTCTGATTGTAAAAGCACCTGCTATTAATTCTCTGGATGAGAAAACCACGAAGCAGAGAAGTTATAGATGAACGCCTCATGCCAATAGATATTTTTTAACATTGCACCAACTCAGCATATAAACATTATAGTAAAACAAACCTTTTACTTCTTTTAAAATTTGAAAAAGTAAGAAGAAAAATAACAGGCAGAAACTACTTGTTCAGAATACTAATTATTTTTGTTTTTCCTATTCCACCACGTTGTGCATTAATTACATGACAGCAGTTAGAAAACATTAATTCTGGGAACAACTAATTCATTCTGCTTGGCAGAATAAAATCAAACTCATAGGAAAGGTGAGAAGCAAATTTTGCATGCTGCCACCAAGTCTCCAGTCTCAGGCAGTACACTTACAACATCCTTGCTCATCAGAGCTGTCACTGCAGTCCAGGTTGTGATCACACTTCTTGCTTTTCCCGATGCACTGCCCACTGGCACAGCGGAACTGATCCGTTAAACACAGCACTGCAAAGAGTCCCCACACCAACAGTCAGCACCAGAAACTGCTCTTGAAAATCATTAAGAAATAAAGACACCAAAGCATACAATCAGGAGTATCTTGGGAGAGCTTGGAGTGCTGCAAGCTTCATTTCTGGAAGTGGCCAGTGGCACATAAATCCCTCTCATGAACCATGCAGAGCGAGTGACTCAGTGTTCTGTTGAGGATGGTGCACACTGGTACCTGGGCTTTACTGCCTGCTTACAGTAAGCACACTGCAAGATAAAGTGACCCTCATCTAAAATAACTCAGAGGCCATTGAGAAGACAGGCACTTATCCCAGGACATGGTTATCGCAATATTACTATAAGAATCTCCAAACCCAAGCATTTACAATATAAGAGAGAAGAATTAAGTTATAAAAAATAAATCTGCCAAACCATGATAATGAAATTGTTCAAGAAAGATAAATGTCCTTCTTAATGTCCTTGTGCTCTTCCTGTAAACCAGARAAGTCCTCAATCATGAGACAATATATTGACTTGATATTACGTTTTTAAACTGAAATGAAGGTCAAAAAAAAGTGAAGCTTTGCCAGTACACTGAAAAAATAAAAAGGTGCTGCAGGCAAGATGTTGGCTGCTGCTGTTTCCACATATTCCTGCCTCCTGTTTCTCATAAATCCAGAAATTCTTTTTTGTCTTCAGCTGAATTAAGAAGTTAAACTAAAGGCTTTTCTGATTTGAAATSAACTTGAATACTCTCAGCAACAGGACCCCTTTGAAGGTGATAAACAGCCCCTAGTCTGACATCTCCAGTTGCTGAATGACAACTGGAAGTTAACTTGCACAACAGATTTTCAGATGTCAGCATCTCAGCTGGCTAATAATCACCTTTCAGCACACAGGAATTTCAGCTCTATGTTTTTGTTTGAGCTGGAGCACATCTTTTGGAAAGAAATTTAGCCTTGATTTAAAGTCATTTCAACAGTCTCCACAAACAAGGAAAAGGCACTGAAAGGATATAAAGAAGCATCCTTTCAAGCTTACAAGCTGTCCCTACAACTCTTCACTACATCTGCAATAGGGAAAGGATGAGTTTGCTCAGATTTCATGTTTTATAGTGGTGGGGCAGTTCAGATTGCACCAGCAAAACCTGTCCTTTCCAAAATGAACTTAATTCTCATTGTGCTGGCAACAGCACTTCCCTCTGTAAAGACAGCTTAAATACTCTCTTTTGCTGTGCYCTACAGGAAGAAGAGGTCTCCAGAAATCTCCTCTGTCTCTCACTCCTGCTTACTCAGAAGAGCTTATTTTGTTCAGGTATTGTAAAATAAACAATCCCAAAACCTTTASTTGGTACAAGGCACACAAAAAGCTATGAGGAGGATTTGCTCCACTTTGTAGTTCACTCCCAGATACTAGGCTTCTAGAGCTTAAAATCATGCCWTTTCTGATAGACTTTTCACAAACAGCATTTAAGCCACTCGGATGGAGATCACTCTTAATTTCCACTTCACAGGTAGAGAAACAAAAGTATGGAGTTATGAARTAACTTCTATTTAACAGACCAGTTTAAAAACTCGCAGAACTTTGGATCTTTTCAAATCCTACTSAGCAGTAACACTGCTACTCATCCCAGTGTCCCTGTGACAGGTACATTCCCATCCCACTTGGCAGCATCCCCCGTACCTTCGCAGTTCTTCTCATCTGAGTTGTCCTGGCAATTGGCTTCCCCATTGCAGCGCAGGGCACTGTCTATGCACTGCCCACTCTCACACTGGAACTGGCTCTCAGAGCACACTGGGCAGTTCTTCTCATCACTGTGGTCCTCACACTCGGTGAAGCCATCGCAGCGCCAGGCCACCGGGATGCAGTCAATCTCACCTGTGAAACAGGTGAACTGCTGAGGGGAGCATGTTGGTGGTTCTTTGGAAATCAAGCAAACAAACAGAAGTTAAGAATCCAGGTGAACAAAGAGCAGGACAGGCAAGGACAGGTAAGCTGCTTTCCTATATCAAAGCAGCAGATGAACAGCGTGCCACATCATAAGGTCACTTCCACAGCCACTGCGTTCACAGCCACTTTTGCAGACCTTGAGGCCAGTGTGACTGATGCAGGCTCACAACAACAGGGGCTTGACAGATGAAGAACAAGAGGAACAGAGAAACATGCACACTCAAAACACAATTCACAGAATCACAGAATTACTAGGTTGGAAAAGACCTTTAAGATCATCGAGTCCAACCCATGTTCAATTCTTTTCTTCCCTTCCCACTTCAGACTCTCACACCTTTCTCTTAGTAAGATTTCATGTCAAAGTCATCACACTCTTCAACTCCCCCTTTCCTGCAACACCACTGTGTACACAGCCAATGGCTTACCCTCTTTTTCATGTTTGACAGTCATTGCATAGAAGATGTTAAAAGGATGTAATTTGCTGCAGATGGATGCACTGTGTGACTCAGTGTCTAGTTATGTGCCCTTCACAGCTCTATTCAGTCAAAATTATTTTAAAACAAAAAACTGCTCCATCTAGTCAAGTTCCACTACCTCAACACATCTGTTAGCTGTTATCTAACATTTACTAAGTTAACTGTTAATCTCGGGCAGTAAGGAAGTGTGGATCTTTTCCCTTTTTTTAATCCCCCTTTCCTCCCTCAGCTTTTTAGCCTGGTATTAAACTTGCTCTGAGAAAATATCTGGATTATGTTAGCTCTTGTTCCATTGTGAGACCACACGTCGCCTCGATGGCGAGATGATTGCAYAATAAACCCATTCAGTCCAGTGGCACCAAAGTGCCTGTCCTCTCCCCCATTCCAGCCCCACCCCTGGAGACACCAGGGCGTGGGCTACAGTGGCCATGGAAGGAGGCAACTCRCCCTTCTGGGACTGCAGTTCAGAAAGACACGCACAGGGTGAGCTTGGGGAGGACAACAGAGAAGAACAGAACAGCACAGACTGTGCAATGTGCCAGAATGTGAGAATCTGCCACTGCTTGAAAAGGCAGAACATGGGGAGTGACAGCAAAAAGTAATGAAAATCATACAATTAAAGAACGAAGTTGAAATAATTTGAGTCTTAAGTAGAAAGGGTGAACAGAAATCCTTATTCAGCAGTTAGGGATTTTTTTCCTCTTCCCTTACTTCTCAATACTTGCAAATTTAGCTGGAGGGTGGAGGGAAAGAGGTGAGTCTGTACAGGTGTGTAACAGCACCTGGTGCACTGTCACATTCCTTGGCTCAGAAGCCATCCCTGAAGATGGAGACACTCCCCAAGGCTGAAGCTAAGAGCTCAGGGACASAGAAGTGAGGAAGGACTCACCTCCACAGGACAGCTCATCCTGCAGCAGCACCAGGTGCACGGGGCAAGAGCAGCGCGTGGAGCCGTCCCCCTTCACAATGCAAATGTGGGAGCAGCCACCATTGTCCTGAGAGCACGGATGCTGTCCTAGGATTTTAAAAATAAGATAGGGACTGGTAAGAAATCCCCAACTATTTTATGACTTTTCAGTCATTTCTTCATTACCCCCTGGGGAGAGGATTAATGAAAAATCTCTGGTTATGTTGTATTTTGTTCTGTGTATTTCTCTCTTTACACACATCTAAAATCATACATGGGTAACTCTCCATGATCTGAAACTACTCTAAGAATTTATACTAAAACAGTACTCAAAGCATTTTGCTTCTTGTGTGAGGTAGCAGTAGTTCTCCACAGTAAATGGCACATTAGTAATACAAAAAGATTTCTTGGATTCCGTACTTCATTTTCTCTACCAAAGACCATTAAAAAAATAAACTTTTCTAATTTACGAATTCTGAAGCTTCCACACAATCTCTGAAACTCAAATTAACATGCTCTAGATAAATATGTCTCTTCATTTTAATGTTTAATAAGGACAACATACTTGTCTTGGAACTCCTGACAGATTTACTGAGATTAATAGCACACAAAACTAGTAGTAGTCTGCACTGATGTTTTAATTAAACATCCCCAGACATTTTTCTACATATTTCTCCAAGGCATGCACCAGAGCCTACTAACCAGGCCTATTTCCTCCAGGATGACAGCAACCTCACTGCTTTAACCATTCATCTGCCACCACTTCAAGCATGTGTGTGTGGAAAGGCCTGGTAAGCAGAAAATTTTTTAAAGTGCAGCCATGATCAACACAAATTGCTATTTAATACACACTTCCTTTGTGCAATTGCTATTCTGTCAATTCACTTTCAGTATGAAATACCACCACCAAAAGTTGTTCACTTTGCCTTCAAGGCAGGCAGTCCACTGAAACACTGACAGCTAGTGACAGGCCCTGAGAGCTGTGCTTGCCTAAACAGTGARCACCCAATGGCAATGCACTAGCATGATCCAGAAAGTCCTCTGTTAGGGATAACAGGATGTTTCCACGGTGTCTAGAGACACTCAAATACCAGGTGCCTGCATGGGACTACCAATCAAGTTGTCATCAGCACAAAACACGATGCTGGGGTTGTGATAGATTTCCAGTTCGTTGCCAAGTGCCTGAAGGAAACAACCTAACAGCACCGATACCAACTCCTCACCCCCTCCATCTGCACTGATGTGGATCAGCAACAAGGCACAACAGGCTCGTGTCTCTTGGCTCGAGTCTCACAGGCCCTGCTTGCACCTGCAAGCAGGGATTGCACTCACTGTATTCCTGCAGGTTGAGCTCCTTCACAGCGTGGATGTCACTGAGTTGTGCAATGCGAGCCTGGACCTTTGTACGTCCTTCTCGACCGGTCATATCAATCTTCTCAATCATCTGCTGCTGCCTGTCAATCCAGTAGAGCCAGTTCTCAAAGACAGTCAGTCCCACAGGCTGCAGGATATTGGAGTCTTCCAAAACGATCCGGTTAGCACCTGCAGAAGGGAGACAGTGCTTTGGTTCAGCTAGGCAAAACTATCAGAAACATCTCCTMCACCACTCACACCATTATTTTTCACTCCTTTTATGCTACTGGATAAGCCTAGTACAAAACCCCAGGCAATGCTGGGTCCTCTGATGCAAGACTGATGCATTTTGCAGACAGATGATCAAATTATTTTTTCCTGCTTTCACCAAGAAGAGAGTTTTTGTGTTCAAAAACTATCTAGTGTATTTAAGAAGCACCTGGAGTGGAGGGGCTCATCTCTCAGGAGCCTTTCCAGTCTCTTATCAATATGATGGAAATCAGTAGCTCTTTCATTCTTTCCCTTTTTGAGAGATTAATTGCTTTGTCTTGCCATACAACAGGGAATAAGAAGATGGATTATTGGCTTCAGCTAACCCATACAAGATAAATTCCAAATGAAAGCAGGGTAATTAGGACTTCTCACATGAATGATGAGATTAACACTTCTGACTTCCTCATGTTCTTTTCTTTCAGCTAYGTTACCTTTGCTAAGCTATTAGTGCTAAATGGGGAATGCTCCTTTCTTTCTAGCAAAGACTTACTTTCCTGAGTTCCTTTAGCAATCACCAGGAGCAGACAAGAGGTCTTACACCTCTGAAGAGCGGTTGTTGATTTCTCTGCCAGATTTTCTGGCATTAAATACAGTCAAGAGCAACTGTCACATTTCATGGTTAGCTCTCCACACGAACAGAACACAGCCAACAGTTGTTTTAAAGGTATCACTAAAGTCTGTCTGAAGACAGTGAAGACTTTGTAACTCACACAGAAGAAAWATGTTAGTTAAAACCTGAGGGCTCAGGAGGGTGGCTTAATCCATGCTTCCTTTATTTAACATGATRACGTGGTCATTAACAGTCAAATATTCAGTGAGTGGATCAGATTCTGGGCACAAAATTACTTGCAAAGCACATGGAATCTGCTTCAATTTTGAGAAGCTGAAACAGGATCACACAAGTCAAGCTAAAGCTTGAAAATTTACCTCTAAATCCTGGTATTTCTGATATCTGAGCTCGCTGCTGTGCTTTTTTTTCACTTCTACTACAGCAAACAATAGCTTTACATTGTTCATCCACAGAATGATTTACTCTAAGTTTTATATTTTTGTTCTGTACAAATATACTGGAATAACTGAATACCAGGGGGAAAAAATCTACCTTAGTAACACAAGATAACCTTACAGGACAGAAGACACCTGTACTTCATGATTTTATACTTCAAATAAATTCTGTCCCTCTCTGCTTTGTTTAGTAGCACAAAGGGTTTTTTTGCTTAATCAACATTATGTCAATTATGGTGACTTAGAAACAAATTGAGSTATGAAAAATGTATTTATCTCCTTTTCACTAAATGCACAGAGASCTCAGAAGTTAAGTAACCTTCCAAACATTTACCAAGAATTAAAACCTGAAGGAAAACATGGGAATTCAAATCAGCTAGGCTGGGCTCTCRCCACCACTTTGGAGCAACAGCAGCAATGATCTGATTAAGAAAAGACGTTGATGAATTCTGAAGGAGGGTTATACCCAGACTGATGTAGAAATKAATAGACTGGGTGATGTAAGTCAACCTAAATAACTGCAACCATCTATTATAAACTCCAATAACGTGACTAATTCTGTCAGGAAAAGGTAAGAAACAGTAACCTACATCTTGAGAAATAAAATTAAGCTGAGAATAGGGCAAAATGCAAGGAAGACAGGAAGGAATACAAAAGCTAAAATCTTGACCTACACAAATGRAGTCTGTACATGCCCTGCTCTGCCATGCCCATGTCAATCAGCATGGCAGTTTGCAGTGTGTTCCTAAAGCTCTGAAGCTTAATATTTTCATTCCCTTAATGTCTTAATCTTTCTTTTTAATATTTGTGACCAAGTGTAACTGACTATTTCTGACTAAACTGAGACATTAAATCCCTTCTTCCACAAACCAACAATGAAACCCGAGGCTGACTCATCAGGGTGCTAGTCTCCTTTATTGGGAATGTCAGATGAAAGGGAGACATGATTAAGAGGAGCTTTGTCTCCTGGCATCACCATCCCCTTTCCAGCAATACCATTTACAAAAAGACTWAAAACCAACCAAATAAATACAAAAATCAGGACACACCCATAGCTCATTCTATTTCCAAATAAAAATTACTTAATTCCAGAATCATTAGACATTTCCAAATCACACTAATTATTCTGGAATAGAAGAACTAATTTCCAAATAGTTTCCATGGTAGGGAGCTAATTCCAGTCATCTTTTCATAAACAACCCCTTAATCATGTGAAGAATCTGGTTAACTTCAATAGGATCTCCCATTTGGGCAGAATAACCAAGTCCTAACTGCAWGCCTGAAGGACAGGGAGGAAAAGAAGGACTACATCACATAAAAGGCATCCTAACTGTCCTTGTCTTTATGGGCACTGGAATCTACAGAATTGACAGAGCAAGAGACAGAATGTTTTTAAGAAGCTAACATGCAGAAAAATTACTCTGCTGGCCAAAAGAGCTTATTAATCAGCATTCCTAAGCACAGGAATGCATCTCAGCAGTTAGCAATTTATCCTGGTGATTATAGCAATCTATTTGTGGTGCAAATGCCAAAAAGCAAGGGAGGTTTTGGAACGGTTTTTTTCTTCGAAATATGGTTTGTAAAGTAAATCTTTTACTACATAACACTGGTGATACAACAGCCACATCTTTAAGGAAAAAAAAAAAGAAGCCAAATCATTAAACCTAGACTGAATTAGAATTTAGAYTCATCTACTTGTCTGGTGTCCCAATTTCAGGCAGAGAACAGACAAAGACAGAAATAAAGCACATGTAATATTCTCCTGCCTGTTACTCCACTCATGCAAACCCTGGATCTAGGACAGCTTGGAATGTACCAAGCAACAACACAGCTTTTTTTTTTGTTCTTTAATAATTCACTAACTCAGGTTGTGTCTTGCATTTTAAAACCGTAAACAATCATGATATCACAGTTCAGTAGTGACCTTGARTCTTCCAGTGACACACCACAGAAAAAAATTACTGTCTTTCTGAGCTTTAATTCCAACCATCTAGGGAAAACAAAATGTTTTCCAAACCAAAAGCTTATTCTAGGAACTTAACAAAAGGCTGAAAAATCCAAGTGGTGTCAACAGGGTTACATGYTGCTACTTTGAATGAAGGTACCATGTCATAAGTAGAAGACATTACCACAAACAATACTGCAAGCTGTCATAACTCCTTTTATGTTTTCAACTCTCACTTCCAGCAACAACATCCAGCCCAATCTGTATCACAAATTAGTRCTGATGTTACATGAGGCAGCTGAGCTGATCCAGCACTTTGCTGGATTAGGCTGGYAAATGAAAGACATTTGTCTTTCTTACCCAATCTGGACCATATAATTTTCCCCTCTTCTCTTGCTCCACTTCTGGTTGTTTGCTGGACTCTTTCCTGAACCAGTTGACTTTCCAAGCCAACAGAACACCATTCTCTATTTGCCTTTTTCTGTATAATGTTGTTAGGTTATTGTTAAATGGGCTAAATGAACTCCTAGAGGAGGTCAGACAAGCAGCATAACCAGTCTTGGGGAGCAAGCAAAGAGAATTCCACAGCTGGAAGAGGGAGGTTTTTGTCTTTTCAGGACAGAGAGATGTTACATCTTCTCTATCCTTCTCACATCTTCTCACCCCATATGACAGGTCCAAAAGTAACCTGGACACCTRCTGCTTCAACTCTGCAGGACATATTTTTCCACTAACAGGGGGAATTTTCCTCTGATTGACAGATTACTGCACCAAAAGCAATGCCTTTAAAAACAACCTTTTTTCTCCYCTTTCCAAAACTGCTGCTATTTAATAATCAACTGACTTTGGGAAACTACAYAAAGGTTTTGCAGTGAGAAACCAAAGTAAATAGCATGTGTAGCAATTAATAATGCAAATCACAGAGTCATGAAACTGTAAAGACACGCTGCATGAATCATGCACATTCCCTGGCTGGGAATTCAGGGAGTGATTAGAATCATAGTACAGACTGTTTATAGTAGGAAGGAAAAGATGACACCTTTCTCTGCATTCCCCCACACCCACACCACACAAATGAGTCACTGAATTAAGGTGCTACTCTACCTGAAAGGTCACTGCTTTCAATCCTGCGCAGATCTGAGTCAGCCCAGAACAACTTGCCCAGCTGGCTGTCAATAGCTAAGGCAATGGGCTTGCTCAAACCACTGAAAAAAAGGACTTCTCGCTCAGTTCCATCCAATGCTGCTCTCTCAATTTTAGGAGATCTCTCCTGGAGGTTGGTGAAATACATGTATCTGGAACAGGAATGATTAGAGGRAAAAAAAGGTTCATTTATCTTTCCACATTTTTGCTATAAATCCAAGACATCTTAACAAACGTCAAAGTTGTTTTTCATTCTGCCAAACAGAAAACAAGCTGCAGCAAGMAAACAACTTGATTCTCAAAACCCTGGGCCTGAGTTTTCCCACATACCCTTTCTCTGGATTCACCACAATGGCTCTGGGCCTATCCTGATCCCCCTTGAGCACCACTCCCATGGGTCTCCCATCCAGGCGAGTGACGTTGATGACGTTGGTGGCCTCGCAGGTCCAGTAGATGTAGCGGCTGTAGATGTCAATGCTCAGGTCGTAGGGCTGCATATCCAGGTTCTGATTGGGAACTGGACTTGTCACAACAGTGAGGCTCTGCAAAGGGAAGAGAAACAGCACACATCTTAATCTAATGTGAATAACTTGATTTGCTATGGATATCTAACTACTGCTCAGAAAAAGGAGACAGCCAAAATATTAGCATAAAGTAAGGAGAGACACAGGTTCTGTTGCCACACCAACACCTTTGATAAGATAGACACACTTAGTCCTGATGGTTTGCTGTAATGGCAATCACAAAAGCTGACTGCAGCTTGTAAGACTTTGCAAGTTTGACCAGTAACTCCAAATTGTCTCCATKTTCAAGGTCCAGAGTCAGCTCCTGTATTTCCTCTACTTTTTTGACAACTCAAAAGTTCAGTTTGGATAGACCCAAACCCAGCACATTTAACACTCTACAAGAGAAAGGTACCACCACTAATTTGAGCAGAGAAAAACAAAGGCAAAGTGAGGCCAGACAGCCCTTGAAATGCTGGCCTCATACTTCTCCTCCATTGCTGCCATCTCAGTTGGAGGACATGAGAGTTAATAAATGGAAAGCAGCTCTGCCAAAGATGGAAAGGACATCAGCTAGTGTACAACACTGACTTCAGAGCATTTCCAGCTAACACCTTACTAGTTCAAGGTCTTGCCTTCTACTGGTCTAGACTTCTGGAGTTGGCATGCCTTTTTCTTCTTTTTAAATTGTTATTACTTTTAGAAAGAACTTCATCAACATATTTCATGGACTTTTCTAAAATTCTGAAGAGGATTAATAAATCAGTAAACATGGCCTACATAAACATTTTGGAAGCCATGGTTATGAAGTGAGCAGCCTCTACCCTTTCATCCCCAAATTAAACTTCACCAGAAAATTTGCCTAACTTTATTTGGCTTGTCACCTCTATAAAATGGTGTGCCTGCAAATCTTCATTTGTTTATTCTGCTGAAGCTGGCAAAAACATGGTGGCTTTGACTAGTTTTGGGTATTATTTAGATATTCCAAAATTAAAAGCATTGCTAAATTAAGAGTCAAGGCTGAAGGGCATACAGCAGGATCCAACTACTACCACACCCACCACCAGAAACCACACTCTTAAAATTCAACTGAATATGGCACCTCTCTTGCGTTGTGTTGCTCATCTTAGTCTCTCGCTTGCCCCACATTCAAAAAATCAGGAAGAAAAGATGTATTTTAAAATGCTACATTGAATAAGCAGTCACTGGTCACAGTTAACCTCACTAAACTTCACCATTCTACGTTTGGTAGCTATATACCTTCCTTTCTCTTCCTCCCTCTTTTTCCCTTATTCTTCCCTTTTTTCCCCAATTCCTCCCCAACGCATTTTGCTGTGGTCATTCAATAAAGGTACACTGGTTTTTGATTAATACTGCAAGAAACACTACGGTGTTTTTGTGCRCTCTGAGATCAACCCACGAAGCACCACGAAACCCATCTGTAAGGACAGATCGTGACGGCACCCCCTGAGGATACCTGGCTGCCATCTTCCTGTGCCTTGCGGATGATGTTCTGCCGGGAGTCGATCCAGTAGAGCTGCTTGTCCAGGGGGTCGTAGTCGATGGCGCGCACGTTGCGGAGGCTGTGGATGGGCAGGATGATGTCTGGGCTCTGCTGCTCGTCTATCACCATGCGGTTGATGGCGTTCTTCTGGCTGAACAACAGAAAGGTGGTAGGAGCTGCAMGGGTTGAAAAAAGAAAAGGGGTTGAAAGGGTTACACGTGGCAAYAACACTTTTATGTTTAAGAATGATAACTACAATCCATAACCATTTAGTTCATTCCCCTTTTCCCTCTTCCTTTGCCAAAAYGAAACAAAAAATAAAAACATAACAATCCCGATCTCTGATGAGTATGAAAAGCCTTTCAAATTAACTCTTTTTACTATAAAGGTCTATATGTGAATGTGATAGGCAAAGATAAGATTTTTAAGAGGCAGGACTAGTGAATGTGAAGACTTCTGTCAAAAGCAGTAACACTGGGCATTTTTATGAGTGACAACTACAATCCATAACCAGATATTTATTTCATTCCCCTTTTCCCTCTTCCTTTGCCAAAACCAAACAAAAAATCAAAACACAACAATCCCAATTTCTGATGAGCACAAAAAGCCTTTCAGATTAACTTTTTACTATAAATGTCTGCATGTGAATGTGATAGGCAAAGATCAGATTTTTTAAGTGGCAGGACTAGTGAATGTGAAGACTTCTGTCAAAAGCAGTAACACTGGGCATTTTTATTTTTAAGAGTGACAACTACAATCCATAACCAGATATTTATTTCATTCCCCTTTTCCCTCTTCCTTTGCCAAAACCAAACGAAAAATCAAAACACAACAATCCCAATCTCTGATGAGCACAAAAAGCCTTTCAGATTAACTTTTTACTATAAATGTCTGTATGTGAATGTGATAGGCAAAGATCAGATTTTTTAAGTGGCAGGACTAGTGAATGTGAAGACCTCTGTCAAAAGCATCTCAAAGAAGAATGGYCAACTATGCCTCTCAAAGAACTGTCCATTTTCTTTCTAAAGGGGGCTCAGGGAAATGCAGCTCCACTATATTGAAGTTGAGCCCTTTGCTAAGTGCACTTCTACTTGCAGAGGAAGGTAAGAAAAAGCCAGCACTGGTTCCTTATTTAGATGTTTCAGGGAAGAGAGATTGACAGTGGTTCAGTCCTGTTCCTACAAATCCTTTTTCTGCCTGGAATATACTGGAATGAAACAACTAATTCCCAGGGAAATTTCTTAACTGTGTGTGAGGCTGTGCTTTTGGAGAAAAATGCATTTGCTCTTCTCAAAGCTATGTATCTTTACTATTTCTAGGTGTTTATCTGGGAATGGCAACCTGCAATGAGAAAAAGAAATCTGATATTCTGCCCTGCAAAAATTTCCTGGACAAATGTTTGTTCTTTGTAATTAGAAATACCATCAAAGACCAGAAAGTAAGATTTCAACACCCCATACAGCTGTAGTTTACCAGCTGTAACTTACAGTAAACACACAAAACACCTAATACATCATTGAGAAAAATTATCTCTGTATGACATAGCTGGGTCAGAAATCAGAGAAGGTAGTGTAAGCATTTTCCTTTTTCAGAGGGTTCTTTTCAATAATGCTCTACCTGAAGCCACTGCTGTGCAAGATGGTACAAGAGCAAATTGCCAGAAATGCAGCTTGAAGCCTCCCTGAAGTTTGTACAACCAATTCTCTACAGCCCAAGCCCRTAGAGAGATTAGCAGTGGGACACTGCATTCATTTACCAGCCTGTAAAACAGGTAATGCAGCACCTGGGAAAGGGGAGGAAGCARAAGTCTCCTAGAGAACATCATCACCTTGCTCTGTTATTTTAGCATAGGCTTTGAACAGCTATTCTTACTGCTGGGAAAAAAAAAGGCAGGGAGGAGTTTCCTTGGAAACCAACACTCTCTCCTAACATCCTATAACAATCAGGCCTAATTGCAAGGTATTTTTGCTTTCTGGAAAATCTCTATTTTCCCTCCAAGCACTTCTCCAATAATTTAAGCTGCCTTCTACTTAGCTCTAAACTGTGCAAGAAAGCACAAAAAAAAAAAGAGGCAAAGACAAGTTTATATGAATGTGTACAGCAAAATAATGGATTCAGAAACATCAGAATTCTTACCAAGAAATTATGATAGAAATGGAAAGGGAAAAAAACGTAAGGTAAAACAATGCAGGTAAACATGTAAGCACCTAAAATTATTTCTACTCTTTCCCAAAGATACCCTCTCACTTTCTAAGACTGCCTGGCTTACAACTTTGAATTGATRGCTCATTATAAAAAGCAACAGCAGAATTTCTCCCCTTGAGACTCCACATCTCTGAAACAGTACCAATTTCAGAAATCCCTTTCCAGTTTTCATCATTCTCCCTCCCAATAGTCACATATTTTAACTGTATTTTTGGCAGCAGGCAAATGGAGTGCATTGAGTATGTCTCCTGTGTAACCCTGCCTTCCAACTTCATGACACGTGGTAGGTCTGAAGAGATCTCACCAGAGTATAATTAAAAGAACCTATGCATGCATGAGCAGGGGATTCTGGAAGGGAGGACCTCTAGACAGGGCCTGGACTAATAAYGTTCAGGAGGTACATAAGCAAGTAATACAGGCAGAAGAAAGTTAAAACAATTCATGCTCCAATTATAGTGTCCAAAAAAAGGAATTAAATTATACACAGAGAGGCCTAAATCTCCAATTAGCTATAAATGAGAAGCTGGAAATTTCCCAGGTTTGAATATAGCAAAGGAAAACTCCTAATACCACACAAAGAGCCCTGAACTGTACCATGGGGAAATGGTTCTATTTGCTCACAATGTATTTCCTGTATTTTTCTCCTTGCTCATTTTTCAGGAGCATTTTCACAAGAAAAACATGACCTTTGATTATTCTGCTACTTTTTCTCCACTGAAAGTCCAATTCCTCCACCTAGAAGATCACAGTCCCTATCAGAGAGATGCCAGCTGTGCCTCTAACTTGCACAAACACGTGAAAGTACCAGGGTGCAAGAATCCAGCTATCATGCAAGGGGCCATTTTAATAAAAAAGGAGAGAAGTACAGAACACATGGGGAGTAGAAAAGCACAGTTTTTTGAAAAGCATGGTTTTCAAAAAATGCCATGAGGTGGCATTTGTGCAACAATCTGCCCAGCTTTTGGCTTTAAGACAACAGTTGGATGTCTCTACTCATGCATAATGTGGATGAGATACAATCTGTCTCTCTGTACCAGGAATCTCTTCACCCACTGACTAATGTGAATGACACCAGTGGAAATCAGCCATCCAGAGCTGCTGCCAAAATTATGAGAGCTTCACTGCAGCCAGTTATTGAGAGATGGATAAATTATTTGGTTAGAAACTAATTACACACAGCCTGAGGGGCCTTGTGGTTTGTATTCTGCACAACAATAAAGAAAAATGGGGCTTGGCTGCACTGAGATCAGGAATCAGACTGCTGGGGAAGCCATGGAGCCCAACCCATCCTCACTGAGGAAAAACACTTGTAGAGGTCTGAGAGTGGCCCACCTCAGCATCTCACCAGCCAGCAAACACAGCTACTACAGAATGAAATCCTGACCCCATAAAAGCTGCACAAAGTCTAGAATCCAGACTAAAGTATCACATATCCCTTATGCCATGCAAGACTAGGAATACATAAGCAGATAAATAAACAACCAAGCAAGCACTTGCAGAGGGTCWGACAGAGACACAGAATCAAAACATTTTTAGCTTTTGTGTTTACATAGATGTAGCCAAGCCACTGTAAAAGTTCACTAAAAGCCATTCTTATTTAATTAAGATATTGGTATGTTGCAAGATTATTTTCTCCTTTTTTTTTTTTTCCTTTCAACATCCTATGTTGTCTTAAAACTCAGTAAGATATTACTACTGGAAAACTGTAGAACTCTCCTTTCCTCCCAGTACAATGCTGGCATGGGTTACTAAACACATGTGCTCCTGCATTTCCTGCTCATTCCCTATGGCTTACTGTCAGAACCCAGAAAATTCCTCTGGCTGCYCTGGAAGACCYRAGCCCCWGCCCAGGGGGCTCAGAGACCTTGGCACAGAGCCCAAGCCCCCTGTGCCTTTATTTAGCCCTTGGAAAAAACAATTACCAACCTTATATGAAGAATAACAAGCCACGAAAGTTTAAGTAGAATGATAGTGAATTTATCAYGGGGTGAAAAATAGATCTTTGAAGTTTTTAGAATGGGGGTTCAGGGGGAAGGCAGYGTGCCTCTGWCTGTCTTGTTGAGTGGACCTTGGCAGGACAGGAGAAAGAATTTTCTAGATAAGAAACAATAAACAACCTTGAGACTGAGAAATGAGTTCTGATTCCTTCTTCGATCACTGGGCTGGGAAAAGAGACTTTTTAATGTATCTCGGGGTCACTCTGCCCAGCTAGAGAACCCTATGGCTTACCACTGCAGGTCCTGTTGTCAGAGTTCAAGGAATAGTGAGCTGGGCAGCCACAGACAAAGCCTCCCACGGGGACAGCCAGGCACAGGTGGGAGCAGTGCCCGTTGCTGGAGGCACACTCGTTCCASCCCGCCTGCCGGGAGGAGTGGAACACCAGGATGTCCATCACGTAATCCAGGTGGCCCTGGATGATGGTTCGGTTCTGCCCGCTGGTCTTGTTGGCCCGCTCGATGCTGCGCCGGCTCCAGTCTGTCCAGTARATGTAATCCTGGTACTGGGTCAGGCCAAAGGGGTGAGGCAAATCATCAGCTATGATCTCACGGTCCAGGCCTGTGTCCAAAAAGAAGGGACAGAAACGTGGAGTTACATGGGCACAAGCAGTGCACTGCTGAACATGTCCCTTGCCCAGAAAGGTTAGCACACAATTACTTTAAAAGAGTAAATTACAAAGTAATGTACAGTAGTCAAAAGGAATCTCAGCCTATCACAGAAATGTGCTAATCCTGCTTCCTATTCACASAAAAAATGTGGTTTGCTGAAGAAAAAATGCTTAAATATTGGCTTGCTAATCTGAATAATATAGCATACAACAAGGCAGTTCACTCCTGTGGGTGCTGAGAAGTTAAAACAAGGTACTGTGCAAATCTGAGAGGGCCTAGGTCCTCCACACAGTACTCTGGGACAGTGAAAGAACAAAATATTCTACCTCCATTTAGCTGCAATTACCAGTTTATAAAATCRTCACAGACCCCAGCACAAGAGAACTCTCCTGCTGACAAGCACTAGCCAGGAAAAGGTCCTTAACATGCAGAATACAGGGGGAGAAAATGCCTGAGGATACTAACAAAGATATAAAACCATATTGTATTAAATTGCAYGTTGAATAAGATGTTATCTTCTTGTTGACTTTCTTTCTACCTTTGTTATGTATTTTCTAGTGCTCTTGAGAATAGCAAAACAAGACTMTCCAAAACACTGCAAGATGACATCTTTGTCCTACATATAACTGGAAATACGTACACCTTGTGTAATTTTAACTTTCTCAGCAACCCAATAATAAGAAGGGGTCGAGAATAATAAGAAGGGGTTAGAAATCGAGGCCTTGCTAACCACCGTGTTACATGAACATGAATTATTGAAGCAAACATTAAAGGTGTGCGAGGTCAGAAAATTTTATTTTTGTCTTATAATGTGTATCTTTGCATTATTTAAGCCACAATTTGCCACGAGGGAGCTGCAAAAAGCAGCATTGCCCTGAGGATGCCRCCCAGGGCTCTGGGGCTCACCTAACATGTTGGAGGACTCGATCAGGTTGGTGTCCAGGTCGGTCCAGTACAGGCGCCTCTTGGCGTAGTCGATGGTCAGGCCGTTGGCGCGCCCCACGTTTGGGACCAGTGTGGTCCTCTCACTGCCATCCATGGCAGCCCTGTCAATCTTGGGCTTGCCACCCCACTCAGTCCAGTACATRAACCTGGTTAAAAGAACAGAAGAAAGAAAAATAATTGCATTCAATCCAAGAGAACTCAGGAGGAAAACCAAAACAAAAATCCTTAGAAAGCCTAACAGAAAAAGAAGAGCTGTAAATTCAAGCACTGTGCTAAATTAGGTTGGTTTTTTTTCCAAAGTGTAGTCAAGTTTCCTCAAAATGCTTCCAACATTATTTTTTCCCACTTGGACCTGGATTTTCATCAGCAAGTCCTGTGTGACAGCACTTTGCTAGTAACTAATCCATGCATGTCATTTAAGAGGCAGAGGGCTGGCAGTCAGGCACCTTCATTTATACTTAGTTATTTAGCAGGGTGTTTTCCCAGAACACTTATCTTCTGTTTGTAGTCAGTTGTCTCTCAAATGAAGGCACACAAAAAGGTAGATCTGCAGGGTACTTTTGTTAATAGCTGCCACTACTCATGTCCACACAACTAAGTCAACCAGCCATGTACACAAGTGACTTACATCTCAACCAAGACACACAAATCTGTATGGCATTTCCACTGGAGCAAAAATACAATTATTACATACTCACATGCCAGCTTATGCCTCATYTGGAAGAAGGACAGACTTGCACATGTTTACATTTTCTTTAGGCACTGCACAGTAGAGTAGGATGTATAYTTGTATATTATATATTTGATGGCTAGTTAGTCACTTCTTCCAAAATATGAAGCTGATACCATTCCAAAATAAAAGTGAGAGGCASCTATCCAATATTTATGCCTTTGGGTTTTAATAACTCTAGTAACAAACCCCTGTGAAGTCTTTCAGTTCCAACTAACTGCACAATAGGAAAGGTGGTTTCAGAAACTGATGATCAAYGGGGAGAAATTCACTAGACACCAGGAATACATGCAAATTTTTCTTAAAAATTTTGCAGGTACTTTGTGTATAGATTTTGCAAGTTGGACACAGCACRGAGCCAAGTGTTAGAATTGCCCCCATGGCAGCAATGCCTTGAAAACTCCCATTTAAAGTACAACTATACTGTATGTATATTTATATAAGTATACATACATATRTAAGTATACAGCTAGAACTATTGCTGTTAGGAAAAAGGGGCATTCTGACCCAAGTAATTTTTTTTCTTATCTGTAGTGAAGACACAAAGCACTGAATGATGATAATCCTTGGGAAAAATCTACTTCCAGTGTAAAACCAGAATCATCCACAGCAGTCTTTTGTTACAAATGAGTAACTGGATCTAAGAATCTGATGTTGAATTCTCATCCAGGCAASCCCTGGCACATCAGAGCTGAATCCAATCTAGGATCCCACTGGAGGTGACCATTGCCACCACCTTGTTGAAATAAAGMAGAAAGAATGTGTTTCAAGTTCTCTGCATTGCTGTAGCTCTCACAGTGTGACTGGGAACTGTGATAATGTCATAACCCTTGTAAATGAAGTTCCTTCATTTGAAAAATAATGCAATATTGGTATAACCTCAAAAAAAATTTTGCTCTAATTAGTTATTGTCAAGTGAGCATTTCAGGGTAGAAGAACTATTTCAGAAGATGAACAGTTAGCTTGGCTTGCCCCATTCCTTCCTCCCTTTCCCTCTTTATTGCCCTACTTTTGCTATCACACTTTAATCCAACTGAGATGTTTCTTCTCAGAAAATCTTTCATTTGGGGCATAGGTGAATATAATTGTTTCTGTTCCTTCTCTGTCTGTCTTCCTTTGTCTGTACAAACTAAATATTTCCTTATCTGAAGAAAAAATACCTTCCTTATGCTCAGACTATAAACTTTGCTCTCCCACCCTCAARTTAAATAATTTAATACCTTCATTGGACCCTAACTTGTGATAAAAAGAATCCTAATTTCTAAAACRATAAATATATTCCTTTCAATGCTATAGTCCTTTTCTGATTAATGAATTCCATAAACCTAAAACTACTTTGATTCTGTGGTTAATTAAAAAACKAAATATAAATCCCTTTCTAATGAGCTGCTCCGAATTTTTTTTTTTATTTTTATGATTAATCAGGATATTTAGAGTGTATTTCTCTAAATTACCAGGTTGTATTCCCCAGCTCAGTTCTCTCAGGGTTTACAGGCAGCGCTTAGCTACCATGCCCTAGAGGAAGCATGACAATGTTGTTTTYCTCTGTTCATAAACACAGAATGAAATCAGCGAGTTACCCCTCGGCAGGGTCGAGTGCCAGCGCCCGGGGACTGTCGAGATCCTTCCAGACGAGCACCTGGCGGTGCTGCCCATCCAGCTTGGACACCTCGATCCTGTTGGTGCCAGTGTCAGCCCAGTACAAGTTCTTCCCCAGCCAGTCCACGGCCATGCCCTCGGGATAATCCAGGCCAAACTCCACCACGTGTTCCAGCGCACTGCCATTCATGAACGCTCTGCTGATGGTCTGCAGGGATGCAAAGATACCCAGGCAAATTAGRGAACTTACCAGTCTGTCACACTGGGCTGCTCGTTTTCTTTGTTGCATTTTAAACACTTTCAGATTTTCATAGGGAAGAGGATCATACAATATGCTACTTATTTGCAAAGCAAACAATGCTGCTATTCAGAAGTAATGATTTACTGCTCTCTGTGAATGTATTCTGTGTCAATTACAATAGCATTTCACTGGGGAAATAAATGGGATAACTAGTCTGGTTGAATTAAGCATCTACATGACAAAGTGACCTTAATAACTCAGTGCCAACTTCGAGGGGGAAATATTTTGGCTCTCCAAGGACTATACAAAAGCATCAATGTTATAGCACGGAACATTATTTAAAGCAGCCTAATGAAAAAAAAGCGTAGGACAGAACAGCAAATAGAAGAAAACAACCAAAAGACTGATGAGCTCAGTAGCTTCAGTACTGATGGCTAAATTTAATTTCACTAAACRCAATCTCTTCCTGGACTTTTATTCAAAAGACTTTTTTAAACTCTGCCATCAGGATCAGCCTGTGATGCAGATACAGCCAGATATAGCCAGATACATAGCAGATACAGCCAGAATACCATTTTAATAACATATTAGAGTTTAGGCATTCCCTGATAAGCCTGAAAATGTTAAAATAGTACAGAATTCTTTTGGTAAATATGGGCTACCTTTCCATGTCCTCAATATTTATATTTCTATCTGCACACACTCGTCATACTCACAACCAATCAGAAGTTAAKAAATCCCTGATTTTCATTTACTTCCTAGTTTGAACAAAACCTGCTAATTAYGCCAGTTTGTGACAGCAGGGCAGATCAGTCTTCACGTCAGTATCACTTATGCAGCTCAAAAGAATATCATGCTTAGGGAGTTCAGCCAAGTCACCTCTTGCAGACTCATTTAAACTTTGTGTTTTTAACTACTATCATTCCCCAATTGCAAAAGTCCGTAAGTTATTGTTGGCACATGTCTCAAGTCAGTTGCAGAAAATGTAATTAAAAACAAAACTCTTTCACATATCCCTTGAATTTTGTAAGCCCCATTAATCAACCTACTCCTAAAGATCTCAAGTAGCAGCTTAATAGCCAACRTGGACTAAATCTCTACCTTCAGTGAAATGTCAGTCCAGTAAATGCGATTGTCTGTCACATCAAAATCCAGAGCAGAAGCCTCCTTGACTCCGGTGAGCGGAATAGCCACGTTGTTATTGTTGGTTTCTAGGGAGATGCGCCTGATGTCTGCTCTCCTGGAGAAGAGCAGGAAAGCTTCTGGCACGATGCAGGTCCTCATGTCACTGATGAGCTCCAGGCCGATGGGGCAGGCGCAGCGGAGGCCTTGGGGTCGGTACAGGCACAGGTGGCTGCAGCCGCCGTTGTCTTCTGCACAGGGGTTTGTACCTAAGCAGGCAGCRAGAGGAAAAGCAACCATTGCAAACTGCCTGCAGGTGAAAGGTGAAGCTAGTCCTCACATGCATCAGCCACACTATGAGTCCTCCAAGCAAACRTGCAGTTTTTCTCCTTGTATTCTCTGATCAAATTATTTTTCATTCATTTGCTGTAATTCTTTAGACAGACATTACTCTCCTTTCCTCATGCCACGAAACAAACCCAGCACTAGGGAAAGGAATCTTCAACAGCTACTGATGATCCCAATTCACAGCACAAGCACTGAATGCATGGTAAGTGTATGCTCTGCTGCCTTTTACAGTACACTGGTCCAGCTACATAGCACCTCACATTCCTGCAGGTAAAAACTTTGCAGAGCTATTTTCACATCCATTCAATGGTCTCTCCAGGATGCAAGCAAAGCAGCTCTTTGCAGTACTCACTTATGTACCTGCACATGCTGGAAATTGAACTAAGAGAGGCTTGGCACTAAGGAGTTCAATTGGCCAAACAGTTGCAAAGAAGGCTGCAGTCAAAACATGGTACCTTGGGGCATCAGCCACACAAAGATACGTATCAACTACATTTCACTYCTTTCCTGCAGTACAATCCAGACAGTGAGAAGCTGCAAGCCTTCTCCACATAGCAGGATACTCAGGTACTGTGATGAGTTCTGTGATGCTACAATTATACTGCTACCAGTGCTTGGATAGCCTAGGATAGGCAATTTAAAGCTAGATGCTGCTTTTTTACAGCACAAATGCTACAGGGCAGGAAGTATTTCTAGGTATTTTTAAAGATAATTTTCTAGTATTAACATAAAAACTATTGAATGAACTAAAACTGGCTCATTCTTAGCTTTTGCATACTGGGAGCACATGTTCAGCTTGATATTCTTCCAAGCTACAGAACTGAAGCTCCTCACAGAAGACCCAACCTATTGTATTTGCTGGGAAATGTCCCAACAAAGGCAGGAATGATGAATCTGACTCCATGTTCTCAGAAGGCTAATTTATTATTTTATGATACTATATTATATTAAAGAATACTATACTATACTAAAGAACACAGAAAGGATACTTACAGAATACTAAAAAACTAATAATGAAAACTTGTGACTCTTTCCAGAGCCTCAACACAGCTTGGCCCTGATTGGCCAATGAGTCAAAACACTCACACCAGAATGCAATGAAACAATCACCTGTGGGTAAACAATCTCCAAACACATTCTAGATGAGCAAAACACAGGAGAAGCAAATGAGATAATTATTGTTTTCTTTTTCTCTGAGGCTTCTCAGCTTCCCAGGAGAAAAATCCTGGGCGAAGGGATTTTTCAGAGAATGTGAATGCTACACTAACCCACCCTACCAAGCTGCAGCCTGCAGTCATCGTGCCATAGGACTGAATTCTGCCCATTTCTAAAACTCTGCAGGACAGCACTGCTGACATTTTTCCATCCCAGTGTCCCTTGGCTGATTAGCAGCCCACTCACCGATGACCTGGTGGACGTTGGTGGCTTTCAGGCCCATCAGATCGGGCAGCTGGTCGATGATGATCTCTCTCTCTGCCGTGCACTTGTGCACGCGCTCAATGCTGCGCCTCTGCCAGTCTGTCCAGTAAATGTAGTCCCCCAACAGAGTGAATCCAAATATATGAGGCAGCTTGTCCTCCACCAGGACTCTCCTACCAGTTCCATCAGCATTCATGACCTRGGAATATAGACAAACTTTTTAGATTTATAAAATAAACCTGCCACTATTTGGCAGATTAACAAACTAGTTGCTCCATGCTCAGACTTCAAATTAAAAACTAATCTCCTATGCATTATAATGCTATCAAAGTTACACAGCACCCTAATAAAAAAGAAGAGACACTTTATTATCAGGTACTTACTCTAAAAGCCTTATTTAGAAGGTTAGTCTCATAACCAGATCTTAATGTGGAATTATGACACAAYACTCTTTACCTTTGCTTTAGGAATTATTATTATGTAATAATAGTTACTCCTGTTATGACTCTCTCATTTCTGACATGAGTTTTGGTTGAGTTTTAAAGAGGAGTCACTGTGTTTTACACAAATGAAGACAAATTTATAATGGCCAAGCCAAGGAGTTCTGGCTCAGCATCTTCTAGTCCACAGTCCCTCCCAAGTGAGCTTTGCCCATATTACAGAGAGCATTGAGACCCCACAAAAATACTGGGAGGCAAACAGTGAAGAAGATCTACAGAGTATATCTATATTCCCCAGTCTGAATAAGGAACCAGTTTTACATCCTTCAAAATTAAGTACAGTAATTTTTTTTACTACAAGGAACAGCTGTAGTCTGTAAATAATTGCATGCCTTTGATCAAGACACTTGAATTTACTGTGTCATTTTTCTCTACTGCTAAAAAGGAGTAATACCTAACTTCCTCAGTGAGGCACTGAAAGGATTAATTAAACATATGTATGCATGTTCAAGTGATGGAGTGCCTTATGAATGCCAAGTATTATTATAAAAYGTACCATACTGACAGGAGTAAAGAGTCCCATGTTTTAAGACAAACTTAAAAATGGTTCCGTGCTGCAATTTTTCAGAAAAAAAAACCTTCTGAAATATTTCTACTTGTTTCCAGGCCACAGCTTAAGTTTGTAGTATGTATACCAYCCTTCCAAAACCAGGAAAAAACCTCCAATCAACCTTACTACAAAAACTTTCAGAAACAATGTGATTCATAAATTCCAAGGTAGCATGCTACTCTCTGAAACATAGCGGCATCCTTCCCACCACCCAAGCATGTTCTAAGTAAATTACTGGAAAAGGGATGGTTTATTAAACCACTGTTTTCAAATGTCTCTCACTTATGGAACTGAGATAGCCACAAACAAACCTATATGGCTTCCCATCCTTCCCATGGCTCAAACCCAAACATTTATGCAATGACRACCTTCAGGATCAACTTGTTTAGTACCTCAGACTAGACTGATGATAGCTAGTGGCCAAAATATCTTCCCAGATCACAAGAAATGTAAAGGCAAGTTTGGAACAACTCCTAYCCAGGCACATATGAGAAGAAAGGAAAGGAATAGAGAAATGGAACCGAAACACACACCTTTCCCAGGACACTGTAAAATAAAATATTTATAAATTCTCTTTAAAAAGTGGAAAAAATGCTGTAACCTTCACAGTAATTAAATTTCTCCTTAAAACTATACCTTGTCAAACTTCCCAACATTTTGGCACTTACTCTCAGTATATTAAAATAGGAACTGAATCTTTATGTGCACATTTCCCTAAAGGGACACTGCATATTTGCTGGATTGTAGGAATAAGCTCCTATTCACTTTTGAAGAAAGGTTATAATTACTTGATGGAATTAGCTTATCAAAACCCTTCAGTCCAGCAGAATATATAGCATGCTTCTAAAAATACATTAATGCACATGTATTTCAAAAATAGATGACCTGTCTGGTGACTTGTTTCCCCCTCCCCCTTAAACTACAGAGATAAGCCATTTGTTTGCAACTAATTAATACATGGCAATTAGTGCTTGCTGAGCAGACCAAGAAGATACACAGAATGGAAGGATGYTGAAAAGTGAACCAACTAAAACTACACAGTAATAAGCAATAAAACATCACCATCACAAAGTAGTAATTTTTAAAAATTACATTTTTTGCCTTGTATTTATAAAAGAAAGAAAATTCTTTATTTAAGGGAGTGCTTAACTACTGGCAAAGAAAAGTAGTTGGAAGGTGTGTGGTGTGAGATGAACTTTCTTTGGCAAACTTTAAGAGCTGTTCAAGTAAGCTTCCCCTGTACTGAAAAGAATCAGGAAAAGAGAAGGGACTTAAGGATTAAGTATCYACTTTTAGGTTTGACACATAAAGGCTATTTTGAAATACAGCTTTACACCTCCTAGACAAAACATTCACCTTTCTGGAAGTATTTACATACACCTGCCACTCTGCTCCCACTGCAATTTCACCTGATATACACATATACATACATACACACACATATATGGTACCAGCCATATATGGGTGTGTGTGTGTATACAGAATTACATCCAYTGGCTACAGAATCAGTCTGGTGTAAGGCAGAAGGGAAGTAGCAAGGGATGTAGGGGTGATACATACAAGAAGAATAAAGCAAAAAGGAACAATCACTTAACAGCCAGTTTCAAGGGATTTCAGCATCACCTTTTCACATACTCAAACTCAGAMAACAACCAAGTCCCAGGCTATAATCTTTGCTGGATTCTTCCCCCTCCCCCAGCTCCACATGSATCAGGCTCCTCACAGTGAAGCCCCACAGAATCCCCCACACAATAAACCCACCTTCAGCTGCTATGAGGTAGTGTCTCCAGAGGTTTATGCTGCTTTTAACCACAATGTGGTGTGAGTTTCACATTCTGAGGCCATTCTGAATACTGCAAATCACACTGAGAATATAGGCTACAACAGGAAACAGATGTGGTGTAACCACAAACACCACCTTTACTGAAAGAGCGAGTAGTTCCATGAAAAAAATCCCTAAAAGTGCAAAAATTAAATGGCCTCATACAAAATACCAGATATCCTGCTTGAAGAATAAGGGCTTTGTTTATCCTACAACAATAATGAATGCAAACCTTTAGCCTCATGAACACACAGCTTATTCAAAGTAAGTGAATTACTGTTGAGAATGTAGTCMCATTTTAAAATGCTGTACTTAGTGATCAGCAGGAACAATAAAATAACAACTTTGAAGCACKGCTTCTAACTTAAAGTTACAGACTGGAATGCACAGTGACATATTCTAATATGTTGTTAGAAAGATACCTTGCATTCAATTCACTTCTAAGTAGCAGTAATCACTGGGATAAATAGGCTAATGCAGTGAATTTACCTTTCTGGATAATCGRGGATTTGAATATATGGTAGTTTAAACTTGTCACTTGACTGCTTTAGGTCTAGAGTTTCATCATGAAATCTATCTAATTTATGAAAACCATGTTCAGCTCTGTGTAGAGCCTGTGCTGGGACCCTGGCAGCACTGCAGACTAGCAGTGCCCTGAGGTGCAGTGCACCAGGGGCAGCAGACACTGAGCAGATGTGCACAGGTTTATGTGCACAGCACTGAGCAGATGCCCACCACAGAAAGGGTCTGTCCCTACCAGGGATGCTGAGATCAATTCCAAACTAGGAGCCCAGTCCTACAAGGAGTCAAGACTGAGATGAAGGTGACAGACCATYATCTTTCACCTTAACTCATAAGCACAGCTGAATGTTCAGTATAGAACTACAGAATCATAGACCAGCCCAGGTTGGAAGAACCCCTGAAATATCATCTGGTCCATTTTTCTGTGGGAAAGAAGCCTAGATAAGATTATCCAGCATCCTTGTCCAGTTACATCTTGAAAATTTCTAGTCAGAGGAAGGACTCCACTACATGCCCCAGTAAAGTATTTCTTTCTTATATTAAAATTAAACCTCTCTCAAGGCACCTTGTACCAGTTGTCCCTGTCCTCKCCAATGTGGCACCATCCATGTACTGGGAGAGCCTCTCTCCTCCTCCCTGAGTACTGGAAAATTGTGAGCTTTCTCTTCCCCATGGAGAAAAGACCAAATCCTTCTGTCTTTCTTCACAAGGTGGGTTCTCATCATTCCTTCAGGCACTTCTCCCCTCTCCCTGCATCTCTGTTGAATTTGGGGACCAGAGCTGGGTATTGCCTGACATCCTGAGTGGGATGATCAATGTGCCCATGGATGCAGCCCCAGATCCTGTTTGCCTTCACTGCACAGCACCACTGGCATCATTTGCCCTCAGTAAACCTGCACTGGCTTCTCCCAACCCCCTGCTTCCTYTGCCTTGCAGGTTTCTAGAACTCTTTCCAGGGATTGGAATAAGACTAATGGGCCTGGAGCTTCCCAGGTACTCTTTTAGATGTCCTTCTAAATGATCAGGGAGCAGGTTAAATATCATGCATGCTAAGCTCCTTCTCTGGCTGATGGGAGCAGAGGAAGCCAACAATCAATGAAAATTTATAAACAACAACTGGTAACACTATGTTCAAACAATATATTACTTATGAGCATGGAACAGGCCTCTGTCATGGTCTGTAAGTCCCCAGCTACCCTACAAGGTGTTTCCAAAACACTATTTCTTTCACAGACACACATCAATAAAACAAAAATCCAACCCCCCTAAAACAAATAACTCTTCCAGTAAAATCCATAAGCTCCTCTAATTTCAGATACTTGAACGTAAGCTCTGATTTTTAAAATCAACAGCCTGTTTTTGGATAAATGACAAATACCTTAGCCATCATTGATTCCTGAACTTCAGCATCTTCACCAGCACCACCTTACKCATCCTCAGAGAGGCCAGAAGACCTCACTTAATATGCACGACCTCAACTGCTCTGTTCAAGTACTACTGCCATCACTGCCCCGGCTCTACAAAATTTTTATTTTTTTATTCCAGGCATCAYAGCTGGAAAGGATCTTCCCCACTAAGTCACAAGAAGGATGGAATTGTAGCATCCATCTTTCTTCTGGAAGGATAAGGAATTAGAAAGCCTTCTGACCCTGTGGCAATGCTTGGCATGTCACGTGTCCCACAAGTGCAGAGCACACTRGCTTGTTGTTTCCTTGGAACATGTTGAAACATACTCTGGATATATAGGTATGGTTTACCTTACAGATGCACAAAACCCCAGACATTTGGCACAGGCTTCTATGGTGGAACTGTCACCAAAAAAAAAAGCTAAACTCTTTCTGAGCAGATGTTAAATTCTTAACTCATTCCAGTGACAACCTGGGTTTCTCCCAATAGTTTTAAAGCAGCAGAAAATAATCAGAAAGCATTACCACCTTCACAATTTCAACATGGGTCATGCTAATGCACCACAGGAATAGATACAACTTAGAACAATGAGGTAAAAAGGGGAATTCCTCATGASTTTGACTATTAACACTGATCTACTTAAGATGATCACAAGGAAGCATTACTTCGGAACACCCTGAAATACTGAATTCAGTACAAATGTCCCAGATATTCCAACATACCATGGTGAGCAAGGCTTGCATCATACCTGAAATAATTTAGGAGTACTCACATTAAAGGCTTAGTTAGTTCAGCCCTGATTATCCAGAGGTAAATACCTACACATGCCCCTTGATGCAACAAGTAACAACTCAGTTCATGGCAATGCTCATCAGGGGTATGACTGTTCATTGTCTACCTAAACGCACTAAATGAATCTTACTTTACAAGGAAAGTGAAAACCAACACTACATTAATTAGATTTATTTGGTTAAAGAAAAGAAAAGAAACTTGGGCAGCATCTCTCTTAAAAATAACTCTAAAAGATAGCTGGAATTCCTACTAATCATTATATTTGTAGTTTTTCGGACTGGGTTTAAGAACAATGTATTTTCAACTTCTCTAAGTAACATAAAACAGACTGGAATTATTGCACTGTTATGGCTGCAGCAATATCATATAATTAACACATGTATTTACTGCAAAACAGCTGCTCTAAGAGAGTAACAAAGAGATATCTAAATTTCCAGTTTTATTAGTATTCCCTCTAAAAAAAGTCTTGATCAACTCTATATACTCTAACTCAACTATACTCTCTTTAAGTGAACAACTGAAGCTTTCAACTCATTTTGAAGAAATTATTCTGTCAGTGTCATTTACTTACTATTAACAGCACTTCTCCTCAATTCTAAAACATTAAGGAATGAAATGGGAAGTCCTCTCCTCATTATGGTGAAATCCTGAGGAATCAGCAGGAGGGATCCCTGGAACCCTTTGGATTTGCTTCAGAAACCAAATGCCTCCAGCCGAGTCCATGATTTCTTACTGATAATTGTTTTATAATAGCCACTAACAATTCCTAATTTAACAGTTCCTCAGCACCCTCAGTTTCCTCCAGAGCTCTAACATTTTTTCCAAAGAACTCAAAATATATTTTTTCTGACCATGGATAATATTCCTAACAGGACTGCCATGAAGATAAATATGTACAAACAGTACAGAGATAACTTCATAAACACCCTTTCTATCAGGCTTCACACACTCATTTGTAAGCTCATTTCTTTCACAACAGGACAACTTTCTTAGCTCACTGACCAATGCCAACAGTAGAAATGTTTTCTCCATGATGGAATTTAATTTTAGAAACGAGTGGTTCAGTTTTTAATGAAATGGTCAAAGTCAGGTAAAGTTACAAGTAGGCAAGGAAAAGATTTTAGAACCATTGTGACAAYCACAGATGACATCTCCTAGGCTATCACATGCAACAGAAAAAAACACCCAGCATTTGTAAAGAACAGGCTAAGACAAAAAAAATAAGCCAAAATTACAAATAAGATGAGAAGAGAGAAGGAGCTCCTCTGAAAAGATTCAGTGGTAAAACAGGTGACTAAAACCACTTTACTACAGAGATTAATTTTGGTACGTAATCCATAGGGTGGAGAGGCAGCAGTCAGGGAGTGTTCTGTTACCTGGCCAAAGGCTGTGGGGGCAACAAAGAAAACTAATGACTGCATTTTGCAACTTACTGTTTAGCAACTAAGACCTGTGGGCAGCTGCACACAACACTCTGGAGAATGTAAACCAGACTAGCTGAGACCAACCTGAAACCACACAGTGGGTTTGGAGGAACAGTTTTACAAGTTCAGCATAGCAACTCCTGATTCTCTAGCATGTGGGCAAAAGCCTCTGTGCTCTTCTTTCCCAAGGTTACTTCTTTCAGTGCCTTGTCCCAGAAATTTATTTTTCATTTGTTCTCTATCTAACCTGATGTTTTCCAGACTCTTTAGTAAGCAACTATAATTGCTTTTTTATAGAGGAGAAAAAATGTGTAAAGATTTCTGTTTTACCAAGTCCAAGTGGTTCAGGCAACAGTGCAGTGAGAGACTCAGCCAGTTATGAGATACTTTTCACCTTTGATGGAAGTAAGCTTTCAAGCTGATTCAATTGCTCCTATTCACTAAATCACTTTGATTCCAAGGGTCTTGCATGTCCAAGTGCTTGGTTTTCCACAGGCTCTTTKCCACACTACAAGATGATGCATGGTACCAGAAAAGATGTTCAGGTTTAACCTACAAAATCTCACAACAAAGTAAGAAGTCTATGTGAAGAAAGCTAAACCATTATTGAGAGTGATTGGAGGTCAGGTGAATACTTCCAAAGAAGCCCAGGTCCAAGATCAGTACAAGGTTTTGTACACAAATGCAACTCAGCTTGTGAAAAGGGGAAAAGAACAAAGCCAGAATTTTGGAGACTAAGGGATAATAGTGGACTGACAAACAGTACTCAGCTGAATCAGAAACACAGACACTAGCTCAGTATCTCTTCACATTGCTCCCCAGCTTGCCATGAAATATTTGAAGCATGTCAGACTCAGATGAGCTGATGACTCTGGCTGGGTTGGTTTGAGGGATTTCAGTGTTCTCCCTTAGGTCACCGATACTGGCTGCTAGCAGAGGCTTGTTGCTTTCTAGGTGAGACACCTGGGTAAACCAAAATACAATTTCCTAACTCCAGTGTGAAAAATCTGGGAAGCATGTATGACATATGAATGTAGATCCAACAGTTATACTCCAATTAGCTGCATCCTGGGCCATGGGGACCACGAGGCTTTCAGAGCTATCAGCAGCAAACCAGGACTGCTCATCTTTCAGCAAAAGTTGTGAGAAATGTCTCTGAATCCCCAGCGTGAGCCAATCAGCACAACTTTCTGCTCAAATGTGTATCAAGCAGGGATACTTGCCTCTGACAYGGTGATTCCAGGCTCTCCTTAGAGGTAACAGGAAAAAAACCCAGTGCTTTTAGAGTAGAACTCATCTAATCTATTCTAAACATTTTCAGTGTGGAAGTGCTGATTTTCAACATTTTTATAAAGGCAACATAAAGGAATTTAAATGAGCTGAATGTATCTACATCTCATGAGATGAAACTACAGATTTCAGGATGAATTGTAGATCTGTGACAGAAGAGCCATTTGAAAACTGAATGCCAAAGTCTTTTCCACATAATTATTGGGGCAGTAATTTCACTTAGAAAAATACCATGTTTGGTACTCAAATCAGAGACTCAAGTTACTCTTGGGCAAGAGTTCTGGCTCCATCTCCCCAAGAGGCTTCCCTCATTTGCCTCTTTGGTAGGAACCTCTCCCTGTCCCATGAAGCATGTCAGCCTGGGATAGCAGATTCCCTCAGGACTTCTTGGAGAACTCCTCAGCACAAGTGGCTTGTAATGTAAGGTCTCAATCATCATACTTTTCATATCTGAATTTTGTTTAGGTAATCTCAATTCATCAAAAGTAATAAAAAGTTAACTTTTAATGTTCCAAATTTGAAACTAGCATGGATGTTTTAAATGTTTCTTCTTTTTTTATTTTTGCATTAAAACACCTGTGGTTGACTAGATGATCTCTAGAGGTCCCTTCCAACCCTCACAACTCTATGATTCTGTGAAAAGGTACATCTCTAAGTGATAATTCTGTAGCCCCATGTTCAAAAGTCAAAGTAATTTTTTTTTTTTTTTTTTTTATTAAATAGTAACAAGCTTACAATGCCAGGAGGTCCTAACTCAGCACTGGAGTCCATGACAAGGGACCATTCAAATCCTTGTATCCAGCTGTGCAACAGCCAGGAGACCTTACTAATATGTTGTCTGTGGCTGTCATTTGTTTGCTTTTTAATAAAGTTTTACTATCTTGGTCAGCATCACAGAATTTCATTCAGAAGTTCAAAAGAAACMTCTCAAATGAAAATTACATCAAGTATAAACTAATACTGATTTGGTTGTTTGGKKTTTTTTTAATAAATCCTTCCAAAATAAATCCTTCCTCTACTACTAATTTCAAAAATCTATATTTTTTCTTRATACAGGCTTAGCAGTTGTTAAGAAATAGCTGGAAACACCCCAACAAAGTAAGCTTTAAATTTCTTAAACTGGGATGGAGTACAGGGATCTGTCCCTACCCTCTACAGTACATACTTATTTTTTGTTGAATGAAATTCCCAAGTGCCACAACTATCCAAAGCAAAAGTAAACAGCRAAGCAACTTCAGGTATTTGTTTCAACTACCTTACTTCTCATACCTGCAAAAGTTTAATGCAAGTACACAAAAGCAGCTGTGTTCAAGAGCTAGGAATATTGGATTCTGCTTCTCAATTTTCAAACCTGTGCTTCAAGTAGGCTGGATGGGGTAGGATCAGTAACCAGGCCTGCAAGTCATCAGCATTTCACAGTACAAAGACKAATGGTATGAGACAAAAATTCCCAGTCAGAAAATAATTGGTGTATACTTAGAAAACAAAATTTCCTTATTAGGGTGGCAGTAAAATTGAGGGAGTTGTCATCGGAGGAAAATATAGCCCTGCAATTTCAGGATTAAAATATGAATTGGAGCATTCTCTACATGCCAGACTATTAGCTCCTAGGTCAAAGACAAAAATGTCCTCTCTGTTCAAGATTTCTGTGCTCTATAAAGTCTTAGCAGCATCTGCTTTTCTGTTGTCCAGCAAGGCTGAGTTCTGAACACTGGTGTGTACTTAGCTGAAAAACAGCAGGATGTAATACTTTCCACATTAATCATGAGGATTACAGACAGTAATGCCAGGCACAGCTAATAGATTTGGGAATGCACAAACACTTCAAGTTGGAGCTRCACTCAAAAATCACCAGATAAAGGYTGGATCTGAGCAGGAGGTACATCCTTTCTTTACACTCACCACTAGTAGGTGTTAGTGGGTGCCATCTCCGGCTCTGAGAATGGAGAATAGGAGAGGATGAATAAAGAAAAATGAAACAGAGATTGAAAAACTATGATAAATCAGCCATATCATCATGACTTCCCCTTAACACACACAGCCACACATGCATGCAGCCATTTATAATTGCTTTATCAATACCAGCTTTGCTGACCATTTAAAAATCCAACCTATGCCTTAAAACAGGTAGCGTACGTGTCAGGAACACAAATATTCACYAGAGCAGAAAAACACAAGACCAATTCAACAGAGCAGATCATACATTTTTAACCTCATAGCACGGCAGGAAAATGCTTTAAACCTGTAGCAAGTCAATGAGAAATCTTCCCCACTGGTAAGCACAATAGCAACCATCCATTTCAATAGAAGTTTATCAGCAGTGAAACCTGACCGAGATAAATGACGAAGCTGTTGAGCCACAGCCTGCTTCTGCCTGCTGCAGGCTGCCAGATAAAATGGGAACAAAAGCTCCCTGCTGTACCCCCTACCAGTCTCCATTAACCCCTGCTGATGCTTTATTATCGTCTGGGGGCTCCAGAACGGCATAGCATGAATCAGTGGGTAAAAAATAAATAATAAAAACTCCTATGTAGCACAAACAAACCAGAAACGTGGCTTGCAAGAATGGCATTYGGTTTGGTACCCCTGCAATTAAATAAGGGTTCTGAGGAATCCCTGATGCAAAGGCGAGAAAAATGAGAAAAGCACAAAGTATGTAAAATCATGTATGAAAAAGGCAATAAAGGCAAGTACACAAATGCATTTCTCCTGCTTTTATCCCCCTTTTCATCTATACACAAACACATGAAGCAAAGCAGGGACCAGGGATTTTATTCTGATGCCTTCATGTCCAATTCCAAGCTTCGTCTTTGGAACCTGTCACAAACACCTTTGTTTGCTGCACCTAYGCCAGCGTCCTTTCTTCAAATATAAGTTTAAAACATTTACTGAAGGCCAAAGGATCTTCTATTGCACAGATAAAAAAATGGATGGTGAGGGCATGGAAAGTGCAGCAAACCTCCTCAAGATTCCTGGTTGCCATTGGAGAGTGGGCAGTGTGAGCAAACCTGAAATGTTAGTAGTATTTTAGCTATCACTGATTAAGATAGGAATCTACATTTAGCAAAGGCCACCTGGTTAGTTAACACCAGAGGCTCTACCAGTCAGGCTGGCCCTGCCCAATCGAAATCTCCACTTACTGTAGAAGGGGATAAAGTCCTTGTGGTGCCTATAAGGAACGTGTTAGGGAAGACAGTTTGGACCATTTCTGCCTCAAACAAAGGCAAACCCATCCGTGGGATTGTTTTTGCTCAAGACTGGGGTGCATTTGGTGAGTGATGTGGAAACAAAAGTGGGAACCTCAGGGGTATTTATTTTTGGGTGAGAACAGTGTCTGATGTTGAACTGTATAATACTGGTTGCTGAATGACACTGCCACTGCATGCCATAACTCCATGGACAATGAGGATGGACTGCTCCAGACACACCAGTCATGAGCTCCTGACATCATTTGCAACCAGCCAACGTCACAAGAGTCCTCCTGTCCTGGAAGACACTTGGAACAGATTGAACCCACAGCCATAGACTAAATTAACAGACATTTGGGGGGGATGGCCATTGACTACAGAAATGAGAGCTGTACTTTGTGTGTGTACATACACATGTATGTAGTTGGAAGGAGTAGGACTGGGGTATGTTGTACATGGTATAAAATAMGGGGTAGGACATGTCCTGGTTCTGGCCAGGACAGGATTAATTTTTGCAGTAGTCAGGAGGGGGCATGGCCAGGACCTGGAGGTTATTCTGTACCCTCTCAAGTCATTGGGGGTGGGGGAAAGGACTCTCTTCCAGGGAGAAGAGGTTCCTTCAAATTGAGGAAACACAGCAGGGGGAGAGGGAGCCATCCAGTTTTTTCTATTGTAAGGGATATTCTGAATGAATAATTTCTCTCATTGCTATTGTGCTKTTACTGTTAGTTTTCTTATCTCCTCGCTGTTTTCAGTAAATTATTCTTATCTCAACCAGTGATCTTTGCTTTTTGTGCCTCCAATTCTCCTCTCCATCCTGCTGGGGGAAGTGACAGGTGTGTGGTTTGGGAAGTCTCAGTGGGAGCACTAACTGGGGAGCACCATTCCTTAATCATGACAGGCATGGATAAAAAAAAAATCCCCTTTAGACTGAACCATTCTCTTGATGGACACCCCCACTTCATCCTATAGAGCCTTTCCATGCTTTACTAACTGCAGAAGCCACACTGAACATGTGTGCTGATCACTACCAGGGTCACTGATTCTCAGCCCCTTTCTGCCCCTCTGAAGGGCAGTTAGCAAGCAGCAACATTGCATCTGAGGAAGAAAGTGACAAACGGCCTCAGCACAGGAGAAGAGAAGCTGTATGGGTTTCATCCAAGGGTCTACCCATCCCAGTGTCCTTTCTCAGAGAATAATCAACACTTACACTCACAGAACTGCCTAACAAACGAAATGCATACAGAAACTTTTCAAGAAGATTCCTTCTTTCTACAGGAATTTACAGTTCAGTGATTTGTAGTTCAGAGGCATTTTATTTGCCACTAAATTGCAGTGGAATTCCCTTCCACAAACCTACCCAGTCTTCCTAGTAACATGTGTAAGCTTTTAACATCTACAACCATTTCCACAACTTACAACATCTGCTTTTGTTTGTTCTGCACCCACCACCTACCATTAGTTACAAGGACCAACCTYTTCTGTCAGAAAAGGTGTCTGTATGGGAAGTGTTGGTCACCTTACACAAAATTTTATTGATCTATATCAGATATGCCTAAATGAGCACCTTCAGGAATCAAAAAATACAAACCCACATCCTTAAACAAAACTAAAATCCAAAAGCACTGAAGGAAAATTGTGGGAGAACGTCCTCTCTGTTGCTTTAAAGGTTTTAGCCCAACTGTTTCAAGACTTACTGCAAGTTGATAAGAGTTAACAAATGTTGACTTTTTATAAAAAGCAGCAGCAGTAATATAACTCTAACACTTGGAGACTCTAAGGAAAAAATAACTAGTAATTCTGAAATCTTAGAGTGATAAATCTTTTCTGAAGCCCTGCAGAGATGATACATGACAACCTGGAACAAACTCATTTTGCTGGCTTACACTGATTTAAGAACAATGAAATGGAAATTGTCCCAAAAAACCTTTGTGCCAAATCAGATATCTTCTGTCCTGCCACAGACACTGTAATGTTGATATAAACATTCTATGATGTGTTCTAGCCAGTCTGACAGAATTGCAGCAGTGAGCTCACGCCTGATCTAGATGAAAATTTCTGCCACAAACTGATCCAGCACTGAATAGAATTATTATTAATGGATAAGGAATCTCTGTTCTGGCAAACATGAGGGTGAAGAATGCCTAACTTTCCTTTTGCAAAACACGTTCAAGGCTGACACAGTATCAGGGCTGAAGTGCTCAATAAAATMAATCTCTACACATCACTAAGACTATTTTCTCTTCTCTTCTCAGAGTTGGTGTAATAATAGGTGAATTACAGACTATAAATCTTGTTTTCAGGACAAAGAAAACTCTGCTCCCTGAGGCTCTCTCAGGGAGTGCTTCAGAACAACTCACCCTGCAGGACTGGAGTTACTTTGGCTCTGAAGGAGAACTAACAGTTTTGTGACCTTCTAGCACATGACTGTGACTTCACCTTGACTTATTTGTCAAGTTATAAATGAGTAAAACCAACTTTGCAAGTCTAGAAAAGATACGATTGTGCCAAATATGATAAGTGCTAAAAGTTATTTGCAACTGTTAGGATTAAACAAGGAAAGCCCTAATTCCTCAAAGGAAGGCAAATCTACCAGGATACAGCACAGGCAGACCTGAGCACCAGGCAGCAGTCAAGTCTTCCAACAAAAGCTTTTGACAGCAAACTGATCAAATGCTAAACAATACCATTTTCTCAAAGACTCACAGATAATAAATGCCAAATTTGTTTTGTAACTGTTACACAACAAAAATAAATGCAAGATTTTCAATGTGGGAGAGAAGAAAAAGTGTCKTCTTTTTAAATGAAAAGTTTCAACTGGACATGTCGGAAAAAAGGAAAATCTATGCTCTTGCTGAAACTCTAAATAAACAAGAGAGGTGCAAAGTATAAAGGATTTCTGGAAGTATAAATAAGTACATGTGAAAGTAGATTGATTTCTTTAAAATATATTTTACTACGCTCCAAATTGAACAGTGCAAAGACTGAAAGATAATTTTTTTAAAACTACACACATTAATCCCAGTAAAAAGTTTTTTCCCGATGACCTAAGAATTTACTTATTTAATAAGTCCTTATCACACATTCTTACAAAGACAGCTCTACAACATGGATATAATTTCTATTTTACACAAAGAAAATGAGGTAAGAATAGCAAGTAACTTGCCCAAAGGCTGAGAAGAACTGAGCTGTTTCTTAAAGCACAACTCATCCACTATTCCATCACCCTTTTCAGCTGTATCAGAACATGAACACCTAGAAAAGTAAAACTACATTTTATAACTTAATGGAATAAAACATGTAGGTACAGTCACAAACCTCTATTTTGTCTGTTTTGGCATCTCCCCAGTATATTTTGCTTTCTGCATAATCCAGTGCCAACCCATTTGGCCAGCCAAGCGAGGTGTTCACCAGCACAATTCTGTCTGAGCCATCCAATGCTGCCCTCTCAATCTTTGGGATTTCTCCCCAGTCAGTCCAGTACATGTACCTGCAAAGGAAAAAAAAAACCTTATTAATCCAAACTTCCAATATTTTTATAGCTTCTTCTGGACTACTCTTCCCCAAAACCACATAGCAYGCAAAAAGTTACATCCCTAAACCAAAAATATTTCCTTACCTAGGTAAGAATGCCCAAACCATTCAGAAAGAATTGGAATGTAAACACAYAAAATTCCTGTATCAGTCTGCTCAGCAAGACAATATAACCAGTGCTATTAGCTAGAATAAACAAGCTGATTTACACAGTCCACAAAAATATTTTTAAAAATAATAAAATATAGACACATAAGGTGACTACCRGGGTGGTCAAAATAGAGCAGCAGTGCTTGTGCCTCAGAGCCTTAACTTCCAGAGAATCACAGTATTTTCATTTGGAAAGCTCAGAATTCTCAGAAGTTTATCACTAGATAGATAAACTATGTAGATAGTTTACCACTATCTACACAGAAGCAGACAGAGGTATCTTCTTTGCATGACCAATATGTTAAAAAATGCTCCCAAACAGCTCCTCACCCAACCATGGGATCCAGCACAATAGCTCTGGGTTCTTCCAGCTCTTCCGATATCAAGATTTTCCTCATGGTGCCGTTAAGCCTGGTGACCTCGATGCGGTCCGTGCCRGTGTCYGTCCAGTAGAGGTTGCGCGCCACCCAGTCCACGGCGATGCCGTCGGGGTGCGCGATCTGCGCCGTCACCACGAACTGGCTGCCCGAGCCGTCCAGGAAGGAGCGGCGGATGGCCCTCACTTCATCGTCTGTCCAGTAGATGTACCCTTCCAGAGGGTCGAAGTCGATGGCGATGGCGTGGCGGATGTCCTCCAGCGGCAGCACGATGTCCGTGAAATCCGGCGTGTCCAAGGAAATGCGCCTCAGGTCCGTCCGGCGGGCCAGGAGCAGCAGCGCGGTGGCACCTGCAGGAACAGGACAAACACCTTGGAAACACTCTGCAAGAGGCCTGGAAATAGGGAACCTGAATCTGTTCTTCCCCAACACCACGGTCTAGCTACTTTGATTTCACAGTGTTAAAAATAGGTTAGATCTCGGGTTTCTGTGGTTGAGATGACCCCTGAGGTGTTAGAAAGTCTTTTTTTCCCAGCCCCATGACCATCGAAGAAGTCGAGATTCGTTGGTTCTGTTTTTCAAGGTTGTTTATTTTTTCTTATCTAATTACATTCCTTCTCTGACCTGCTGAGATCTGTCTGGCAGGTTGGTTYGTGGTACAATGACTGCCTTTGGGGTRGTGTTAACTTTTTMTACTACAAACTATGTGCACTGTATTTACAATAATTTTCCAATACTTATCACCTATGTCAGACAGTCTGTCTCTACTCTAAACCAATCAAAAAGTGCCACCATCCCAGCAGAAGATGGAGGACAAAAAGAAGAACAGGACACACCCAAATTCCTCCATCTTGCCTCTTGAACCCCCATTCTAAAACCCAAAAATTCTACTTTTTTACCCTGCGACAAATTAACTATCAGTCTACTCAAACTCTTGTGGCTTGTAAATCTTCACACAAAGTTGGTAATTTTTTTCCATGGACTAAAATCAAAGGCACAGGTGTYTTTGACTCCATGCCAGRGTCTCGAATCACCGAGGGCAGCCAAAGGAATGTCCTCGGCCCCGACAGTTAGAAACTGTTGTAAAATAGTTGATAGATCGTTAAGCATGTACTGATAGCTTGGTTGTTATTTTGTAAAAGGGGTTAAAAGAGTAATACACCAGCAAAGTGCACCACCCCCCAAKCGAAACCAGCCAGCCTGGACAGAGCTCTAATGGGCCAATCAAGCGCCTWAAACCTTCATGCAAATGAAGGATCCAAAAAGAAACCAATTCCAAGGGACAAAAACCGGGATAAAAAGGGGCTTCTGACCCACTGAGTTTGTGCCGCTCCATGTGGGACATCACTGCAGCATCCGCGGGCCTCCTTGCTTAGGCCTTTCTTTTTTTTATAATAAAAGCTGAAATCACTTTAGTACCAAGGAGCCTGCTCTCGTTTTTATCAACAGGACCCAACCAAACTGCTGGGTATCAGCAGGGAATTCCACTCTAAATGTGAAGCTGCTCACAATGTCTCTGCTTATTCTTCAGAACAAGTCAGATGTGTTTACAGAGAAAATTCAGTGGTCCTTTCCTTTCCCAGAATGTATCACGTTGCACATGTTCTTGACCCATATAGTTCCCTCCAAATTACTGAAATAGATATGCAGTAACTATGCTGCTATTTTATGCAAATCAACAGATGGCCTGCAACCTCTTAAATGAGAAATTGATTATTTACTGACTGTTTGGTGCTGTTGGAGAGAGGACAACCATGACGAACAAGCTGTATGTTTCAACAACGTCTGATAAATGGAAAAAATGTAACATAGAACACCACCAGCAAACCTCTTTTGAGAAACTCCAATTGGAGGAGTCCGATTTGGGAACAGACCACTGTGCAATGACCATGCAGGGCAGGTGTGCTGTCACCTTCTCCCACATTTGCTAAGAASAAGCTTATTGAAGACATGAAGATAAATAAGTGTCTTATAAAGTAATTTTGAGCCAAAGCACACAAAAGCCTTGCTGGCTTTTGSGTCAAAAGTCAGAATCACAATAAATAAGATCAGCTTGCACTGCAGAAGATGCTCTCACATAGGYAACACAGCATGTTTAATGGTAATATCAAGGACAGTTGCCCTTATTGTCTAATCGAATTMATTTTCATTTAATTTTCTATTCTATGTCCCCAGTTTTCAAGGTAATRAAGGATAAACAAGCACCACACCCCATTCCAATTAAACTGGCTTATCAGTTTGGAGTCTTGGGGAGATAAGAGCAGAGCAGCTCAGGCCCGAGGGAAGCCTGAGCTAAGGTGAAAAATGCATGTATAATTGCAGGGAAAGTGTGGTGCAATGGCTCTCCTCAGAGAGTGAGAGGACAGGCTTTGGCAAGGGACTGATGGAGGATGAGGGGGAGGGTGGAGAAGGCTCAGGAAAACAAATGCATGAACATGTAGTGAAAATGAGCAATTGCCAAGCCACACTGTGTCCATGTCTCGATTTTGATGTGTAAGAGGTATAAATAAGAGCTAGAAGACTGAAAGAGCTGAAACTGAAGGAAGTTGGTGATGGAAGAAGAATTTTGGTGTCTTATGCCAAATTTATTTTTTTTTAAAAAAGACAGTAATTGATGTCGGTGCTAGCTGAAACCTCACTGCATGCTAAACCTTGGAAAGATGCCAATGCAGCCACTGCTTCATTTACAGCAAGTTTCAGGTGTTAAAAACCTCTAAGACACTTTCACAGTGCTGCGGGAAACAGCACTTTTCAACAACTGAAGTTGAGGATATTATTACCAGTGTTTCTGACTGCTAGTCCAGAATGGACTAAGATCAGCTTTGGGATCCTGTGCCCTAAAACAACTTATGTTCAGAAATACATGTACACAGTGCTAAACTGTTCTTCTAGTGAGTAACTCTTATGCATTAATTAATCAGGAGGGGGGAACCTGTAATTACATGCCTATGTATCCCTCAGAATACTGGAAAGCATGAGACACAGCCAATGGAAAAAAGGCCTGTTAGAGAGGGGTTTTTTGGTATAATTACAGAAGCAATTAATCTTGACACAGCAGTCTCTATGTACATCTGTATTTGCTGCTACTACGTACAACAAAAATTCAGCATTGAGATTCAAGCAGACAGGTGCATTATGTTCACAGAAAGTCTTACTACATCACTAATCCCTRCAACTTAGGTTCAAGGAAGAAAGAAACCCCTACTACATTTTCTTAGCAACTTCACATTTATCCAACATAAATGGATTAAACATGATAATGASAAACATATTACAAACACCAAACAATGATATCTTTTGTGCATTATCAAGTAAACCTAAGGTTGAGCAAATGCCCTAACCTCAGAGTTCAAAATATATATGTCTCCCATACACAGAAATAGTGTAAGGCATAATTTAAAAATAATTTGTGTGTTCTGGCTGAAGTCGACAGTCATTTCAAAGAACCAATGCCAGGTTTCCAGAAAGACTCAGTTCAGTATAACCATACCCTTGCTCAAACTCACCCTTAAAATTGACCAATTGACCTTCCCATTCWTCCCAAAGACAACGCATTTCAACAGCTTCAGTATCCTGCTTTCAGCCCRCAACCCTGTTGTTTAGTCAAACAACCCATGTGTTTAAGCTTTAATTCAGCACTGGGAAATGAGTGGCTTTCAGCTACCCCGTGCTGGACTCTGGAACCCCGAGCTAAGAATTTCATGGTCCTTATCTGGCAGCTTTGCCAGCATTCCAATCCCTCCATCAAACACCAGCCCTGAGCCCTCCAACCAGGCAATAAAAAGTTGAAAGCTTGCTTCAGAGCTATTACCCAAACATTTGCAAACCAACACCTCAGCTGCGTAGTTAGATCAGCAGCCATTCAGCTCAGGAAAAAGAAACCAGCAGCAGAGAAGCATCACACCTCCAGGCAGGTGGAGGGAAAATGGCTCTGAATCCCTCCAGGCTTGTCCTGACAATAGCAAGAGCTGGGAGTATTTATAGACTGATCCCATTATCGCCTTGAGAACAGCCAGGGAAAAGAACCCCAGGYGGTCTCAGAAGTGTGGCAAACACCAGCTGTGCAAAGTTTACCTGGCTGGGCACTGATCACCACTCAGAAGATGCTCGAGGTACTCAAGGATATCAGGACATGACAAAACCAATCAATTTTGTTCACTTCTACTCGAAAGATCARTTATGAAGCAAAAGCTAAGATGACAGCAGGATCTCCAGACCTATTGCCTTGCCTAAGAAAAATCAAGCTTCTAAAGATGAGCATGAAGGAGAGAATATCATGAGTACAGAATAGTATTTCAAAAAAGAAAAAGACAATGAAGGCTGCATGCAAGCACAACTTTATTTTTGGCTTTAAAAAAAAAATTATCAGCACTTATTAGGGGRACTGGAACAAGTCACAAACGTATAAAACTCCTCAAACCTCATCTGGCTCAGATGCTTTCAAAGGGCACATGGAGGCTGCAGCCAGAACTCTGATCTCACACACATATGCAGACCTGAGGCAGTTTTCCCTCTGTTTCTAAACCATTCAACTTGTGGACTAAGCTCAAGATTCTTTTCAGCAGTGCCTCAAGTCACAGGATATTCAAGAGAGTTAGCAATTTTTTGAAAGCCAACTCCCTTACTTGTCTAAATATGGACATATAAGCCTTACTACTCCAGACTCTTAGTTTTGAGAGCTTTAGCCTACTTTTATTAAGCACTTTGAAAGCTGGGATTACAAGCTCACGGACGGTGCATTACATTAGTACTGGAACTAATGCTTGCCTCAAAAATTCACTATTAAAATTCTAAATAATTTAAATCTGTGTGCTAGCTGAAGTCAAGAGAAGGGGGAGAAAGGGGGAATCAGAGCAAGCACGAAGATACATGCAACGGCACAGCTTTAAGTCCAATGCCCTTCTAACCTTTATAATTAATTACATCTTCTCAATGATACACAGGCCTCAGTCATTTGTAAGTTATTGAACTTTAAAACCATCAGTGGTTGCTGAGCTACACAGACACATGCTCAGGAATGCATACAAAAGAAGTGCTAGACCTAATACATTTATAATGCATTCCCTGTATCTGAGAAATCACGATTATTAATATATCCCAAAGATAATTACTTCACATTTGACCAAAACATTTAATTCCTAAATGTTTTTCCCCAATTTCGAAGTCATTATTRTGAAAGAGTCCCTCATACAACAATACAAACTAGAGTTTTTCATGTAAGCTCAACCTTAAAACTACAAAGGCAAAAGAACATACATCTGCAATTAATTATATATTTCTTCTTTCCTTTAAAAGAAATTAAAGAATGAAGGTGTGAAACTAACACCTTGATCTGTGCTGTCAAATCAGGATCCTGGCTATTCCTGACAAAGCAAATTAGGCAGTGGACAGCCTTAAATTGCAAAAGGAAGTGCAAAATTCTGTTTCCTGCCTCCAGGCCTACCAGGGAAATAGGATGTGAGTTATCTATGGGCAAAAATAAATATTCTTTTCCTATTCTTTTCAGCAAGGCTGAAATTGAGGTGTGCAGCACTGCTTTTTCTTTGTGAGGCAACTCACATCTCCTTGCTCAGCTGCAGTCACCACTGGTTTTCTCAGTTTAAACCACGTTTCACTGTTGGCAGAAGCAACTGCAGGACACAAATCAAACTCCKTACAGGCAAAGACAGAAGCTGAGCACATGGACAGAGAGATCTTCAAGCACTAGCAAGAATCTAACTCCAATGACAAACTCATTTATATAAGAAAATTCAAGTTTGTCTTACAACCATCAAAAGATCATTTGAATGTAGCACTGCCAAACTCAGAACAGCAGAACACACAATACTGAAAAAGAATTTGCAGTATGTTGTGCAGAAGAACAATACATTATCAAGAATATGACACAAGGTGGTAAAAGCTCTCTGGCAGAAGCCCCAAGTCCTGCCTGGGTGCTCAGAAAGGAATCTCTGCTTCACATCTTACTGATAGAGGAGTATCTGGCCATGAAATAACTTCCTTTGCCCCTCTTTTGTTTGAGGGACAGGGATTTACAAACTTTCACCTAGGCAATGGGGGAGCTAAACCTCACTAGAAGCCCACATCTCAGTATAGTTCAGTTTTGATTTGTATTATCAGGTATTAGAAAAACAGTTAGCTTTATTCCAAGATATCACCCCCCTTCCCGAAACACTGTGGAGAAATCTTTCAAAATTGGAATGTGTGTGTTATTGTATTCACAGATTTTACCAGAAATAGTAAAACTCCTMGAAGGTATGATTAAAAAAACTCTACAAAAATGGAGAAACTAGCACTGGGAGAAAGGCAAGGGAGGAAAAGATTTCCTATAAACCAAGATTATTCAAAAAYGCTAGGTTGTCATGGAAACTGCTCAGGGAGGGTCAGCCAGCCTCACCTTTGGCTGCCAGCATCATCTGTCAATGCCAAAGCACTGCAAACACCACAAACACACACTCAAAATTCACCCATCAGAATCTCTCAGCACAGCCCAGTATTCTCTGCAGCGCAGCATGAAATAAAGCTCTCTCCCCAAAGAGGCTCATTTCACCATGAAACAATTTGGTTTAGGAACCAGGCTGATTTTAGTCTACTGCTAGAAGACAAAACCATCTTAAAGAAGAGAAACTCAACCTAATTTTTCACTTTTCTTCACTTATMAGTCACCAGTCTCTCCCATGGTCAWGTACACATTCCAATTGCAAATGGGGATTTAATCAGCTCTGCAGCATTACTGATGCATACTGAAACTATTTGAAGTAAAAATGTTCAGTTYTCAGGGTTCTGCTCTGCTTTCACAGCAGATATAGAAAACAGGCAAGTACAAGGGGAAAAAATAGCCCAAGAAACTAGAATCAATCCCCCACCTCTGCACACCTGAAAATGAGAAAACAAATTTACTTTCCAGGGGTCCTGGGAAGTAAAGAAAGGAAATCCCCACAGAGTCAAGTCCAGATTTACATCTTGAACTCTGGTCTATGGCTGCTCTGGCTCTGTTCAAGTGCCATGCTCTCCTCCCTCCCCCAAATCAATAATTGCAGCCTTTGCACCTACAGGAAGGAGTTCCAGGGGATCTGTGCCTTGAAGAGCTCTGGAAAGTTGTAGGTCACTCACAAAAGCCCTAAGTCTGCTTAGGGATCTGCACCTCCCTTCAGGGAGAGAGGAGTGAAAAAAAAATCMCTGTTTTGGGGCATGCTCAGCTCTAAATGATGAACTTCTTGCATGACTATGTCAGAAATTAGCCCTGCACAGGATCAAAGCTGCACAAAACCAGTGGACCTGATGAATAATTTGAGTAGGTTGTTTCATCYGGGTTATGTGCTGTCTCCTTTCTAAGACCAAGTTAAATAAACAGTCTCAATTTTCTCACCTCTTCCCACCCATTTTCTTCCTGAAAAGGCAGAGGCAGAATGTGCCCAAAAGATAAAGCAGCAGAATGGTGRTTTAAAATGCAACGTGATATTGACAAGCAGAAGAGAAATGTTCCTGTGCAAAGTTTTTTGCATACAACTGGACAAAATACTGTAGCAACTTGGTTAACAATATTTCTAGTACAGTRGGGGCTTATATTCTGTAAATCAAATACATGTAATGGCTGACTGGGAACAGAAAATTTGGCTTCTCATGTTCAGGGAGTGGGAGAAAAGAGCAACAGTTATAAATTCTGAGACACAAGAAATGGCTAAAAAAAAATGAAATTATGATTCTGACTATCTCTGCATGAAAAATCCTTTTAATAAGGTTCTGGGGTGGATTTTTAATACCATTCTTCTACTTACCCTTGGTAATTTACTTTGATACACTGTAATTTATCTGTGCATATCAAGTATTTTTGAAAAAGCACATGGATTTGTGTCACATTCTGACTACATGCAACCAACCCAGAGCAGTATTATTAAAGCTTCTCCTTACACCAAGGGAAATGGAAGAAAAACATCTTGTTTGTGTATTGGGAAATTCTTATAAACAATCCTGCCAGGCTAAATTGGGAGCTGCTTTTCACATAAAAGCAGCAATTTATTTTAACAAGGTTCACAGAGACACACAAAAATAATCAGCAGAGAGCATGAAATAGCATGAAATTAAAGAAAAYTCTGAACATAGCTGACAAACCTGAAATTATTTTTAAAATATAAAACTCCAATTAAAAAAATATTTCTCTATCCATTTTATTTGGCTTATTTACACTAAGCTCTGCTGTATCATTTCTTCCTCTATTTACTTCTGTCCTAGGGAGATGATCTGCATGAAAGATGGTTATTTATGATCCAGCTAATTATCTCCCAGTGTTAATTTTGAGCCTGTTAGTGTACTACAGCAACCACAACACAACATCATAAGACCTACACTTACAGAATATAACAATTTAAAATCATGTATATTAGCCCACAATGAAAAACTAAAAGCAGTTTTGGGTCAGAGCTTGCAGCTCTAAATCTTGATCATATCTTGAGTTTTAGGGTTTTCAGCACCTCTAAAAACATGTCATTATTTTCAGAGAGAGATGTCAGGTGTGTGTATAATAAATGAACATCAGACTTAAAAAGAAAAAAATTATAAAGGAGTTGTTGTACAATCTAATTCACCAAATGCTTCATGATCAATGTCAGAAATATTTTAGAGACAACAGAGGAAGTAGGTATCTTTTCTCTAAGTAACAAAGAGCTCCCCAAAACTTGCAGGGAGTTAGTAACAGAGATAGAACTGCCACTTAAATTATGTAACTGGAGGTAACCTGCCCTTCAATCAGAAGAATTCTTCCTTTTTACAGTGTAGAGGGCATTTTCCAATCACTTTTATCTGTACTGCAAAAGCACACATAGTTTCAGAATTTGCCACCCCTAACATGCATCATTCATATAGTGCAGCTGGAAGAACCCCCTTCCCTCCAAAAGCTACTTTGTGCTTAATCTAAAGGATTTTTTAAAAACAAAGCCTACCATCTTTGCAGGTCTTTCCATTCTCAAGAAGTTTCACACCAGTGGGACATGCACACTGATAAGAGGGCTTGGTAGGAGACATCAAACACAAGTGGGAGCAGCCACCATTATTAGTTCCACATGGGTTTGTAGCTGTTAAACATAAATCACACAGATTAATGCTTCTGATAACGAATGACCTCATATCATGTGTTAAGACACAAACGGCATTTGAGTGGTAGAATCAGTGGCAGCAACACAGATTAAAGGAGGAAATGATAAACACAGAACAAGTAAAAATTACTTCCAAGTGTTGAGTAGTGGGGTACTTATGGTACCAAAATGCACTGACATTGAATGTTTTCCCTTCTTGGGAAAGTAGCACTTGGCTCTAAACAACTTTCATTCAGCTCTGTTCTTCTCATATTTACAAACTCTTCAGCATACTGGTGCTGAATGTATATATAAAAACAAAATGCAAATACAGTAAATTAACACAATGGTTAAGACAGTGGTTACTACAYAGAGCTAGTCCTGCTTAATATCATGTGCTGAATTAACACTACTTTCCACTCAGGAACTACCACTTAGAAAAATAAAAATACTGTGTTGCTTGAAGTTAGGGTACAGGAAACAGAAAAATATGACAAGAGCATAAATGTGTCAGGCAGAAAAAATKTAAGAAATGGGGGAAGTTTCTTGCACTTAAAAATCCCTGCAAAAAATGTAGAGAATATCTGGTTTCCCTTTGAGTCTTTTGCTATTCTCTGCACTGGAAAAATTGCATCATGACGTGGTTGAAGCCACCCAGCACCATACAGAAAGACTAATTAAAGATTTTTGCAAATCAGTTCCAGATTGCAATTAAAAAAAGGACAGCAAGACAGCTTACCATTTGGCTGCCTCTTCTGGCTGAAGGCATGGATATCCATGGGGGAGAAGATGTTGGAATGGATCTCACGCAGGTCCTCCCCGGAGTACTTGCTGCAGGCCAAGATGGAATGTGTGTTCCAGTCCGTCCAGTACAACGTGTCCCCAAACAGTGTCAAAGCAAAGGGATGTGGAAGGGAGCCTTTAACCACTGCTTGCCTAATAGGGCRCAAGAGAAAATGAATGCTCAAACACAACTCATGTGACAGTTTTGCCTGAACACAGCTTCTGTGAAAAGATGTTTGGGTATTGTTCATCAGAACTTTGTATTTATTTATTTCTGGGAAACAAATATAMTGCCCCTGCTTTGGGGAATGATATGAAGGAACAGCACAGGAATACTATTTTCAGGCTGCCTACTGATGGTGAGAAGCCCAAGAGATGCTAACTGTTGGTACTTTTTATCTCTTGAACAGCCYGTGCCTGTAGGGCTCTCTGCCACCACATGAACACCAGCTGATTTTATGCAAGTCTGACTGCTACCTGCTGATGCACCATGTCCACCAATTCCAGCCTCAGCAGATTTCACACTGAGACAAAGTGGTCAATTAGCTATCCAWCCATCTCTTCCAGCTCCTCTTTTCAACCATCAAAAAAATACTGTAAAGTAGTTTTTCACTCTAAAGAAATCCTTAAAGTTACTTCCATTATTATGATAATTATTAAGCTATTGTTTTCACTATAAGCAGTGCCATTAAACAGAGTTCTAGTGATTTTTTGCCATGGTAATGATATAATTTCTGAGCAAACTGGGTCACTGCCTCTCTCCAGGTTCACAAACAAAATTAAAGCATATACTCATATATTTTATGTATATATACAAAGACATGCTCATTAGCCRTCACAAAAATGCAGCACAAACATTACTGAAGACAGTTTTTCCAGGTTCTTGTGATGTAGAAACTAATTATCTGTACCTAAGATCCTCAGAACTGGAATTAAGTAGCTCAAGTCTTATTTTTATTTATTCAGAATCACAGAAAAGCTTAAGATGGAGAGGACTGCAGAGGTCATCTGGACCAACACAAAGCATGGTCACCACACAAGTACCACTTACAGGAGTGCTTCTTCCCACCTCCTTTCTTCTTAATTGCCTAAGGGGAAGTGTGTTCCCACCTAGGCAAGGTGGGAACAGTGGGATCACCATCCCTTTCCTGAGCTGGAAGCACAAGGGATTGACACACAGCCCTGCTACTCCTTCAGAAYAAGGCCCACCATGAACACCAGCCTCCCATTTTTCCTCTTGCAGGGAAGACAGTAATCATCCATACATTTACAGAGAAAATGGCATGACTTCTGGAAATAAGTCTAAATGAAGTGGTTTAACAGATGACAAAAATACTCCTATTYTCCAAATATTTGCTGTTAAAATGTAACAGAAGAGTATATTAAAGCAAGAAGCTTGAAGGTGTCTTCTGAATACAAAGAAACTGTAGTCATTACTGTCCTTTCACCTTAGCTTCTGGAAAAAGAKGCATTATCTTGAAAGTTTGGGTTTTTTTTTTTTACAGATTCCCTTGCTTATCACTCTAGTGTTTCAATTCTACATCAAATTAAATCTTCTATTTCTTGGTATTTTGCACTCAAAAGTAGRACATAGTATCATTTCTTTCTTATCTCTGTCTGGAGTCAGGTATATATTTGCTTCTAATTAAATGCACCAACAAAGCACCTTACAAAAGACCATTGTAACATAATTTAAAGCTGAAASCTGCCAGCCAAACAGTGAAGCCAGAATGACACAACACTTGCTGGTACCATACCAAGTATAAATTCTAAATCTGCAAACATTTTAACCAATCCTACCTCCAAACCCTAAATACCTTCAGATTTGAATTTTAGTTTAGAGCAGGCAAGGAGATAAAGTCTTTATGAATGATATATTGTACATTTGACAAATGACACCTACAACATTTTGTCACATGAAACAGAAACTATCAAAGACCAAAACTCTCACTATAACCAAACCTGCACCAAAGACAGCATTCCCATAACAAGAGATGCTACATTTTTATGAAGCATTCTGACTAACTTACTTTAAAACAAAACTAACCAATCAAAAAAAAAAACAGAGAGGGATTTTACATGTGATTTGTACCCACCAGTAGTGGGAATAAATCTTTGAGTACAATAGCTGCTGTTAAACATACCTAACCTTCAGACAACCCTCTATTCATATGACAATGCATCAGCTGAACTGTGACCCTTATTCAAACCAGCCCTTATCTGGAGAGATTCAGAAGCCCTTCATTTGACTGTGCTGTCAGTCACAGTCTTRAAGCAATTACTCCTCAACTTGTATTATTTTTCTCAGCAGATAGAAGGTTGCAATGCATGAAGATGGCTTTGGGTCCAAACAYGAGTGTGTATTTCTTGCATCTCATTAAGATCAGTATTACCAGTAACCTGTTCTCTGTAATMTTTGTTTCCAGCAAGCCAGTACAAGGTGATAGCTCACTTCCAACCAGCAAAACCAGCAGGGCTTTTTCCCCTTGGAAATCTTCCTCAGGCCACACYTGCAGCCCTGCTGAACAGCAGCACATGGTGTGTGCCAGCATGGAAGCAGTGCCTTGAGTTGAGCTCAATGAGTMTCCACACCCTAATGAGGAGCAGGAGGAAGGGGCTGGAGAGCCCAGCTATTAGAAAACAGGAAAAGGAAGAAGAGAGGGAGCAAGGAATGAYCTTCTGATGGCTGCTGTGAGCAGCTGTGCTTCAGCACAACCTGCACTAGGAASTGCAGAGCTCTCTCTGCTTTTGGTGAGCAAGACAAGGGGTTCTGACTTCTTCCTAGATCACTTATTTATTAAACACACCCAGGTGGATGAAGGTGACCAGTGTCACCTGTAGCACTCAGTTGCTGCACAGTGCTGATGAGAGCCAAAATGAGGGATGTGGGACTCCAGGCAGCCCTRCAAAATGCAGTTTATTCCATCCTAGAKGTTACAGCAGTCCAGGGTGGTGGGTGACAGAGCTKTGCCTACAGCTGTCAGCTCCAGCTGCAGGCAGGCCTGGAGACCCTGAGTTTAGGTTACAAYRCATTATAGACTTTTCCTTGCTGAGCATCTTAATACAGTAGAACCAATCTATACCTTAACTTTTATCTATAGCCTATCATAACTACTATAATTACCATATTCATGTTACTGTTCTCCARTCACTAMAAGTTAGTACATTACACTTTAAGCTAGAAGTTGTTWTTCAGTTTTCTTGCAGTGGAAAATTCTGAGACCYTTTTTCTACTTGCAACTTTGCTGACTTGTTTGCCTGTGCTATCTTCCTGCTTGGTAAAAACATCATCATGTTTRAGGTGGGTTTATCCTTTGCTCTAAGTCATAAAAACCCCTTCTAACTAACMTACCCTTTGCCTCCTTGGTTATCCAGTAAGACTGRCTCAGCAATTATTTTCTTCTGTATCAAAACTTGCTTCCATCTCTATTCCTTCTTCAGATTCTACATACAAAAATCCTTCTGCTAAGCATACATATCTGTGAGACTTTCTTGTCAAATTTTCATCTTTCCCAACAGAAGCAGGTGCCTCTCACCTCCRGGGTGGTTCACAAGCACCCACACAGGGTTGGGGAGCAGAGAGGTCTCCCCATTCCTGGCCCTGATGGGTTCCAGGTACAGCTCTGCAGGTGCAGCTGGGCTGATGGGAACTGACAGCTCCTTGCCAGGCTTCACTGCAACAAGTGACAGGACAGCAAAAGGCTCTCCACCCTACTGTCCTTCATCAAGCTCCTTGGTTCCTTCAGACTGCTGCACTTGTGTCATTAGTCTTGTTTAAAAGAGACACCAGAGACAATGAGAAAGTGAGAGCTGGGGATAAGGAGTGACGTTATTCATTCAGGAGACATCTCCAGGGCCTCAGCAAGATGCAAATTGGCTCTATATTAGATGGAACTAAGCACACACTAAGTTTAATAATCTTCCCTGCACCAGGCATATAATCACATAAATTTGCTTTAAAAATCTGGATGGTGATTGACATTTAAAAGGCCAGCATCTCTGTTGAGTTGKCTGGGAAGGAAATGTGTAAAGGGAYAGCAGAGAAGGAAGGTGAGAAGAGAGAGAGAAAAGAAGCAGTTTCCACAGAAATTAAATTCAGTCTGTGTTAAATATCATGATTTCTCAAATACATCTATTTATCATCACAGTAATCAGAGATACCATTAGAATAAATACTTGCTATGGTAGAGTTTTCTGCTGTCTGGAGAAAATATATTTATATTCATATTTATAAATAATATAAATGTATTAAAATATAGATTTATGTATATCTATATATATGTTTATATAATTTTATATGTATATAAATATATATTCACCTTTGTTCTATTCTTACTCTGTTAAAGAGTCCTGTGAAGCACTTTGTGAAGACAAAGGAAACAAACAATAAACAAGTTAAAGCAGGAATTGCAAAAGGAGCTACGGAACTCTGAAATAGAATAGATACATGAAACTTCATAGACAGTCTATCCAGTTTTATATAAACAACCACAAAAAAGCTTTTGCTTCAGGATAATATGAATTTCAGACAAAGATGAAACTCACTTGAAATAAAAATTAACAGCAAAATGACCAAAAAGCATTTAATTAATATCCTTTATTTTAACCAGGATTTCCACAGTCTACCTTTATTTCTTTTTTAACTAATACTGGCATTCAAAGCTATGTTATAGCTATGAAATTTAATAACTGAGACCACTAGAAGAAAGCCAGCAATAATCAAGATAACTTAAATTTAAAATATTATAAGAACTACCATATTCCCCCCTAGAATATTAACAGATGTTTTATATCCAAGTATAACAGCATTTCTCCATAAAAGTAAGCAAGTAAACAATATCCATGGACCAACTGCCTTTTATTCTTGCTGCTTTACAGTCTTCTAGCCTCAAGACCCGATCAGAAAACCTGGGATGTTCTGGCCTACACGTCTCTGAACCATCAACACTCCAGCTTCACAGGAGCAAAACTCCTTCCAGTGACCCCTGAGGCTGCCTGTGCTCAGTCTCCAGGACAGGGTAAGGTGCAAGCATTTTTAACATTTATGTTTCACTCCATTTCTCTAGTGTCCCTATGGGCTATCCCATACCTATGGCCATCTCCCAGGCTATCAGAAAGGGGGGGAAAAAATCTGCTTTTAGTGTTCATCATATTAAAGAAAGCATATAAGAGGTTTGCATGAAGCAAATTAAAATATTTTAAACAAAACCTTATTTACCAACTACAGAATGCTTAATGCTTTGAGTATTAACAAAGCTGCAGGAATTACACATCTTCAGCTTGTGACAAGTGGAAATGTTAACAAGTGGCCAGAGCACTCAGAGCATCAATCAGATGAAGCAGGATCAAAGATTAAGATGCACCCATAAAATACMACATGAGAGATGCCACAGGGAGGGCAGGGAGCTCTGCTTCCCTCAGCTCACAGGATCTCCTCTCCTGCCAACCTAACAATAACATTTGCAACACAAACTCAGAAAAGKAATGCATTTCTATGCATTTTCAAGCATTTTTACCATGAATGCTTGCCCAAATATTCCTATCAGAAGACAAGCCTGCTTTTWATTAGCTGAGAAAGTAAGCAAGAAACATGATTTGTGGGATATAATGCTSTCTTTTCAGACTGAAGTGTTTTTGCCTTTTGCCACTTCTTTAAAGCACAATTGCCATGTGTTTCCAGAAAGAATATATAACAAACAGGTCTAGCCATGACATTTCAAATCCCACCTGCAATGAAAGTCTGAAAAAGTCTATAATAATAATCAGAAATCAAATTATGGTTGAGAAATGAAGTCATTCTGTGGGTTATTTTTCAGGCAAACATGTTTTGAAGCTCTGATTTCCAGCTTTTTTGTTTTCAGAAGTAACTTGGGGAAGAACCAAGAAATTCAACCTTGCTCTATGTCCAAATAATCTAATTAATTCTGTTTATGTAGGATTCTATAGCAGTTTTAATTAGGGCATTATTTGGCTTCTGCACTGGCCTGTGTTGGTGAGGTATTGAAACAGGCTTCTCACCACTGACTGGTTCTTCATTGCTTGAAGGTGTTAAGCAATTTCATCACCCAGAAACATACAGAAAGATATAAACAGAACATGAGATTTTATACCTTGTACATAATGTCATGTACTGTACACATTATAGGCAAATAAGGAATAAAATCCTCTTCTAAATGCAGGGATACAGTATTTTCAGTGTTTCAACACATCTGCAACTAATCATCTGGCAGACAGACATGAGCTGATGCTTGAAAAGAGGAACTAGAAAAAAATCAATGCTCAAGTGCAAACTTAAAGACATTCACCTCTTGCAAGAGCTTCCCAGCTTTCTGACAGTTGCTGAAAGTATGTTTTCTTACAGTGGCCTCAAAAACCATCTCATTAGCACAAACACTTCCTGGGGGACCTTGTAAGTGCATTTCCCTTCAGCCAGTAACGTGTTAACTTATTAATTAGAACTGCTGCTGCAGGGTAAAGGAAGGGGAAATTAATTCAAGAACTGCTTTAGCAGGCCAACCTATCTTGGGGACTCTGCTCACAGGAGAGCTGACTGCATTTCAGTTTTGTTTAATTAGTCCCGCAAAAAGCAACTGTTCTCTCTGATAAGAGCAGGGCAAGAGCTGCAAAAAAACAAAACCACCTCTTCTATGCATCAATTTAGTTCTGTAATTATTGCATTCTGACAYGAAAAACTGTTCATTCCTTTCTCTCACTGGCAAATCAAGGGCATTAGTCATCAAGTTCTTTGCTCTTCACCTTTATTCTAATGAGCCCAACACTGGAGCAGCTAGGGCTAGTAAATCCCAGGGCTAGCAGGTAATGAACCATAATCATCCCTGTAAAATTTGCTAGAGAGGTTTTCTCACGAATTTATGACTCTACCACATATTTAACTGAGTACTACTGCCAGAGCTGTCACGCACGCTGCTTTAGTGGCTCACTGTGACTCCAGTCCTACTGGAAGAGGTGACAAAAACTCCACCAAACCCCAATAATCAAGGCTTATAATTTGTTTCTCTCTCTACACAATCCTCCCACCAGCCTATTGTACTCTTTCACTTTCCAGACCCCTGCAAACAGCAAGCAAAGGATTCATGTCTGTCCCATGGATGCACGGACACACTGGGAATGAGAGGCTGGAAAGCAGYGCCAGGGAAAGGGACCTGGAGRGGCTCCTGGTCAATGGCCAGGTGGACCTGAGGCTGCAGTGTCCTGGAGCCAGGAGGGACAKCCCTGTCCTGGGGCACCAGGCACAGCTGGGCCACAGAGGGATTGTCCTGCTCTGCTCTGGGGCAGCCTCAGCTCGAATATTGTGTGAAGTTTTGGGTGCCACAATATCAGAGAGACATTAAACTATTAGAGAGTGTCCARAGGAGGGCACGAGGATGGTGAAGGGCCCTGAGGGGAAGCCGTGTGAGGAGCAGCTGAGGGCACTTGGTCTGTTCAGCTGGAGGAGCTGAGGGCAGCCATGGCAGTCACAGCTTCTGCTGAGGGGAACAGGAGGGGCAGCCCTGAGCTCTGCTCTCTGGGACCAGGGACAGGAGCCAGGGAAYGGCTGGAGCTRGGTCAGGGCAGGGTCAGGCTGGAGATCRGGGAAAGGTTCTTCCCCCAGAGGGTGTCGGGCACTGCCCAGGCTCCCCAGGGAATGGTCACGGCCCCAAGGCTGCCAGAGCCGCGGGAGCCTTTGGACACCGCTCTCAGGGAGGCACAGGGTGGGATTGTCGGGGTGTCTGTGCAGGGATTGTCGGGGTGTCTGAGCAGGGATTGTCGGGGTATCTGTGCAGGGAGTGTCGGGGTGTCTGTGCAGGGAGTGTCGGGCTGTCTGTGCAGGGATTGTCGGGGTGCCTGTGCAGGGATTGTCGGGCTGTCTGGGCACAGGGAGTGTCGGGGTGTCTGGGCAGGGCCAGGGTTTGGACTCGATGATCCTTGTGGGTCCCCCCCAACTCAGGAAATTCCATGATTCAGATCAAAGTACTTCTCGGAGATATAAATCTTGGAAGTTTTAATTCTTGCATAGTTGTCAGGTGTACAGAGCTAATACTCAGAATATAAGAATAAAAGAACAAAAAAGTTTTGGATTTCTTACAGATTTAGAAACACAAATTTCTAGAGACAACTCCTTCCAAATTTTAGATCTCTGAGGTCTGAACTTTAATACTGTCAGTGACACCAATTAAAATAGTTTCCTATTTACACTGCATTTTTTTCATTTTCCAAACCACAAAGTCAGTGTTCTCTGAACTGTTTGAATTTTTTTAATAGAAGGATGTTACTTCCTACCAAATTTTTCTCCTAAAGCRATTAAAACTTATGCCATCCTGCTTTACATATGAAGCTTTTACAATTGCTTACCTGCTACAGACTCTTTCCCATCTCCTGACATGCAACAGTAAAAAACTTGACAGATCAAATCTTTACTCATCTGCTTCCTTTTCTAAGTTACCAAAACTATCCAGATCTAGAAGACCCCATTTTTATGAAGATATATGTCTTTCAGTGACCCATTTGCCTTTTTCATTTCAATAGGGCCAACTTCAGAAGCATATATTTTCCCAGACATGCTGACATTAGATAAGGCATCAGAAAAATTAGTAACACTTCACAAGGATAAAAGAATCTGTTCTGATCAAGAGAAATTTAGAAACAAAAACCCACAAACCAACTAAGTATAAATATAAAGCAGAAATTTAGAAAAATAGTCCAAATATCAAGGAAAAGAAATCACCAGAACTGGCAGTTTCTAAATAAACCAGAGTCTGGTTTAAGTTAGATTAGGCACTTGATAATGATGTTGTTCTCCTCCACACTTAACTCTTAAGAAAAAAMCCCTGATAGCCCTCTTAAGAGGTGGTGGATAACTGTAGGTGGGGTTATTTGTTGGTTGCCTTTTTTTTTGAGGAGTTGGAGATGGCTAGGAAAAAAGATTAAAGGCTTTGTAGATTTTGATTGGTTCAGTGGGGTGATTTTTTCCACTGAAACAGAAAATCTAAAAGGCTTTTGCTTTGGCTGCAGAATTAGAAACTGTGTTTTGTTTCCTAGTATTGGTGAATCAGTTAGTGAAAAATATGAACAAAGTAATTAAGAGATAAAATATGAATTACAGCTGTAAAATATCACATTGAAAAAGCTGAATTTGTTGGATAGCCAAAAGACAGTATCTACACCAAAAAAACYCCAACACTTTGGACAGCTTCAGAAGATCTTTTTTCTTAATACAGGCAGAGGCTAAGAGGTCACAGCAGAAAAAAAACCCCAAACCTAAAATCCCACTGTAGAACACCCTAACTTCTGCAGTTCTTTCCCCCCCCCTTATGATGTAACTGCAAAGAGTAAAAAATGAAACCAAAATGCCTAGATACAGATGTTGACTGCTTTTTCAATCTTCAGAACTTTCTCATGTGCCTAGGGAAAAACAGGTGCTGTTAGAATTGGTTTKTGCCTCTGAGTGCTTAAGGGAAGTCAAATGTGCTTTCCTTTCTAAGAATGACTTCCCTTTCTGTTCCTCAAATAGTAATATATTAGCATACTGCCACGACATATTCCTGATACTGAAATGWATGAATTTGAAAAAGAAACTTAACCTAAAGCATTGGACTGCTTTGGGTTTTATGGCTGTGTAAGAAAGAATTAGTAGATCTAAAAATCTAAATTATTTGTCTATACAGGTCTTTATTAGAGGCTTAAGTAATTCCAGAGAATTTACTGTGGAATGAGGTAACTGCTGGGACTCAGGTGATTTCAATTCTATGCCATGAGGCAGCTGTTGGACACAGCTGTGTATGCACAGACGAGGCTGGTCAGCCCCTTGCACCAAGAAAATTCAGCACCTCCTCAGCCTCATCCTCCAGGTTATCCCAGGGCAGACCAGGGAATAAACACCATGAAAATAAAAACAGAATACCAAACCCAAGTATATTTACACCACGGTGCAGCAGATCACCAGCAAGAGAGAAACTGCAAAGAAGTCAGTAGCAAAACAAGATYGAAAAAGCAGAACTGCCAGCAGGAAACACCAAAGTAGGTCTGGAACAAGAAAGGCTGGAGACACCAGATAAAATTAAAAATACTCAAATYTCTACTGTATATCTATCCTTTGCTCTCCATTACTTGAAAACTGATGTGACAGTCTTCTTTTTTGAAAGAATCTCTATGAAATATCTCTCTTTTTGGTACTAAGTTTTCTTTCTCATGAAACAAACAGCAAATGAAGGACTACTTCAAAACAGATATCCACAATCTATGTTCTGTATTAACCAAGCTAGTCATAATACTTATACCTAAAGACACAAATTTAAAACTGCATCCAATTCCAGGTACTTTCCATGAACCATACTGCATGAACTTGTGATCACTTAAAAGGCAGAACTTAGGAGAAAAGTGAAGTAAGCTTTCAAACCAGCATTACAAAGACATTGTGGAGTTCAAAATAAATATCACAAGAAGACAGTGGGCATGTTTCATACGTGTTGCCTGTGGTCCTACTTGCCAGTCCACACAAAAGAATGATCTTATCAATAGAATTAATTTCTTTATGTCAAATTAAYATTTGTGGTGAAAGGTGGGCAAGTCCCTAAGAGGCCAGAACAAAGAGCATAAGAAAGGATATTTCACGCCCATCTAAACTAGCTGAAACATCACAAAAATTTGCAAAGAACAACCCCACAAAAAATCATCTCTCCATATGACACCTTGGGCACAAGCTGTGATTTGTGTGTGCAAGCAGTAATCATCAAACTCATCTAATGAAGAGAGTCATCACCCAAATTAGAGATGAACATGTATACACAAAGTACCAGTTATACCCTAATTAAGAAGTAGCCATGATTGGATCAAAAAGAATCACTTGATTTCTATAAATCTGTTCAAGAAAAAAGTTATTTTAGCATAGCTCTCCTTTAAGGACYGTTTTCCACTAATTTCCCAGCCTCTAGGATTAATGAAACTGAGATATTAATAGATGATGATCCATTTTCTCATATCTTCTGCATTTCTGAATACCACAGCAACACTGCACAGAAGACCTACTGAAAAGAGACAGTTTTGCTATACAGTCTTACACTATTAGGAGCGGGAGTTGAGGATTTTTAAATGGAACTGGTTCTGAGAAAAGTCTTTGGGAGAGTTACAGGAYACCCTGAAGAGAAGGACACATTCCACTTCACAATGCTGGAAAGGTGAAGATGRTGAAGGATAAAAGTTTCTGACAGCACTGGTTTGCTTAAAATTTTGTGAGTGCTAACGTGACAATTCGCTGCAACAGAGATTACAACATTGCTTAGGCAGCATCTTCTAAGAAAATCCCCACACTACACCCATAAACCAAAAACTTCTTACCTATGACTTCCATCCAGATTTGATTTGTGGATGAAATTCAGTTTAGCATCTGCCCAGTAGAGTTTCTGTTCCTCATAATCCAGGGTCAGTCCGTTTGGCCAATAGATGTCCGTGTTAACGATGATGGAGCGGCTCGAACCATCCATCCCAGCTCGTTCTATCTTTGGTGCTTCTCCCCAGTCTGTCCAGTACATGAACCTGCAGTTATTTGAAAAGAGACAAAAAAAGAAAGCAATCATGTATAAATCTATAAAGGTAAAGGTACTCTCTGTTCTGCAGAGACAATGTCTGTGGAGCTGTGCTCTACTGGATAAGGGACACATATCCCAGGAAACAAAGCAAAGTTACTTTACAAAAAGCTGAAGAAAAACAACTTAAGATAAACCCAGAGTACTATATCAGGTTGTATTTCCATATGTTTCTTTCTTTCCTTGGGTCAACTGAGAAGATTTGAGATATCCAACAGACCTCGACAACCATCTCAAAATTCATCATTTAACAGCAAAGGCAGATAAAACAAATTGTCATGAAAGGACAGCAGCTTCTCTAATATGTGTCAGAATTTAGGGGGGCACAGAAGAAAGTGTGCAGACTTATAGCAGACAAAGCTGCATGTGATGCAGTGAAGTGGTTTTGATGGAAGATCAATTCATGTCCTTTTATTTCCGGAGAAATTCCGAGACAAGCAGCAAAGTCAACATGTTCAGAAGCWCAGCTTGCATCCAGTAACTGAGAAAAACACTCTGTAAAATCTTTTAAGACTGGACAAGGAAGTTTTAAAACATCCAACATGATTCCATTTTTAAACATTATTTAACATGTAGTGGGGAGAGGGAAGCTACTCAGTTGCATTTAAGATTGAGGCAAAGCAAGGGAAATCACTTTGTTTTGGCTGGAGACTAGCAGGGGGTAATAATATTTGTCCTTTTTCTGCAGGTGGTAGAAAATGGATTTACTTTTGTGGGTTGTTGACAGAATGCATAACTAAACCGAAGTAACATAGAATATAAACAGATCAGCCAAAGTGCGTCCATGGTGCTTGCTCTGTTTTCTTGTTGCAGCTGGAACAGACTACTGTCCTAAATTGCTTCTCATAACCTCATGACATCTGCAGCATTACCTGCTTGTATCTGTGCTCCAAAGCCTGGCTCAGTCAAAACAATCCAGATTAGGAAAGACCTGAAGCCTTTAATCAAACTCAGATCATCACACAACCACAACAGGTCAGTGTATGGCAGCCACATGTGAAGAGGCCTAGCCACCCATCCTCTGAAGAAAAACAAATGTGCAACATATTTAAGAAACACTTGCAGATGAAGTTATTCTTGGCAAAGATTTTTTCTTACTCTTATTCTTCTTATTTTAAAAAGTCAGGAAATTCCATGTCATATCTTCCCCCTTAATTCATGTTTACAGCATGCTTGTTTTAATGTGCAGCAAAATCTGTGGACTATAGACATGCAGTTGATTAACACAAATATTGTCCTATTTGATCCCAAGTGAGTCATTCTTCATGGAGCAACACGTTTATCTTAACACAGAGCACAMAAATATCTGAAGAGAACATGGGAGATTTCTGTAGGCATAAACAAGTGCCTCAGATAAACTGGTTTTTCATCAGGAAGAAGAACAAACCCCAAATAATYTTCAGATAGGTAGCACAGTAGCAAGGCACCGGGTCAAGCTATGCAATAAGAAATCACACTTGAAAAAAGAAATGTTCAAAAAAGTCAGGCAGCATTTCACCAGAGAGCATGTGAGAAAGAAAAGAGAAAAAGAGAGATTTATTTTTAACTTCTTTAAGACAGCCCTGCTTTGCCCCAGCTGTCAAGTCTTAGATTTCCAAATCAAGGTTAATAGGGTCCAAGGCTCTGACCAGCCTGCTGGACAGATTTTTTTGGCTGAAACAGCTCATTAATTGCTGTACAGCCTCATATTCTTCCCTGTCTCACTCTCACCTCTCATGCACACTGCAATTACTCAAGCAAMAACAGGTAAAGGTAGTTTGGTAAGAAAGTGAAGGCTTCCCAGACATCACAAAAACAGCCCTATTGCATTTGTCAASAGGAAGACACACACACACCATACAGAACTGGCTTTAAGATTCAGTAATATTTCCAATCAGCTCCAGTGACCTCTGTGCACTTTCTTCAACAGTTTGGGTTTTTTCACTATCACATTTGTTTTCCTCCACCTTCCYTGAAAGCCTGTGGGTTTTAATGTCTCAATTAAAAAAATCTCTGGAACCAGCCATGCTCCAGCTGATGACAGCCATGCAGACAAAGTAAGGGCCATACTCCCTCTTCCCCATCCTTTTCAAACACATTTAGTTATTTCAATTAAAAAAAAAAAGCCACCACCCAAGCCCATGGGATAGGGCAAACTATTAAAAGTAATGTGTTGTGCTAAATCATCTAATTATACCTTGCAATACAATTAAAATCCAGGAATCTAGATTTTAATTTTACCYGCAGAGTCTAGAAATGGTTGTGAGCTGTTATAAAATCTAAAAGCAGAGGAAAAACAACAACAAAGTGTATTYCTTTTTATATGTGCTTGTAACTTTCAGTATTACAGAATCATGCCCCCCTCCAAAGAGTTAAAGAACATYGAGTCTTTGATATACACTTGTAGAAGAGAGGAAAATTCTTAGACTTAAATTAAAAAATATTAGTTGGTGTTTTGTTTGACTGTGACCAAAAATGTTGGTTTATCTTAAGGTTTATCCCATYGTTAAAAATTACAGATAGAGAAAGAGTTTTTCCCTATAAACCGTTTTCTATGCCTCTTAAAATCTAGCACTTTTTCTTTTTGCATTCTGGTGCATAAGGTGAATCCATGCAATAAAACTTCCTTCTGAAAGGCCCCTTTGCACTGTATAGTTGTAACTTCACAGTTTTGATTGCCTCAAATAGAAGGTTTTGCCATAGGAAAACAAAAACCTAACCAAACAARAGGATGAAACAGCATGTCACAGTTCATTCTGCCTGATGAACAAATCTAATAACTAACAGAGCTTTTTTCCAAAAAGCCCTTAAAGTCTAGGCACTCTGATGGCAGAATATCCCCCATCCAGARAAGGAAGCTTGCAGATGACCAATGCCAAGATTAGATGCTGTAATTTAGTAGTGATTTCTGACAGTAAGCAGAGGAGAGAAATTTATTGCCAGCACCCATCAGCTTTGCAACTTTCTGATCCACATCCACTTTCCTGAATGTTACTCAGCTGCTTAATTAGGGCAGCTAATTACTTGGTGAGGTCCTTCACAGTGAAGGCCCCAACTCTGCAATTATGCTTGGTTCAGGGCCCTAAGAGCTTGTGAGCTCTCCAGGGAGCTGCCAAACTTCAGAGCTTGCAGCAGCCCCTGTGGAGCTCATCAGCTCTGCAGTGGACCCTGTGAAACACAGCCTGCTCCAGCACKAACAGGACTGGCACTCCTGTAACCAATAAATACACAGTTAAACACAAAGCACTGGAGCAGTTCAGGAAAACTGTGCACAGTAAGTATTGAAAATAGCTCTTGACTTGAGAAGAAATGTTCAGGAGTTTACAAAAAGACATTTGAATCAAGTGACCCTCCAGGTAGCTGAATGGAGACTCTTCCTGAGGCAAGTTCACAAAGGGAGGAAAACTGCAATCCAGAAGCACACAGCAGTAAAGAACAACACAGAAAATGGATTGTCAAATAAGGAGACTAAAAGTATGACAGGAAGGTTTTAATAACAAGTTTCTCAACCGACTGCAAAAGTCAGAAAATATTTTTGGTCCTCCAGGAAAAGCAAAAAATGTACATATAAATTAAATATGGAAATAATTCTTCATAAAGGAGAGGGAGAAATATCCTTTGGGGATACAATCAAGATAAACATGAGAGAAAATATGTTTTTAGGTAGCTGAGAACTGTGCTCTTTTACAATAGCTTGTCTCTGTAAATAAGTATATTAGTTGATTGACTAGATTAGTTGAATGCAATTTTCAGAGCTCCTTTACAATAACATCTTATGTTAATATTCAATGCAGTCAACATAATTTTCTGTGGAAATTACCCTATCTGCAGCCTTTTGGTTGCCTCTACACTACTCTTGCATATACTAAGAGCAGCTATGTGAGGAATGGATGTGAATTAAGCAGGGAACTGTTAACACCCTAACACACTGAATCTTTCACTTTTTACCCTTGTTTTGGGTTCAGAAACCAAGGAGTTCCCAACAGAGCTGCAGTTTCCTATTTCAGGCAGGCATGGCTGGCTCTGAACCACCTGCCTTAAGCATTGCTATGTACACTGGACAAAATCAAATCAAGATTTCTTAAACTGAAAACCTAGCCYTTTTTATTTCACTCTTCTGCAAGGCATCAGTGTGTCTAGTAAATGACTAAACAATCCAGATGTGCTGAAAATGCTCAATGAGCAAGCAGCAGTGGGCCCAGCTGTGCCTCTGCCACTGTCCCCACCCTGACCCTCCATCCCCATCCCTTGCACCTCAGGGAGGGTGGAGGATGAGCACAACCCCACAGGTGCTTGGATCTCAGCTACTGAATTCCACAGCCCAGGCCATCAAACCGAGACAGGGGTCTCTGTGCAGTGCCTGGAACACAGTGACCTGTGATAGGGACACCTCAATATGGCATCACTGCTCACACAGCAGGAACCTGTGCAGGAACAGGGGTCATTGTGCATAAATTACTGCAGCCTCTGCAGCTCAYTTGTCAGGGATGCTAAAAGACTCAACTGACATGTGGGAGAAACCCATATGTAAAATTCCATGTGTAAGTCTACTATACACAGCAGGAAAAGCTCTACTGAGACTTATATTTTGWAATATAAGGCATACAAATATTTTGCCCAGTGTACTCTATACTGGTTCCCTCAAGAGGAAGATGCTGTTCTGGKGATAGCACTTTAATGCAAATGTCTGCATTTATCCTAGGACATCAGGCAGGACACTAATCAAGCAAAAGCCATCTGTAACCAGAATGGCAATGWGAGGATTTCCACTTTGGAGCTGGTTTTACTCCCCTACTCAGACATTATCTAGCAGGAGAAATAAAATCATCACMAGACCTTCTCTTTTCTTGGAATCCATTTCTAAAATAAGGGATAAATGCAAACATTCCACTTTTGGAATGAAGAAAAGCTGTGATGAAGAGATCAAAAGGTGATGCTTTGTCTCTAGCTCAGTATCAAGAATGAAGTATAAAACTAGAATGAGATTTTRTAGATGGCATTCATAAGCCCTGAAAATAATGCTTTAGAAAAGCCACTGACAGTCCTTCCTAAGAAACACAGAAGCATTAACCTACATGATACTCTCATTTCATAACCAAAAAAAAAACCTCAGTGTTCAAGTTAGTTACCATAGCCTCTGTTTTCAGGTATTCCAATTTAAAGAAAATGCTGGACAATCTAACAAAACAGATGAGAGATTGTTTTTCATTTTCACCCAGTCATTTCTGAGGCTCTCTAGGAAGTAAGGTTTGACTTAGCTGTCAAACCAAAGATACACTGATGCACTGCAGAACCTCATGCATATGRTTGTCCTTTTGGCCACAGATCCACAGGAAAAAGAGAAAGATATTCACTAAAAAACAAAAAGCAGCTATTTTTTTGCTGAATGCTCACAAAGGCAGAATTTTAATTGYTTGAGCAGGTGGAAAGGTCTCCTGCTCCTTGAACTTGTAAATTAACTTTTGCTATCCCCTGACACAAAAGGTCTAATGACATGCCTTCCACAGTTARGAAACAAAAGCCATTTCTTGGTTTCTCCTAGAGCAAGCAGGAAATAAAGCTTGTCAAAACTAAGCAACATTTGAAAAACAGTATTTGAAACAACAATTTTCCCAGTTTACGCCAAAAAAATAGAGAGGGATACAATTTCCTCTCTCTGCTACCAATTAACACCATCCCTAGACCCTTGCTGACCTCRAGACAGAAGCAAGATCCAAATGTGCTTTGGAAGACTCCAGCCAGCCCCTTGCACAGGAGCCTCTCCAGATATTATACAGCAGACCCTGCCAAGTTCACACAGCAGGTAAGCCAACAGAAAAATAAAGCATTATTGATGTAAAAGGAGACGGACAAAATAAGAGAAGAAAATTCCTTGCCTTCCAACCTACTTTGGTTYTTCAAATGTAACAGGAAAATAGAGGAAAGAAAACCAGCTGGCAGACCTTCAAAAAAAACAAGAACACAACGAAAATACCACAAAGCAACAACTGTGACAGAGTCTCTCAAGAGGCCAGGAGAGAAGCTGAGCCAGGAACATGTGCTGGGTAACTCTGCAGGGCTGAGGAGTCTCACAGAGACTCCAGCATTGCCCAGGAGGAGCCCACGTACACAGAAAGGCACCTTCCAAATAGTTCTTMATAACCTACCAGAAGGTGCAGATCTCTATGCACCTGTGAACTGAACAAAAYTGTAAAAGCTAGGACAAAAGAATATTTAGCTACATTAAAACTACAAGTGGGGGAAAGCAGTGAGAAAATGGTGAGATCACAGTTCTTCATAATTCTCAGATTAAAATTTACCTTCTTCACASAATGAAAAAAATTTGTTTCTTTACAAGGACTTGCACTAAAAATATAAACATTTGCATTTCACATATTTAGTTGGTAAATGAGGATTTAGAATTCTGTAATTTCAAAGAGCTTTGGGTTGAAACTAGAAAAGTCARCTGCTACAATAATTTTTCACTTCTTGCTTTTTCAGCTCAGTCAAAACCAAACTTGTTTCTTATCCTTCAATAAAAAAACTGGGAGTATTGTTCTCCATATCTCCCTATACATCCTGAATGCAGGAAGGGCAGAAAGATTTTTTCCTATAMTTGTACCTTAAATTGAAGCCCTAGAACTGAAGTCCCTGAACTTCTYCATGGCAAGAGAGCACAGTCATTTATGCCAGTTGTGTTGCTCAGTGAATGAGGGCACATTTGGCATTCTGGGCTGTTTCTCAGAAACACCAATCCAGGCATAYCCCACTGCTGTGCAAGGCTTGGAGTGATGAACTCCTCCATTCCAGCTACTCCACAATGCATCACCTACACCCAGCAAACAGAACATTGTTATAACCATCCCAGCAACCCTCAATGCAGAGTCATCTTACAATGAGAACAGTTTTTATCCATGATCCACTCATTCAACTTTGCTCACTGATTTCATGGATGTTCACTCTAAGTTGAGTCCCATCAATGCAGCTGCAGTTCACCTCAACACCAGAGGGTACCTGTGCTAAAACAGGGATGGGCAGGATGGCACAGCCAGGAACAAGAGAAGATTAGGTCAGAGAGATGACCTGTCTGCCACCAACTGAAATTGGGGAACAACATGTTCAGTACCATGAGATCTTTTCACAACTTTTCCTCTGTGAGATTTCTTTTTTATCATCCAAGATTTTAATCAGTAAAATATCCCCTTGTTATTCAGCCCCTCTATCAGTACACAGCTACCAACTGGATGATATTTATGTTCTTGATTCCTGACTCCTCCAAGAAGCCCTACAGAACTTTAATGTTCTGCCAAGCCATGCTGAATCCTACCCTCCATATCACATTTCAGCACCCTGCTCATTCTTTTTTCACAGTTTTCATCCTATTGTTGGCTATGTAAATCAGGCTTACTAACACTTACATCATTCCTTAGGCTTTTTTAAAAATTCAATTAACTCACGTCATCGAGAGGTTCAGTACATTTTCAGTGCAGCTCCTGTCCTTGTGATTTATCAGTTTGTTGATATGGAAACCAACCTGATGCCACTTTGATCTTCCACCAGAATCACTAAATCACTTATTCTCTTGTAAGAAAGCGCACACACCAATTAATCTTTTCACACCACAAAATTACATGAAATATGGCCTTGTTTTTAWCCAAAAGCTACATGATATTCATTACAAAACAAACCACCAAAAAAGGGGGTGGGAAGAGGAGAGATTTCTCTATAGCAGGTAAGAAGAATAGAAATAAAGGGATGCATTGTAATTAATGCATAATGAGACAGGTTACATTACACAAGATTTGGTTAGAGACCTAATTCTGGGGATACAAACCTAGGTAGACTTGGCTTTTATTATGAAACTATGTTTGCCCAGAGCATTTAGAAAGGTCCATGAAATGTGGTCTGAACACTGGCCAAAGGCTTTGTACTCACATGGATCAAACACTCCTTCATTTCTATATTGAAAACATTATTACAGAATACCCTTATTATAAAAATAATAATAAAATAMCATTATTATAAAATAACTGAGATGTCTGAGACTTCACTCAAGCTTTTTCTAGGTTAGATTTTGCTATAAAGGAAGTAAGAATGCTTCTACTTTTCCATTCCTACTGTCAACAGCTAAATATTAAGTACTTGGATTCAATTTTTATGGAAAAAGTGGCTATGCATTCTACAGCAACTATTACACACCTGGAATTCTGAAGTTAAAAATCAATTAACAGCTTTAAACCCAGGTCATTAGCTTTTTCTCCCTACAGGTTTCTTTTGCAGGTCACTCACAGCTCTTCAAGTAAGAGCCACTTGCATACAAATTGCTTCCAGCACAGAGATACATCAAAAGTGGGAAAAAATTCCAAATCCTTGCCCTAGTACAAGCTTAATTCTAGAAGAATGAGTACAATGAGTACAAGACATCTTCTAACAAGGCACACAAAAAATGTCCACCAAATATTACACTAAGGAAAAAACCCCACGTATATTTCCAGTCATGCATGACTGGTCACAGGGTCTCTCACTTTTATAAGTTCTGGTCCATCAACATATTGGAGTCAATYGTCCAATGATAGCTTTAGGTTATGAAGTCCCATCCTTCTTGTTTTYCTCTCTTYATTCWGCCATTGTTWATGYTYTTGGGCCTGACATTTGGATTGGTTGTCCTTGGTYCCCAGCTAGAGAAGGAACTGTTTTGTCTCCCTACTCTGTGAAGARMGCTTACTATCCCTTAATATGAAGCTCAGAACTACACATTAAAGCAGTACAGAATCTGAAAAATATAAAAGCTWAAACCTGAGGCATCACTACTGATGATCTTGTGTTAAAAACATCTTGATACAACCCCCCAGWACTGCACTTCAACAGCAAGTGAGGGCTAAGCAGAAGAAATGCCAWCTTAATGATTAGTAATTTAATTCACAGAGAAATTTCCCAATATGTAAACTTGTGTCACATTCTGCCCTGTAATCTTTATGCTAGGCAAGATCAAAGTTCTCCAAAGTACAACTGCAACAGGAATGCAACAGGAGAGGTGCTGGTGTCAGCTGCCACAGAACTCCTTCCTGACCACYGACATACAAAGGTGGGGTGCAGTCCTTTTTCCACTACAGAATTGCATTAGTGGGATGACTGAGTGGAAGGAYACAAATTGTCAAATTTCTCATCCCTCAAACCACACTTTATTTATTATTTCTCTCCCACTATATCCCTGTTACACCCAAAAGCAGATGTTTTAGCACTTGGTGTAACACTGGTCCTCTCCACTATAAATTAGTTGTTTCYCAAGCTGACTGAAGGCAGCATCTATTTGCCATCAATCCAAATCCACCAAGCAACCATGATTCACTCTCTTGGAATCAGGACAGCATTAGCACTGTTTTATTGAAGAGGACAAAGCACTTGTATTCCAAAACTCTTACAGTCACAGTCTTCAGATATATAGTAAGTTACAGCTTGGTTGCAAAACTTACAGGTTTTGCTGTATATTATTTCTGCCTGAAAGTGATGGTTAATACATCTGTGTTCTGGGTTTTYCTTTAAGCTTACATCTTTCATGGAAATGTGTAACATGCTCAGCCAGTGCTTGTAGATAAACACAAACAAAATCCCACATGATGTGTGCATATGTATGGATGTTCTTCTCCTCAGGAGCTGAGTTTATGTTCACCAGTGATCARATCAAATCTCAAGTGCAACAATTTCTGAAAACTGACTGCATACACTTCCAAAAAAATTGTCTTTTGCTCTACATTTAATTTACTCCTTTCATATCAGGTCCCCTTTTAGTCTGTCCATTCCATGGTCTGCCTCAGATAATACTTTCCTTTGTTGTAAGTCATGAACAGTAATCCCTTCATGGTTGTTATCCAATTTTACCAAAGGCTTTAATCTGCTTTATTGACAATAACTCTTTAACTACTCTTTTCTGAACTGAATTGTAGTAAAATGGATCTCCAGTTCTGCAACTGAACAAAAAAMCCCAAAAACCCAAACAAATCAACAAACAACCCAGAGTTTAGAATCACCACTGAGGACAAAAATATGTTTAGAAAATTAATTATACGAAGCAATTCAAACAGAGTATTTCTAATAATATACACAAGAGGTAGCAACAGTAAAAATTTCCTCCAAGTGTTTTAAGAAATACGGATGGTTAATTTATTCAAAAGAAACTTAACTCTTTATAACCTTGCTCTTCTTCTGTTCCATGGACTGCTGTGAGCTGCCAGGATAGGTTGGTTTTGCAGGATTAGCAGTGAGGAGACAGAGGACCAACYCTTTAGATAACAAATGGCACAGGGACCTGTGACACAAGGAGGTGACCAGACACTCAGAGACAGCAGTGACAGCCCCCAGACTTTCCTGCTCYTAGACTGAGAGGGTATAAAAGGCCAGGGTTTTCTTTGTTCAGGGCCTCAGAGGCACCCAGCTGCAGCTGTTATTTAGCTATTGCACCAAGAGAAAATTATTTTAAGGATTGACACATGTGACACTGTGCTATGGGAAACCTGGTCTGCCTGGGTGAGTGTGGGGCTGCAGCTGGAAGGAGGTTTGGTCCCAGCTCAGGTGGTGCCAAAGTGGTCCTGGACGGTCCAACAGCGAACTTCCCTCAACACCAGCCTCTAAGAGCTTGACAGAACCACACCAGTTGTATAAAAGGGATGGCTACAGCACAAAGTAACTCTGTTACTTGGCAGTGGAAACAATGCATATTTAGTTTAACTATACTAATTAAAAATGCAAGAAAACAGGCCTGCAGMTTTGTCACAACATGAGGAAAGAAAATTGCCTTACTGACAGCAGTAGATATCTCCTAAAAGCTTCTTCTAATCAACTCCCTTCCCACACCAGTAACAATGCCAATCCCTAAGTCACAAGTCAGAAATAGGAAGAAAGGGGGTAAGGGTATCAAGGTACTTTTTCCTCCTCAAGTCTAATTGACTCATTTCTACAGGATCAACTGAGCAAGCTGACATAACTATTTGCCTGAGAAAGGGCTTTTCCAGTACAGCAGGAATTCATTCYGTAAACAAGCCCTTTCCTAGGATAGTATTCAATACCATGTTCTGTACTCAGGGAAGCTAAGAAGCTGAAATTCCAAGTAATACATAAAATTACAGGGTTGTACATACTGATGACTTTATTATCCCCTTAAGATTTTCAGTATAAAAATCTTCTCAGAGCTCTTCAGTGCTCCTCTACACTGGGCTGCAATGCCTAAAAGAAGATTYTCCAAAGCAAATTCAGACATCAGCGTGAATAACAACCATGAGAACTCCCATTGAAAAGGGGTTGGGGAGACTCCACACCCTCYCTGGACAATCTGTTCAGTGCCTGGGCACTGCCCAGGGAAGAAGTTCTGCCTCCTGTCCAGGTGGAACCTCCTGGCATCAGCTCCTGCCYGTGGCCCTGGTGCCATTGCTGGGCCCTTGGAGCAGAGCCTGGGCCCTGCTCTGCCCCTCCCTGCACACAGGGACACCCAGGGCCGAGGGCCCCTCCCAGCTGGGGCTCCTCTCCAGGCTGGACAGCCCCAGCTCCCTCAGCCCTTCCCTGGCAGGGAGATGCTCCAGGCCCTAAATCATCTCTGCAGCCCCTGCTGGCCCCRCTCCAGGAGCTCCGTGTCCCTCCTGTGCTGCTGATCCCAGAGCTGGACACAGCTCTCCAGATGTGCCTCACAGGGCTGGGCAGAGGGGCAGGATCACTCCTGACCTGCTGGCACTGCTCTTCCTGAGGCACCCCWGGGTTCCACTGGCCCAGGGACAATTCATTGTCCACCAGGTCCTTCCCYACAGAGCTGCTCTCCAGCAGATCAGCCCCACACCTGAACAAGTGCTCAGGGTTGCTCCTGCCCAGGTGCWGGACCTGCATCTGCTCTTGGTGAATGTCAGAGGGCTCCTCTCTGCCCATCTCTTCAAGCTGAGTCCCTCTGAAGGGCTGCAAAGCCCTCAGGGCTGTCAGCTGCTCTTCCCAGCTTTGTGCCATCAGTGAACTGCTGAGGAGGCATCGACCCCTCAGACAATCCCTGATGAACAAGTTAAACAGCACTGAGCCCAGAACAGAGCCCTGGAGGACACCATTAGTGACAGGCCTCCAGCTAGACTCTAGGCCACTGATCACAACCCTCTGGGATCTGCCACTCWGCCAGTTTTCAGTCCRCCTCACTGTCCACCCATCCAGCCCACATTTCTGGAGTTTGGCAGCGAGGATGTTATGAGAGGCAGTGTCAAAAGTCTTGCTGAAGTCAAGGCAGACAATAGACACTGCTCCACAGCTCTCATCCAAGCAGCTGTTTCACTGTAGAAAGCAATCAGGTTGGTTAAACATTACTTACTTTTAGTGAACCCATGCTGACTGCTCCTGATCACCTTATCTTCCATGTGGACAGAGGTAGCCTTCAGAATGAGGCACTCCATCTCCATTCCAGAGACTGAGGTGAGGCTGACTGGTCAATAGTTCCCAGGGCCCTTCTTGCCCATTGTGAAGACTGGAGTGACATTTGCTTTCTTTCAGTCCTCAGGCACTTCTCCTGATCTCCATGACCTCTCCAAGGTGATCATGAGTGGCTTCACTATGATCACCTTGGAGAGGTCATGGAAAAAGCAAGATGACCCTCTTGTTCAGTCCTTTGCAGCACATTAAGAAATTGTCTAATAAACTCACATTTATGGTGTTTGCTTTATTGTAGGGGCATTTCAGTTTTTCAATTAAATTGTTAAGCTATAGTAATTTTTCAAAACAAGAACATACATTTTTTCCTCCATCATTTTTACAGTCCATAACAGCAGCTGCACTCAGCAAATCTGGCACTGAAACAAACAGTTACTAATTCTAAATAATCAGAGTCCTTTGAGGGTAAGTGGCATTAATCACAAAGTCCAGTTTAAAAACCCAGTTTCAAAGGGTGAGTTCTCCAACTAGCTCCTCAAACAAAAGGTGGAAAGAAGTAGCTTTTTGCAACTGCTCTGACTCAGCCCAAGGAGAAAGCCACCCTGCTCCAGTGGCTGTAAAGGCAATTGARGTGGCTGCAAAGGGAGTTGAGGTGGCCAGCTCAACTCAGGCAGTTGGGTTCCTAAGCATGGCAGAAGAATATCTCCCCTCAAAAATTGCTTTCTGACTGTCAAAGAGAAAGAAATAGGATTTGTGCCTTTCTTGAGGTCCCAGATAACAGTGAAAGAAATAAGGCTTGCTCAGTTTGGCAAGAATTGAGCCTTCATTTATATCCTAATGAGAGATAACCATGTGGGTTTTTTGTCCTTTTCAAAGGCAAAGAGTCATCAATCCAAACTGATGTAACTGAGGCACGTACACCTGGACTAAGTGAAGTCACCAACTTCTGTATTTAAGCCAGGGCCATCATCTCCTCTGTGGATAGCTSCTTCTAGAGAGGTATTGAAACTTCTGCCTAGGCAGAAACTAGGGGGTTTTTTCAACACAAAATCCAAGCAAGATCTTACATCATTTAAATGAAGTTCACACAAAGAGACTGTTACAAGAAAACATAGTAGAGATCTATGTATTGCTTTTTCTGTTGTACATCCCCTGCAATGAACTGTTGACTCATGTTGACTAATGGGCAAAACCTCTGAAAACAAACAGAAAAAGCCCATAGGAACTTTCTCTGTGAACAATGGAATGAAGAAAATTTGATCATCTAGAAAGAGGCACATCAAGCTATATTCCTTGAAGTTTAATGAAAACAAAGGCACTAAATGAAGCACRTCCAGCAGGTTCAGCACTTGGAGCAGGGCCTGTCCCATATGGATGCCCTGTTACAAACGAGCAGGGGAGGCCACTGGGAAATGAAGCTGGGRCCCAGCTAGACCAAAACTGAGCAACAAATTGCAAAGATCAAATTGAGAGTGACACAGATACCTGCAGGATTCACGCATGCATCATATATTAGCTACTAATGGTGCTTTTATCCCTGTTTTCAGGCTACTGTCAGCTCCTAGATCCATCAGGTTTTTGTATGCATGTGCTCAGTGTTAGTTTAACACAACCCAGTCTCATCCACTCAATTTGAAAAGCTGTGAATACTGCTTTTCTCAGCTGCACAAACCTCAGATGCATAAATCTGTAACCTCAGAGGAGCTGATGAAGAATACCACAAAGTTGTGCAGCAACCCTTTCYTTTGCACTCTTCCATGTGACCCAAGGTCAGGAGTGAAAATTGCCATCTATCACCAACTAACAACTTTGGCTTTTAATCACACTGGCAGAGGTAGCAAGAGGCTCTAGATCTCCATGCATGAAATATGTGGAAAGCTAGACAGGCAGCAGAGTTCTTGATAAAACTTCTTGGACAGAGCCACATTAGCTCTTGCAGTACTCATGGGAATGGCTGGCTGCTCTTTGGTTCAGCCCTCCATGGGAAGCACTAATCTGTGCCCAGATTGTTTTTGAGCTGTGCATATTTAACACAAAATTATCAGAGAAAAGAGGTACTAGTTTGCAGAATAGCCTGTCACTAACTCTGCCACTCCACCACAGCAGTMTCCAATCCCCACACCACTAAGCAGCTCAAACACTCAGTTAACAGCTGTTCTGACAAGGCTGGAGTGGTACACAAGGCCCATGAGCTATTTATTTTGGCAAAAAGTGATGCTACTTCTTTTTTGTTCTCCCAATCCCACCTGTAGAAGCAAGAATGCATCTGTGCTGGAAGCTGATGGAGCAAGAACATCTACCAAATGATAAAAAGGGTCTGTTAATAACTGTGTATATTTCCTGTTTTGCATCTGGTTCTATATWTAAAGACAATCCAACTTTCACAAAGTAAGCTGCTTAGTGCTGAGACAAAAGATGAACAAATCACAAAGTGAATTAGAAGGCTGCTGTAGCAATTCAATGACATTGCTTTTGACAAGTAATAGCGTTAGATGTTTCTGCATTTCATAGTGTGGACTTCAGTAAGTCAGCAAGAAAATCAGACCTTTAAATAGGGAYACCATGTAACTAAAGTGCCTTCAAGTCCATCATAACCTTAGAGAAAAACCACCAGCGAGCAAAAATTAGAAAACTGATATGACAACTTAATACCTATTAAAAGAAAGACTGCCTATGAGAACAGCAAACAGATAAATGCCATTCCTGTATGTCAACCAGATCATACAATGGAAGTATACAGGTCAACAAGCACAGGAAGCTAAAACTTCTGCCAAGGGGAAGARGCTCCATCTCTCTTCAGCTGCTCTATCTCATGACAAAAGACCTCAAACCTCCATTTYTATCATCCTCTTCCCTTCTAGGGTCTACAAGACAGGTATAAAAACTCTGGTGAGCCTGACAAGCCTGGATCCTGCCTTCCATCCAGGCAACATGCAGTGTAGGACAAACCACAGAGCCAGAATGAAGAAGAGCTGACAAAGGAATGAGGACTGGGGATGTGGAAAGGGCAGTGTGTTTTTTTCAAAAGTAGGCATTTCACTGTCATCTAAGCATTGCTTCATTGTCACTGCAGTGGAACAGCATGTGACAATAACACTTAAAATTGAAATATCAGTGTGGATAGAAACGTCTAAGAAAAGTAAGATCACAATGCTGCCATAGCAAAAGTCCTCATCCACTTTACCAGCTATCCACTGTGGAATGACTGGAAGAGAGCAGGAAACTCAAGGCTCCAACCATGTGACCCAGGATGTCAGCCTTATGAAAAGCTGTCAAAACAAATGTTTCACCAAAAATGTCAATTTTGATGAATCAGCACTCCAACTAAAATAAACAGTCAGATAATTCTACACCAACTTCAACTAACTGAAAATCTTTTAGTGAAAGCTTTAGCTCTTACTTCACCATTTAATTCAGTTTATATGATTTATCTCTTCATTAAGAAAAGATAAATCATACAAAATTAAGACAGGTAAGCATCTCTGCTTCTTTATATACAGTTCAGCAACACATTAGCACCATACTTTTTACAGTCATAAGGATGCAGCAATGGCAAAGAATGCTTTTATCACAAACRTTCCTAAAGTTCATCTCAGAATCTCCCAAAGCATTCCCAAAAGTGTTTACACTAATTGCAAGTTTTGAAACACATTTTTACTTTTGCCTGTCTAATTCATCTAAACTGTTTGACAAGCAGTGCTGTTAGAATGAGTATATAACAGCACAGCTGTTGCTCCACACATTTTAAAACAATCACAAAAGGCTGGCACAGCTTTGGCCCAGATCTATCCCATTCAGGCAGAGATAATTTCAGTCCCTCTTTCAGCAGGAATCTGCAGGAATGGAAGATTGGAAAAAGAAAAACATAGAACCACATTGTGCTCACAAACCAGCTAAATAACATTAAACGTCTTGAAAAAGAAACTCAAGTCAGAAATACTGATTTGCTCAGGATTTGTCATCAAAAAAACCACCAAAACCACAACAAGCCACACAAAGAAGAATCAGAAACAAAATTCTCAGTTATCCACCCCTTGAAAAATGTTGCAGTACACAGAGAATCTGCTCAGGGATACACAAATCACTCACTCCACTACAGTGATAAGGCCAACTGCACCACTACTAAAACTCTTGTCTTTTAATATTACACCACTAAATATGTGATGCTTTTGTAAAGTTACATACATGCTTGTAACTATTGCCATTTCAGGGCATWTAGTCTTCAACTTAATCAGTACCTAAACAAATAAGTTCTGAAGCTCAAGTGATGTAATGCTACCATATACAGTTATTATTTTCTACACACTGACTTCCTTGTGTAAACCAGCTGYTGGCATTTTCAGAATTATTTCAGATTATGCTATCTGGATGCCTGATACTTTATATCATGGCCCACTCTGCTGTTAATCACAGGAACTGAGCATTCTTTATACCAGGAGTTACACACAGAAACCTTCCTTTGAGACATCATCTATTTATCCATGCAAGTGGTTTGACAGTTTTCAACTTAAATTAAATAGCATCTCACCCTCAACTAAAATATTCTGTTGCTAGATTTCCTGACTTCATTTCCCRGGTTACATTTAGACCTTTACAACACCAAAACCTTGCAGACTGTGCCCTTTTGGGTGACAAACCATCAATTAAATGCTCCTTTAAGCAATTGTCTGTTTAGGGCTTTGTGCTGTGTTGTGATTTTTGAGCTGTCATTGATATAAAATATCAATATAAAATATATTTATATATTATAATAAATATATTATATATTTATAATATAAAACCACTACCCACCAACTCAGAATCAAGTGCAGGTGACAACAGATGCCTCCAAGTGGARCCTGGTTCCAGCCCAGCAGCCACCATTTCCATGTGTTGGTGTAACATTACTCACACTATCATTCCACAAATCACACAGCTAAGTGTTTCTATGCAAAAAAGAACCTACACACAAAAAGTGCCTCAGTCTTTGTGAAAGCACTCCCAGTAGAGTTTACATTTACCTCACTCACAATCACCTTGGCAATGGTCACAGATTTTATTACTGAAAACACACATCAAAATGCCAATTCAACCAAATGGTACTTTTCTTCTGGCAGCAACAAAAATTTGTCTGTAGGATCGTTCAGCTTACTTTTGCTGACACRTTTTGCCCATTCTTGTGCTTCCAAAGAGATAAATAAAAGATCTGCTTCTCTAAACAAATTCATCCAATGCACTCTGGAACACATCAAGAGTGACACAGACACAACACTACAATGCAGACTAAAAGCCTGAAAGAGCAGAGGGAACTCTTAAAACAAAAAGTTTGCTTCCTATGATATGTGAAAGCAACCCTACTTCTCACAAGAGGAATTATAGTAAATTCCTCTTATGCTTATGCTGAAAAGAAATGGTAGAAAGGAGGAAAAAACAGAGCTTGGTGTTCACATGTGTTTGTGAAAAACACCTTTATCAGGTCMCACTGTCTTCGCTACTAGTTATTTTTATTTAATGTAAAACTTCCTATCTTCTCACTTCAMTTTCATACCTTCCCACTTCTTACCRTGGTGATAGACGCAAACTTAAATTCAGTGATACTTGTGAAAAATAGACTAGGACTAAAATAAAACTGAATTCTGAAAGAACCAATTCAATTCCCTCACTACTAAACTGCAGTCATACCCTCACTGAAGGTCAACTCTGCCCCAAACCAGAACCCTGCCCATGCCCACCACTGTCTCCAAAATTACCGGCTGACTACAAAGAATTTCAGTATTTGAAAACAACTTAAAGCACCTTGAATCCTAAAGAGTCAAGGAAAATGACTTTTTTTTGAATCCCAAAAAAAATCAAGGAAAAATAAGATACTTTGAAATAAAACTGGGCAAGGCCATTCTTGTCAAACAGTTCCTACYGCTGAAACACTGAATGAGGTGTTGTAATGAAATTAACTATATAACAGGGCATGTGAATTGCATAACTCAGTCTACAAATGTCTAGGTGGAGACCGCATCAGACCCTAAATTACCACTTTCTTAACTTACATGATTTCTCATCAGGCATGGAAACACAACTACATTAAAATGGTGTTGTCTTCAGTTATGCAAGACAGGGTAATGCTAGGTTAAATAAAACTATTTAAAGTCAAAAGCTTTATGTACACGGTTTGTCTAGGAATTTTTGTTGACTTTCTAGATATTTATTAATCAATAAATCAATATCAATCATATCCCATTATGATTTTGGAGCAATTAACTGTTTTATTTTTTTCCTTAAAAAGTCACAGTTAGTGAACGCAAAGAAAACACCAAACTATCTCTGTGAAGATTAGTACACAGCTCTCAACAGTATTGAGAAAATAGATGCCAGTGACTTTGTAATTCCAGAGGGACAGGCTGAAATGAAGAAACAAGTCATGTAATATCTTCAAAGTCAGACATAAAAAGGCTAATTGTTCCCATAGATTTTTCTTATTGTTTCATAAAAAAGGACCCAGAACTTTTCCATCATAAAAACATTAGTCAAGCATTCACTCAATGTATGTTTGACAAGCTTTGTCTTACATTCATGTGAACTTCTTGACCGTGCTCTCACCAAAGGAAACCTACCTAGAAGCAACAGAATATCATGAAAATGGCAAGTTTCATGGTTCACAAGAACCATACATTTGCCACAAAGATATGTGTGCAAAAATGTAGYCATTCCTTTTGCTGAAATGGATTTTTAAAAACTTCAAGCATAAAATTAATTACATACTTGTTTCTCATTACGTAGCTTGGGCATTTTTCAAATTCCCAGCTAAACTCTACTTCATTAACCAATTTTGGCACACACATAGGGGAGAGCAGTCACCACACTGTTTTAAAYGTGATTTTGGTCAGCAAAAATACATAGATTAAGCTTAATTATATCCTTTACCATCTCAAGGGGAAAACCCTTGAATTCCATATTCAGCAGGTCCTGAAAAGGMGTTTTATAGGGTATCTAGGGTCCTGCACTAAGAAAACAATCATTCAAGTCTGGACACTGGAATGCCACAAACTTTGTACAAAACCAGAGCTCTCTATCTTAACAGCATGGTCAACACTGCTATAGCAAAATAAAGATTAATACTGTTGATTTTATCTGTCCGAGCTGCATGGCCTACCACAATGAGCCATCCTGAAAAACCAGACAGGTCACAGGACAGATTCTAAGGAGCATCTGRAATATAGTTGGGAAAGCAGAACTTGAGAAAGAAAAGCACTTAAAAGCCACAACCCCAAAGGATATCCCTAATGCTTACATTACACACATTCCCTCCAAAAGCTGATGGCAAAGCACACTTTGAAAATCAGAAAAGTTGATGGTGTACATGGTGGAGGCAAATGGAGGGGAGAGAAGGAAAGAAGAATGGCACAATTAGATGATCTTGATAAATACGTATTCTAAAAAAGTCTCATCATCTTCCACCTCAAAACCCACATATTTACTTCTAACTAGGTGTTTTTAATGCAGAAACTTCACTGAGTAACCCTATTTTCAAAATACTGCATGTTTTTCCATTAGCAGGATTTTTTCTTTTAGTATATTTAGTCTATAAATTTAGTTTACAGATAACTGGCTCTGCAGATTCTTTCACTGCTACAAAACATTTTCTTTTCCCTAGCTAAGCAGGTAGTTGCAAATTTAGGAACAACAATCCCCAATCAAATTTAATCCTGAAAATCAGCAACAGAAGAATGATGCAAAGAAGGAAATCAGCAATAGAAGTCACTAATGAGTTTAAGATTAGACAGGCAGTACTCAAGGCAAGGTTTAAGCATCAAGTAATTCCCATTGATGACTTTCCACTTGATTTCAGGAGTGTTCTCATCAAGCCTGTTTAATTGCTTAATGTCACTGTATTTGTTTTGTCTTTTCTTACCTTAAATATAGGACTTCTGCTAGTCTATACAGCATTTTCCAATATGACCAATTTTATTTCTGATCTTCATGAACTTACTTTTAGAGTATCTTAAGGAGTTTCTCTCCCCTCCATCTTTTCCAAACATCCTGATAGCTGTTCCAATCCCTTAGCTCCAGGACCACAAAGTGTGAGGTGAAACAAGCAGCAAGGAAGGATGCTTGTGAAGGCTTCCAGATAAAAGTCCAAAGGCTTTGCAAACTCTGAAATACTTACACCCAAACCACGTTGTTCTGCAACTACATTCTGTTTTTAATGGGTTGGTTTCTGTAACACATTTCAGGCACTTCTTATTCATAGATCATTTGGTGTATGTACTGTTCACATTATACTGGTGAACTCTACAGATAAAATATTCAGTAGTTGTTTGCAGAGGTCACTCTTTGCAAGCAAAAGAGTGACAAAAAACTTTAACAGGAGCCAGAGCTCAAAAATCTGAAACCTCCCACCCTGTTGCACAGGTGGCCCTTTGGCATCCTATTCACACTGGAGAAAATGTCAAGACTATCTCTTTATGGATGACCATAAAGCCCCAAAAGACAAAAATTACCAAGCCTTTCTTCCACACACTGSTTGGCTCTATTTCAGGTGTGTCCTGCTGGACATTTAAAACTGCTGATGCATMGAAATCCTCCATATTCTGGATTCTCCTTTTTAAATTTTCATAGTCTAATTATCTGTGTGTGACAGCARCCATTTTATTCTGAAGAGGGATACAGAGAAGACAGGACTTGCAACAATAGGGCTACAGTTCAATGAGAATCTGCCCCAGACAGGGAAACTTGTGACTGCAAGCAAGGAGAACCTGTTTACATTTCATGGCTATCAATAAGGCTGCCCTTTGTCTACTTAAATAATGGGCAAAATGCTCTGGTTATACAAGCTGATGAAAGATTACCACTTTTAATTACATTAAAACAAATACATTTATATTAAGGACTCAGTTTTCCAAGTCTCATTTCTTTAAATAGAAGAACATTCTTTTATGCAAGGAGACAATTCTTCTCAAGTAACACATTTCTGTCAAACCTCAAGAACACATTGTACTTTCATGCTTTCAYAGTATCCATCATTTAAATCCAAATTTGGTTAGTAGTTATAAAATGTTGATTAGGACTATATAATTTATTTAATGCTAAAGCTTTTAGTGGTTATGAGCAGCAATCAGAGCTTTACTRAAACAAATCTCTGGTTACAGTGCTGACTGGTTGGCCAAGCCATCCTACAGCTGCCAGCTCAGCACTGAGGGCTGGCTTGGACACCACATCCAGCAATGCTCCTGCTCAGCCAAGGGACTGCCTTTACACGTGTGGAGAGACAGGGCAACAGAAATGCTCAGCCAGAACCTCCAGCTACCACTGCTGGCCACACTAAGMACATTATAAAATACTGATTAAAACAGCATGGCACCCTATTGCAATAAAACAACAACAAATTGTTTAATCAGGAAGGCACAGTAAAATTACAGCACAACCTGGACTTTTTATACAGCTGATAGAGTGTTTGTGACATCTCATGATCAGGTGAAGCACCAGCTCAGCAACATAAGCAGGGACAGTAAAACCAGACAGCTCTGGACTGTTAACAACTGCTCGAGCTCCATCACATTCCAAGTGTTTACAGTAAGAAACAGGCAGGTTTTGGTTTATGTATCTGAAAGTTCTTCCAGGATGTACTTTATTCCACTACTTTATAAACCAYATATCCCTCTAGAGTAATTTCCCTCCCCTGCTTAATTTTTACACCACGCTAGCCAGGCTTCTAACCAGATCTAAACAKGTACTTCACAGAAACAATTTTTTTTTAGCATATACAAGAAAAATGCATACTAAAAAATCATAGAAATATCAAAATAGCATCTTTTAGTACAAGAGTAAGTTTGTGAGAATTTAACCTGGAGGTTAGATCATTATATAAGGCACAGGTTTATTCTATGACAAACATCTTGTTTATAGTAAAAGAATCTGCTTCTACTCGAGAATTAAAGACATTTATATGCTTTGCTACAATACAYAGCAAAAGAATCACACAAGCTTACACAATCACACAAGCAAGACCATTTTCTTGAATTTTAAGGGAATTTTTAAACAATGGGCTAGAGCAGAGATCTTACTTATCCTTTGAATAAGAAAAGCAAGTTTCACACTTAACACAGATTTATTTAGAAAAAAGCTCTTAGACTTAACAGCGCTCTTAGCTGCATAATTTCCTATCTTTACTACTTCTTGCTTGAAGTGACAGAGAAAACTTAATACAACTAATACTTTATGCTGAAACATGAAATTAAGATGTAAAAGTGAGAAACTACACGGTTCCCATGAGAAATGAAAATGAGAAATGAAAATGTAAAGTATGTGTTAAACAACCCTGGGGAAAGAAAGGAGGCGGGGGAGGAGGGTGGAAGAGAGAGGCTCAGAGTGCTGACTTTTTTTTTTTTAGGAGAGTGGTATTAGAAGGATTCTAATTAAACCATTAAGGTCCAGAAAATGTGTTACTATTCTTTATATTTCTGCTCATCAGTTCAAGGGGAAAAGAAGGGGTCCATATTTATGGACACTTATGGTTTGCTGTTTKKKTTKGKTTTTTKGKTKGGGTTTTTTTTTGGGGGGGGTGGGAAGGAGATGTTCTGTCAGTTTGTTTGGATTTTAGGTTTTAAGGTACAAACCAATTAGACTGTTTCAAGTATGAGATACAATTAACTAGACACAGACACCACAAACACATATTACATATACATTCTCACCCACACATATGAATTTAAAGTACACAGTCTAAAATCTAGAGCAATACCATGGAACAGCATCACTGGCTGATCTGAAGTGACTCTGCTCCCACTGACAAGGCTCAGGTTTTTTCTATTACTTTCCTTCATTACAGAACACCCACAACTGGCCCAAAATGCTTTAAAAACAACCTAGAAGGGGGAATCCACTACCAAAGAAACAGACTAACCAGAAACTCACAACTTAGGCTATAGCTGCACAGCAAAGAGTTAAAAGGAGTAATTTCTTTCTCCAAGTGTCAAGCAGAAATCCAAAGCAGTAACTTTTGTTTTGCTCAAGCTGATTTTCAGGGCATATAGACACAGATCCTAAAATGGTAAAATAGTACTGGTTCAGATAYAGGCTCAACTAACAGCCCTGACATCCTGTAATGTGAACCAACTCTAATCTGCTCCTGTCCCAGGGTCACTGCACAAGCTCTCAAAATGCTTATTTAGGTATTTTATTAGGCCACCTCAGCATTTGTCCCTGCTATGTCCTCCTTTCTCACTGGCTGCACTGCAAAAGCTTTATTTGCTAAACGTCCTCCATACAATGTATTATCCTGTAACATTTTATCTGACCACTTTACAGAKATGTCAGAACTGGAACACATTCATTCTCCACAGGGACAGTCTTATTTTTTTCCAGGAATGCAGCCAAATAAAGATTGTTCTTCTACAGACTATTTTCTTTGTTAATCATGCTGGAATTTCATACAGCTGAGTGCTCTGATTTTCATTTTTTGAACAAATGTAATCCATAGTTTACTTAAAGAATATTATCAGTCTGTTTGAAAACATGCTAGCAAAAGCATTTATCAGACTTCTTCAAGAAATGAACTATAAATCAATGTTTTTCTGGTCAAAAACATAAATCCAGTTGTCAATGTCCTCCAGAGGAACAAAGGCAACTTTCTGCTCCACTTTCTACAACATAGACCAAAACCTTTGTTCTAAAGTTTGAACCAAACTTTACACTCTAAAATGAACACATTTCAGTAACTCCCCAAAACACGGACGGAGGGCACACCCAACCCACAACCAACCAGCCCTACTCTGATTTTAAATGAAGGAAATTAAGATTTCTTCCATCTGTGCACCCCATGAAAAGACCAGACACCACCATGCTCCTCTGACCTGCAGTGACTCAGGCTGGCTCTGCACAGCTGCAAATGCCCCTGGTCAGCTGTACAGGTGTATTGGCTGACACAGCACAGCAAGAACTGGGAGTTAACATTTCATTTTATGGCACAAAGTGTGTTTGTGGTGYTGCAGCTCACCAAGAAAGGCAAGAAGATGGTTGCAGGATGCAGAAAAAAAAGTTTAAACCTCACTGCAATGAGTTGTAATCACTAAAGGCTAATTTTGTCTTCTGGTRTAGATCTGCCTTAAGACACACTTTGTGCAAGGCTCATCATAATTTMTGAAAAAATCCCCTCTGTAATATCCTGCTTTGAGATAGTAAAGAGATTACAAACCAAACCTTTTTCCAAGGTGAATTATAAAAGTAATTCCTTGTGATTATTAAGCTCAGTCAGCTGCAGTGGTTTTAGTCAGCAATCACAAGCTCCTGGCTATGAGTCTTAACAGCTGTCATGGATTCTGAAGTTATGATTTCCTGACAAACACTGCCAACTTAGATAAGTTACATCTGGGGGAGGGAAGGATTATTTGTAGAGTTTTTGGTTTGTTTGGGGGTTTTTGATTTTTTTTTTTTCACTCTGGCCCCTTCCTCAGGAACTGCAGGGACTTTCCTTTAAAGCCTCTCCACTTGCTTCACGAGCAATGTTACTTTGGAATTCTCAAGCAAGAACACAGAATGAACAACTTACCAGATTATAACTCTCTGCTGTAAATTAATATGGTCCCTTTGAGTTCTTGTTAAGTTATTAAAAGTTATCTTCATATTTTCATTTTTAGAAGTGTGTGAAAAATATTTTTAATTAACATAATGCATAACAGAAGCTTAAAATCATGATTTTTCTTTTTTTAAATACAACAGGTCTTCATAGTCTAGACTTGGATGCTAAATTATAATTGCAGGGACTGAAAATGCAGATACAGAAGCCTGCCCAAAGACTCATCACCAGAAGTTATTCATGCAGAGCAGAAATTACTACCTCACTTTAAATATTTCATTCTAACTTATTAAATAAACACTGCATGCAAATCTGAAGTATACTTTGATACATGAATACTTTATAGCAAGTTGCATGAAGTTAACTAACTCCTGTCACCCTTATCACTACAGCACTGACCTGTTAAAGGACAGGACAAATCATACTCTTGAAAGTTACCTTAAATTGCCAATAGAACATCATTTTGCATATCATATTTACGTGTCTCACCCAAACAAGTCTGAAACTGAAGATAAAGTGAAAAAAAAGCTAAAGAACTGAAGTGTTCTGACAAACTCTACAGAGCTGCAAGATGCTCCTGACATTCACAGGAAGGTTTGCAGGAGCTGGAAAGCACAGCTCCCAACTGATCCCCTCCACAGCCTTGTTTTCTAGCCCAAGAACTGAATGAAGGACGTAGGGATGTAGGACTATTTTCAAACTTGCCTACAGATAAAAGCATCTACAACTTTGTTGTACAAGTCTATAAGAAAAATGTTTGTCCTGCACTAATCAATTCTGTGCACTCTGCTTTGATTTTTAGCAAGCCAAATCTCTCCCATCTCCTCCCACAAAGAAAAAAAACTAGGTAAAACAAGTGCAAAATAAAGAAAATATATCAGCAAGCATGTTCCTCTAGTTCTTGGCAACCTCTGGCAGTAGGGTGAGGACAGGCAGACAGTGGCAGTAGCATCTAAAACCAGCACAGCAAGATTTACAAGAGAGGTCACCTCTCCAAGTCCTCACTGCTTTAAGTACCTGGGTTTCTGGTTACCTTCCTTCACCTTCTCCTTCACATGAGGAGAAAAAAGATGATGAGGAAGAAACTAACATTTTGAGCTGTGCAATAAAATGACACCTTTACAATTTCTGCATCAATCCAACATGGAAATATCCTAGCATAGGACTGGAAACTAGCATGGACCATACAGAACCCATCTCAAAGAAACTCTGCAAAGTTTTGCCTGTCAATGAGATTAAAACTAAGCAAAAAACCCCTAAAGAAAAACAAACAACCCCCTAGAGTTAAAATCCAAGGCTATTACAGTAAGTGAATAACGTCTGCTCTTGTTCCCAGTAGCCACAAAGACCTTCAYAGGACCAAGAGCCAAACTACAAACAGCAGTACCTGAGAAGCAAAGGGAGCTACAGCAGTTCTGGGGCAGGAGATGGCAAGAGCATTCCAGATGCAGTGCCAGGCTCTTGGCAGTATAATCCTGGCCTAGGCAACCTTCTCTGCTTTGAAAGGCCATGCCTGGAGATTAAAGTCAACCAGCAGCGCAAGGATCACCCACCTGTGAGTGACAGCACAGCTGCATTTTAGATCTTCCAGAGCTACAAGCAGCCCCAAGAGGCAAGGCTGGCCACCCTGGTGCAGTTTCATCAGGACAACCTCTGCAATACTGTTGCAATCTTTAAGTAATGAAAAAGTACCTTGTGGATTTTTAATATCCCAGCTATTGCCCAAATTTATGTGTTTGCAATCATCAACATCATCTGATCAACAGAGCCTCCTTAGGTGAAGAAAGATGAAATACACCTTATAAATCTCTGTGCCATAATCATAGGAGTCTGCAGATTTCATATCACCTGTAACACCTCAAAATTACCTCCTTGGTACACAGGCCAGGCTATACAGCAAACAATCAGCTGAGTGCACTGATCTGTCACCTGTGAAACAGTACTGTCAGCAGAGGAGCAGCAGAAAGATTCCCAGTCAGAAATCATCTGCTCAAGGGGGAGGTGGCATCAAGCAAGAGAAGGTATGAAGCAAGGCCTTCAGTTACTTGCATTATTTTGGGAATTTACATCCAAAGTGCTGTTTTATGTAATGTTAACTTGCCTGAAAATAAGAATATACTGTACAAGTGAATTTACTGAGAAATTCTGATTTTTTTCCATTTTTAAAATGTTTTTCCCCAAATCAAAAAATACTGTAATTTTTCCCCAAAAAATACTGTAATTGTTAATAGAACTGTCCATTTCCTTTTTCTTATTCTGTTGTATAACATCTACCACTCAGCAAAAGTACTACCACTTCCCACAAATCTTTTGTTGCAATGCTAAGATGTAAGCCCTGTACTACAGTTGCTTTTGTGCTTGACACGCTCAGACACCAGTTTTCAACCTTCAAAAAACCAAAAGTAGGTCCATAAAAAAAGTATGTGTTCCCTGCAAAATTYTGCATGAAAAAAATGCAAGTCTGTTGGGGGAGGGGTATCCATGAAACCTGAAGATCTTCCCCAACATTCAAAGTACTTCATCCAGAAATCAACTTCAGCTGCCATAAAAAGTGTTGTAGCTCTTTGTACTCTAATTCCATTCATTAACCAAAACCCTTTACAACCCAAAAGTTTTACAAGACCTTAACAATTAAGGTAACTCTATATRGTCACTTGATTTAAAACATGTACTGAAAAGCAAGCAATTAGTCACCACTTCTAGGAGACACTTAAAATTCCCTTTGTGGTGAACAATACACACATAAAAGTGAGAAAAGCCAGCTCATTCTGATAGTGCTCCTTACAAAGAAAGTTGATTGTTTACAGGGTAATTTTGGGGGAATTGAAACTATGATAATGAAGTCTTTACCAAAAGGGCTGCTCAAATTAAAAAGCAAAAATAACCAAATCCCTCAACAACAAAAAACCCCAACATACCAAGAAAACGCAGTACAAATATACAATACTGCACTTTAAAGCAGTGCTTGCTCAAGAAGCTGGATAAGAAGCTGCCTTTTTTTTATATTGAGTGCTGARGCAGAAAAATCTCTTTTCTACTTGCTCAACTTTCATGTGAGCTGCTCTTAAATGCAGAGCTCTCCTGCACTTGGTGATCTAACACCTGGTGTTCTTCTGGAAAAAGTCACCAGTAAAGTGTCAGTGTTATCCCCAGCTGCAGATCTTATTAAAAAGGGTCCTGTGTTTAACACCAACCAGGAAAACAGTTCCAGAAACGATGGATAGGACCAAGGAGCCTTCCTGGAACCTACCRGCTCACTTCAAAAGAAAGCTAAACTAACATCCCATTCCCCTCACCTTCATCTCAGGGCCCTTCTCTCTCCTGCTACACACAGAGTATTTTACTAAATAACACCMTGTAATAAGGGGAGGGGTTAGATGCAACTGCAAACCCCCCTAGAACAAAGCACAACYCTAAAAATAAAACAAATGCTATCATAACTTCCTACTCAGCCTCTCTCCAAGATCTATGGCCTGAAAAGCCATTTTACAAAATGTTTACAAGACAAGTAAAACAAGAAGTTGTAGTGTATGAACATGAGCAATGAGAAGCTCAAACATCAGAATGTACATAGTAGATGGCCAGTGAAAAGAATATAGATGTTTCAGATTTTAATGCCTTCCTACAGAAAGTAAAAAAAACCCAACAATCCAGACTTGGCTGCTGTGCCTCAGTTACCAAATAAGAAATATTTTCCATTAGTAAATCCACTGCATTTCTTATTACTGACAACAGACATGGAAACCAAGTCCAAGTTGTACTCCAGTATCTCAGTTACACATAGAACGTCACACACWATCACCTGATGGTTTTGGCAGTGAAGTAAAGGCTGCCCAAACCAYTTATTCTTTAATGCCTCAACTGTTTCTGCAATGTGGTCTGAAAGAGCCCAGTGACATTCCTCCAAAGCAGCACCAAGCAGCRACCTTCACAACCCTGGAGTGTCCTACAGCAGCAGCTGTGAGAAAGATCAGAGCACTGGTGAAACACTGAAATTTTACTAAATTTCACTRTGTGGGACACTTCCAAGAAAATGCATTATTCATCACTATGTATCTCTGCTAGCTTATACTGCTAACATTTCATTTCCAAGTAGGCAGTCTCATGTTTTCAGCAAGATAGATACATTAAATAAATACACATCCAACCCCAGAAAAGACTAATAGTTTGGGACTTACATCAGTTTTCAGCTTTTTCATTAAACGCTTGATGCATGCTACRTTAGATAAACTATTTTTCACAATTTAACTTAGATGAAAAACTGAACTAATTGGTAAAGATGACCTTACTGTAAGTTTTGCTGCTAAATTATTTCTTCTCATGAATTGCAAGCYTAGAAAATTGTATCTGAAACAAACATCATCTGAGCATAATAGGAGGTGGATTTGACTGCAGGAAAACGTGAGGGGGTTTGCTTTTCCAGGTCTCATATTTTATTAACTGCTCTAAGAATTTTTCATGGCTTACTCCTACCAGTATTTRCCAGGCAACATCTTGAAACCAAAAGACAATTACAAGACTACAAAAAAAGTAAATACTAGTAAAAGAAGCATCCAWACACAAACAATTTGGGGAATTATTTTTCTTTTTAAATTTACATCTCTATGCTCATGTCACCCTTCCAGCTATATTTCAAGCTTTGGAGGCTGTTCTGAAATATAACCAAATTTATTAAAAGCTGAAAGGTTTTCTGCTATAAAACTGCATGTGAGAACTGCAAGTTTTGCACCTGCAATACGGTAAACCAGAAAGTGGATTTACTGCTGTATTACCTTCTTAAAACATACCYTTCACATAACAACTTAGAAAATGACCTTCAAAAATTTGGAAGAAAGAAACGATTTTGTCCTTAAACTATTGTTGGAGGGATTTTATTTGCTTTGGTAAGACGGGTTTTGTTTGAGTTGGGGAGGGTGATTTGATGTTTGATTTTTTGGTTTAAATTTCAGCATATTTTTAGGAGTGTTTACTCCTACTGCTTTGACAGATCATCAGTATGGAAGAAGTTACAGGTTTGCTTTACTTTTGACCTATTTAATTTCTCTTCTTGTATTTTCCTCTTGGTGTAAAGTATTAAGAAAGAGTAAGCAGTATGTAAACATCAAGTTGGGATTGCTCAGCATACTACTCTGCACATTCAGAAAATACAAATACTGTTCTAAAAAAAGACCAACTGGCTCCACAACAGAGCTTTACTCCTGACCAACAACAATCTCATTGTCTCTGGTTACAAGACAAATCAAAGCCATTTCCTTTTTCTCTCACTTTCAGGATGGTGGGTAGAAAAGACACGAACATTACACTTTCTTTACACTTAAAGGGTTCTAGAGCCTAATAAAATACACCTAACATTATCACTGCCTCCAATTTACAAGTTGGGAATACATGGAAAAAGCATACATCCATACCTCTGTTATTTCCAAATAAACAAACATATCTTCTGTTTATAAACTGTCAAAGAACTATTGGAATTGTAGAAGAAAATACTCAAGATATAGTGTTTCTATGAAGTTCAGGAAAAAAGCTGTGTTTTGCAGAGATTTTCTTCTTTTGGAGGAAAAAAGCCAAACAAAAATTATAATGCAAAGAAATGGCAAGCAGTGAAACACAACCTTAATCTTTCCAAAAAAACAAGGCACCAATTTGTCACCCCCAAAAAAGAGCTGGCTGAAAAACATATGTGAAATGGCAGTACAGCAGATTAACTTGCTTGTTCAAGGAAAGAAAAATACAGTAAAAACTCATTCTATACTACTGATATAAAATATTTTCAAAAGGTTACACAGCATCAAGGATATTCCATTAGTATTTCACTTTGGCTCTCCCAAACACCTTGTCACACATGACTGCCTTTGGGGTAACCTCAAGCCAGCCATTCATGTAACATCACCAAAACACCACTGAGTTTTCCATTGTTGGCAAACGCTGCTTTGTCCCACGAACAGAGCAAAAAGAGCCATATCCAGGGACTCAAATGGGAGCTGAGACTATAACATAGTTYTAGAAGGAGCTGAGAGAAAAACACWGRAWTTTTAAAACAGGAATTCCCCCWAGGGTGGGGAAAGGAGCCTCTCTTGTAAATTTTCTGATTAAGCTTCAAAACACAKCTCAAGTTGTTATTAATACAGTATGTTGACTTCTCCCATTTTTYCAGATGCTTCAATAAAGCATGAATATCAACAATGAGTAAAGCTCCAAAAAATTTCATTTCCTGACACTTCAGAGAGGCACAAGTCTGTTTGTTTACAGGCAGCGGACACARCTTTTTAAGGCAAGCAGATTTTATTAAATTTTAGGCTAGAACTTCTCCATTTCTGCTAATCTTCTGCACTACAGCCAAACTAAGTTTCTAGTGCTGTTTTCTAAAGTCTGATGATTCCTGATTGTTCACAAACCAATATGAATGSAACTTCACAAGTCTGCAAATCACASCAATAGAAAGAGAAACAAATGATGTAAAATGGCTTAGGATAACTTTGACAACAGCATTTGAAATCATTTGACAAACAAAGTGTTATTGTTATAGCAGCCTCTTCGAGCCAGGTCTCATAAGCTCTTGGAGGTCTATAACACACCCAAGACACCTCAGCTACCCTTGGAGGCATAAAAATCAGCAGGATGGCTTCTGTTGCAGYGTTGAAAACAAAARGCTTYAATAAAAAGGCAAAATAACRAACAGAGAAAACGCGAGCCAGGTGCCAGAAGTTCTTGCTCCTGGTAAAACAACTTACAAAAGCGATTAGTTTCTTTGTTCACTTCTTTTTCTAGTAAATTGCCCAAGTGGGACTTTTTGGCTTCTGTCCAGTTAGCTATCCTTAAGTCTGAGGTGAAGTCCCCTAGTGTACCCATGATATTTGTGAGAAATCCTTTTCTTAGGACTTTTTCTCCTGAGAAGCTGAGAAGTCTCAGGAACAAAATGTAAACAATGRTTATCTGCTGCTGTGGAATGCAACAGGTGGATCTKTGATTGGTCTCATGTGGTTGTTYCTAATTAATGGCCAATCACAGTCCAGCTGTCTGGACTGTCTCAGTCAGTCACAAGCCTTTGTTATCATTCTTTCCTTTTCTATTCTTAGCTAGCCTTCTGATGAAATCCTTTCTTCTATCCTTTTAGTATAGTTTTAATATAATATATATCATAAAATAATAAATCAAGCCTTCTGAAAYRTGGAGTCAACATTCCCRTCTCTTCCCTCATCCTGGGACCCCTGCAAACACCATCACACCCTAGGCCTATGAGGTGGCTTTTTCACCTAATCAAAGAGAGAAACTTCTGGGCTTCTTTCCTTTTTGAGGAGACAAGGGATAGTTTTGTCACTCCATCAACAARAGGCACACTCCTATAAACAAGAAACAGCACAAATTTTGGTATTTGTAACTATTTTAAAGAAGACTTACCCTCTTGCAGGATCTAAGGCAATCGCTCTGGGTTGATCCAATTCTTGCCAAAACAAAACTTTCCTCAGTGATCCATCTAGGTTAGAAACCTCAATCCGATTTGTTTCCGAATCTGTCCAGTAGAGCTTCTCCCCCAGCCAGTCACAGGCCAGCCCGTCGGGCGACAGAAGCCCAGAAACGACCACGTTTTGCACGCTCCCGGACCTGTTGAACTCTGTCCTTTTGATGGCTTCCTCGCTGACATCACTCCAGTAAATCAAGCCCTTGAGGAACACGAAGTCCACGGCGGCCGCGTCCTCCAGGCCCCCCACGATCACCGTGGCGTTCTCCTTGCCGTGGGCGGCGTCCACCAGCCGCAGGTCCCGGCGGTTCGCGTACAGCAGCAGCGGGGCAGCTGCACACGGGACAGAAACGGGGGCACACACAGACAGACAGGTGTTAGCATCACTCGTATCCATCACAGCTTGCACTGTCAGGTCATCAGTAGCTACAGATTTAAGAGTAGCTTTACAAAATTAAGAAATACCGGAGAGCTGTTTTGAAGTTTGACTAAAAAGCACCGGCTCGAACCTTTTCAACTTGGTTACAAGCCTTCGTAATGGGCAGCTCGCTATTCTGGGTTGTGCATTATTAAAATAACATTAAAGAAGAAGGGAGAGAACAAAGAAAATGGAGGTTTGAAGTGCCCAAATGACACTGCTCTGTAGAGAAGGATCAGAAAGACAAGAGCAAAGCAGTTTYCTAAGCACTCAGTAGTGGCTCACCTGAGCAAGGATTACTTTTCTTGATAGAATTTAGTAATATACACCCCATCTCTATAGAAACATAATTCATGTCAAGCTATCAGAGCCACCTGTATGTCAATATTCCCTGAAATGATGTATCTCAGACATTTTACATATAGTACATAAAAATACAAAATTCATTGCACAGCATGAGGCAAGTGTTGGTTTAGAGTGTTGAAGGTAGTATGAGGAGGCAGGGAGAAAAATAATTCTACAGGAATGGACAACACAGTTCTTTCAAACTCAACYCTACCATTTCTGCTTAGTTCTCCAACACAAAGCCTTCATTTTATATGCTTTATTTGCTTACCCTGTCTRTATATTTTTCATAACACCTAAGATGACTAATGTAAAGCAGTAACCATGAAAAAAGACAGCTTCTTAAATGTAATATGCCTACTTAATTGTCCTTAACCACAAGCTATATATAGCATTATGAAAATTCCAGCCTCATTCCTACTTCAACAAAAGGTTCAGAAAAATACTACATTTGTATAAGGCAGACAACAACACCCTTTAAAACCCACTACCAAAAAACATTTGTGCCTTTCCCTGCATTTACTCAGAAACTGTAGCACCAGAGCTCTGCAGAGGCATTTAGATCTATAAATGCTCCTCTACCTGTCACCACACAAATTTCACAGGGATCTTGCAGATTTACTTTTCAGCATAGGTGGGCACTTGAAATGTGCAGCAGGATGGATATCTTAAACAAAAGGTCAATTTGCAGAGCCAAGGACATGCATGGCTCACTAATGTCAAGGGCCACATTGCCAGAAGAGGAACAGTCCCCTGTATGCCAAACTCACACTGACACTGGAAATACTCACAGATTTCAGTAAACTCAAAAGTTGGTTTCCAAGATTGGACTACTCCCCTCATTATCTTAACACAAAACAATTTCTCAAAGACCCTGTCACAAAACAATTTCTCAAAGACCCTGAATTGGGAGAAGCTGAAGGAACTAAGAATGTTCCTTCACCTACCTGCAATTAAATGAGTTCTATAAATGTTTTGGGGTGGCGGGAGTTTTGCTGGTTTTTAAGAAAACTGAATTGCTTACACTGTCATCCTAAATTTAGAAACACTGAATATAAATTGATTTATGCTGAACTTTAGCTAGAACAAGGGAGGGGTGAACTTTTCCGGTTTTAATAATACCAAATTTGTATTCCCTTCTCCAGAAAGCAATTTTTATTTGCAGAAAAAACCATGCAAGTTTAGAAATTATCTTCCCATGGAGAAGGGGTAGACTTTTTAAAATTAGATGGAGAATCTTTACAGTAAAGTAAGCTAATAATAAATTCGTAGTATCTCCTTCCCTTCCTTGCATAATTTCCTACCCCCTAAGATTTAAAATTATTACAGTACATTTTCTTGAAGGGCAGATTGCTTATGRAGACCACATATTCCGGAAAAAAAGTATTCAATTAACTGCAAGRTGTAATAATTTGCAATACAATAAAAACCTTTACTTTTTAAAGCCTGGCTACAACTGTAACCTGAAAAATCTAGTTAACAGCCAGCTCAGTGTCATCTAGTGCACACAGGGGTGTGCAGCCAGCTGGCACAGCTTGCTCTGGTAAGACAGCGTGCCCAGCATTTGGAGCAAAGTAAATCCACACAGCAGTGAGTACAAACTTCATTATTATGTGCACCACGGAGCAGCCATGCACAGAGCATGCACTGAACTGGAACACCAGGTAACCAGCCAGGCCTGAAGGCACTGCTGAGCCTCCCACAGCCATGTGCAGAGGTTACTCACTCCCTGCTGGAGCTCAGACTGGCTGAGCAGGGACCGCAGACAAACACCTCTGCATCAATCAGACAGCTTAGCTGAATGGCAAACTCAGGAGAAACACAGCTACACTGAGGATGTGTAGCTTCATGCAGATTGCTACAAAGCCTCAACTTGTAACACATTCCAAAGGGCTGGCAGATGAGCAYGCTAAGCTTTCCAATTTGTTGCGACATTCAGGAATGAAGCCTGCATCACCAAAATAATAAAAACCAGGTTTGTTCCCCACTGCCTCAGCCCTTCCCAAAACATACTAAGGCTGCAATGGGCTACAAAACCCAGTTACAGAAGTTGGCAGCACCAGGACCGAGTATCATCTCTGCATTTACTTCACCCAGGCAGCAGTGCCAAGAGTAAAATTGTGCCAGAAGATTGTGCCCTGTCCCAGCTCCAAAAGCACAGGACACTGAAGAGATGGCTTCCTTGAATAATGAAGTTACGACCTGTGCTAATAACCTGGGAAGAAGTCCAGGAGCATCCCCTTTCAAAGCTGGGCAACTATTTGGCAGTTAAGTTATAATGGGGCAAAAAGATACAATTCAGATTTCATTTTAAGAAGCTGAACTCTTTACATGTTTTTATTTCTTTCTATAGACATAATAACAAAATATAGTGTAACTGCAACAAACTACAATACATTGAAGAGAAGCACATATTCTTGAAAGATAGAAACACCTATACTGGAAATCAAGAACAGAAATACTAATGARTATTACTATGTCCTCTATGAGAGGTCTACATGCAGCTAATTCTTCTAATTAAAGTACCCAATATTTTGRGTACTCTTATTTACAAGAGTAGCGTTATGCTTAGTTATAAACTAAGGGATTTTTTTTTTTGTATCCACCAGCAAGAAAAATGTTTCCCTAAAGAACACAAAAATGACAAAAACTCAAGTTCAACACATTTCAACCGCCACAAAAATAATTTGCATGGTAAGAAACTTCTGCCAGTAGTGGTCACTGAGCCTGTAACTCTTTCTTAACTCCAATGTTCASGTAAGACCTTTCCTAAGTTTACCACAAGCAGTATTTAAGTCCAGACTTTAATCTTTTATCCACACTTTAATTATCTTTTTTGCCTTACTTTTACAACTAGAATTCTACCAGCATCCTTTTTCCCACCACCAAACTCCAGTTATTACAGCACGTATTTCTCTTGGCTGCAGCTTCTGTCTCTCTTAGTGAAAGTTGCTAATACCCAGGACACTCCAGTCTGCTTTCCCTTGCACTTGTTTACTCAAGTCTTGCTTTGTACATCTGACTTATGGACATCTATTACAGGCATAAAAATGCTGCTGCCCACAGGATGCAAAGTGACAAACCAAGATAAAATGAGCACTTTACCAGCTAAAAAGGATTTTTAATCTTTTTGGTGTTTCAGTGGCAATTTTAAGCTGTCAGAATTGGTCGTGCTTTTCTTTAACTAGTCCAGTGGCCTTTCCCACAAATTCTCACTTTCTCCTTTCTACCTTCAGTGATCCAGGACAGCTCTGGGTACCATGAGRCGAGGGCAATGCTACCTTCAACATGCTCATTCTCCTTCATGACATGGAGTTTAGCCTGGCTAAAACATTTAGTACACACTCATTTCCCCCAAATCCTTTTTCCTCAGTTGCAAACCCCAGCAATACTGTTCTACCCCCTCCCTCAGTTAAGGGCCCCCTCCCAAGCTGATCCAAATCCCGACGTCAGCGAAAGGTTTGACTGGGTTAGCAAGTTGAATCAACTCAAGAAGTGCTTCAGCCAACTCCAAAGCTGACATAAGGCGAGCAGGAGGGAGCTGGAAGGGGGAGCAGCTCTCCCCCCTCCACTGGCAGCCTGCTCTATCTGCTCAAGATGTGACTGCAGCCATCTCCTTTCTCCCCAGCTCCACTTCCAGCTGTTGGTTCCAAYCCCTCTTTTGCGCTGGCTCAAGCACTTGGCCCATGCCACAATGCAGGAGGGACAATGCAGGGAGCTGAACCAGCAGAAGGATACTGAGCTCTYCCCACCACCTGCCATAAAGCAATTTTTAGCCAGCCATCATCCAGAATCAGTTCAGACCAAAAATCAAATCAATATAAGCAGTAGCACAGCAGGGAAAGGAAGGACTGCATCAGCTTTGACTAATTAGCTGAATCAGTTCCTCATGAACCTCCAGTTAAAGAACAGGACTCAGAGCAGAGGTGGCCACTGATAAGTTGTGGCAGCCTGCCACAGAATCACAGCATGGATACCACTGAGCAGCTGCTGACACTGTGGAAAGAAATATCCATGTTGAAGTCACAGGAAGAAACCCCTGGATTGTCACACTGAAAGATGATGATGTTGAGTTGGGAAGGGAATACTCCCCATCTTTTAAAAGTCTTGCTGAAGAACTCTGAGTGTCAAAAGTGAATTGGCACTGCCAAGCACACTGCTATGAGGACAGCAAATGCAAGGACTGGAGAGGAGACAGTGATGAGATGTACCAAACAAATACAATGCTGACCCGCATGAGGCACAGTAAGCAAGGACTCCAAATGCCTTGACAGAATGACAATGAACTCACATTCAGCTCATAAGAGAAGGAAAAGCAGAGAAATTGACACAGATAACCAGCAAAGAACCTCCCTAACACCATTCAATACACAAAACTCCTTGTGTGCAATACAATAATCATCCCCAAGAYGTCCCACAGAGAACCAACACAAGAATGTAAGGAAAAGTTTCTGAACTGCCACAAGGACTCTGGAGCAGTCAGTTGAGAGGACTGTCCCTTCAYTCCCTGGGTTTCAAATTTCTTCAACACTGCTAATGCTTCTAAGAAATTCTGTATATCTATTTTCTGCAAATGTTTGAGTTTTGCTGCKCAGTTTGGAGAAGCAAGAATGAAAAGATTGAGGTAGCACTGGGAATAAAGCCTGGGAGACTTGTATCAAATAAGAAGAGAGACAATTAGAAAATTAACATAAATTTTTCCWAATAGCAGGGAACCAGCCTCAAGAAACTTACACAGAGATAGTTTATATTTTCAAGCAAACAATAAAATCACCAGGAAATACATAAGAGTTTTAAAGCACAGCAAGCAACAGGCCAGGATTCTACACCCAGTTCTCTGTCACAGCAYTTGCCCAGTTTTTTCCACACAAGTCACAATTCCATACATTTTTAAAAATAAAAATAATTAACTGACTTACTAGTGCCCACCATTCCTCTTTCACTGTGAACAGAGAGCACTCTTCTCCATGAAACTCCTTATTCTCACAAATAAACTTGCAGAACACAGCAGGCAGCCAGGAATTTAGTAAACAAGCATGAGGCAGCCCAAACTTGGCAGAAAGGGATTTTCCTCCTCTTTTCAGCTAACCTTAAATATACTCCTCAGGTTAAAGCCATGCAAGGGCTGTTCAGATGGTAACTCAAAAGGTCACAGGAGCAGCAGGCCAGTGAARATGAGTAGCCACATCAGTGCAACAGCAAAGACACCAAGCTAGGCAACAACAGCATTTGGATTCTGCACTAAACTTTACTTTTTTCAGGCCTTTGGCCACATACCAGCCTTATAGACCAAGCCATCCTGCAGGACTAGCTGGTAGAGAGGCAGTAAGTCATCCTTCAGCCTGCTAAATGCAGGGGAAAAAATTACCTTACTAAAGACAGAAGGACGGAGACGTGAGAATGAGAGGAGGGGGAAAAAAAAAAGAAAATAGACTTCAGTAAAGAATAGAAATATCAGGTTCAGGCATAAAAAACCAATAGACCTGCCAGATTATAGCAAAAGCACTCATGACTGAAATACACCACAAAGTCCCAGCCTATGACAGGCACAAAACCATCTGAATAGCAGGTATCACCTGCCAAATAATCCTGCTGGCAACACAGCCACACAGCAGGATTACCAGAGCTTGGCTCTTCTCAGTGCTAGGTAACACACTCACACAGACCTTTTGTCCACCTTTCTGTAACATGGACTCCCCTGTTCTGAAGTTCTTTTGATTGCACTCTCATGGGGGTGGAACACAGCACTTTAGCTCTGACATTTTTCTAACTTTATATTCTGAATCTACCTGGCTGACAACAGGATGAGTAGAGAGCTGAGCATCATCTCACAGCTGCATGGCCATGAAACACTACCACCTTCTTCCTTGACCCTTCTGGTTACAGAGCAGCAGCAAAATAAAGGTGACCTGGCACTTTCCAGGGCAAACTGCAGGCTGTGGAAAGCAGGAATGCTCCTTAGAGATGTGCCATCAAGTACTTCCRTGATCCACATTAATGTCTGCAGAACTTCAACATTATACAGCTCATTTTCTCAGGTGTCCTCATAATTTTCCTCCAACACTCTTCCAGCCTCTCAAACAGTTGTTAGAATAACACACAGGGCTGCAGATGAAGTCATTCCAGTTCCACACACATTGGCAATAGTTCCCCAGTTCTACGGGCAACACCCATGTTTAAATCGACACGATCTGTTTAATGAAAATGAGAGTTAAAAGCACCTCTGCTCCTGCAGAAAAGCCTTGTTGGGCTCCACCACTGAGAGTCCCACATCTCAGCAGGAATGGTATTCTGCAATCTAAACTAAGGGAGGAGAACTGGATCACACTGAAACAAAACGCTGCCCTTTACACCTTCTGGCATCACTTTTTCCTACAGTGCTCCTTTTCYTAACAGTGACAAGCAAGCCAAAAGCCTTGATTTTATTCCTCAGGAAGCTGTTGAAGCCGAGTCCCTCCACTGAAGGACAGCACTGAGACACAACACTGTGGTGTTGGGACAGCTGGAGCCCATTTCCCAAATTCTAGGAAGGCTAAAGGCCCCAAGACACAGTTTGTACACCCTGGCAAGCCRAGGTGGGGATGCCCCAAGGTTTGTTGCTACTCTGCAGCAATTGCAGTTCATGATCTGTTCCAGCCTAAACAGCTCACGTTTGAGGGTGCACATCCAGTCAGGAATGGCCTGGAAGTGTCACTCTCTGTCCCTCCCACCAGCTCACTCACCTCCTTTGCTGGAGTGTAACCCAAGCACATGGGAACAGCCCAAGCCATGGGGTCTTATCCCAACTGCTCTTAGCTCCACATGGATCGAAGAATTCACACCCTCAACAGCAGCATCCTTCCAACAAACAAGGCCTTTCTCCACACTGACAAGAAGCTCACAGGCAATGAACTACTCTCAGAAGACTTTTCCAACAATTTATCCAAGGTTGCACACCAGTCTAAAAGATACTTAAAAATTATTTCCTGAAGTGTGTCAGTTTGTCTCACCAGGTAAAAACCAAGTCAAACAAAACAGCTTATTTATTCTGTTTTGAGGCTGGAGTTTTTTATTAGTTTAGATTTTTTTAAGCACTAYCAAGAAGTTGCTGTAAAGCAGAAACACAGAATTTAACACAAAATACTCCAGTTCAAATGAATAGTTATGAACTGTTTTTAATGGGTAAGGAAAGATGTGCACATACCTCAATAATTTTGAGAATTATTTGACATTTMATTTTTTATTTTGTGAAAAAACTGTTGTAGCATGCTTTTAACTGTCATACTTTTATTTTAATATCCCAGCACTACTAACGCCAAATGTTCAACAGGCTTACATTAGATGTAATGACACATAGGAAAAAAACAAACAAACAAAYCACCCCATGAAACAAGACACACACACATATACAGGATCCCTTGGAAAAGGTGAATGACCTTGTCTTTCTCAAATTGAATGGGACTCATTCTGGGAATTCAAAAGAAAAACAAATAAACCCATAAATACAAAACCATCCAACTTGGAATTACATTACTCACTTTACCATTACCTACAGGGTAAAGGGGTAATTGCTGAGATTCAGTTAAGTTTTTGAGTTTTAAGAACACCACTGCATTTTCTAAATGGACATAATAAGACTCAAGATCTTAGAATATTAAGAATAATAGAGGAGTAGGAATTTGTAGACCTTGTATCTTATAAGGTATTTGTAGACCTTATAAGATACAAGGTCAACAAATTCCTACTCCTCTATTATTCTTAATATTCGTTCTCTATTAATCTGTGCGTGGGCAAGAAGATTCTTGGATTTCCAAAGTGTTAATATTTTAATTAACATTTAATTAATTTAATTTTAACTAACACTATAAGTAGGAGTAGTAAGTATATATTCCCTGCTTTGACAGAACAACTAAGAGAACAAAGTTTAAAATTCTATAATACCTTAAATTTCTGTTACTTTCCACATATCCTTAACTTCCAGAATTCCAGCAAACATATCAGCTACTTTCTATAAGCCTGAACACTGACAATGGACAGAGGAGAATCTTTGTTATTAAGGAATTCTAGAGGCACAAATGGGTTAAAAACCCTAGCACACTACACACAAACTGTATTTTTCCTCTGGGAACTAACTGGGCAGAGAGGGGAGGGATAACAGGAAAAATATAAAGCTATCATAGAGAAGAAAACAAACCATTTTTGATTATGCAAAATTATATAGCTAGCAGATTAAAATTTTCTGTCTCAAATATGATTACTTTTCAAATTGGACATCAAGAACTCACACATGGCCCTCATAAACAGAATTAACACTATAATCCCATTATTGCTGCATTGATTATATCACAAGGGAGTAATTCTATTTAGGTAATGTGATCCTGTAACAAGATACTAAAAAAATCTGTATGAATGTTGCCATTTTCCATGTCTGTTTATACTCAAAACATTTCCTTATTGTTCTCTCCTTATAAATACTGAAGCTCAAAAAGCATTCCAGCTTTTAAACTAACATGCTTCTATCTCCAAGTAGTTTATAACATTTTGCAAAGGAAGCAAAGTTTTACTAACTAAAGCATTGCCTCTTTTAGCCTAGACTTTGACTGGTTAGTTTCTTAAAAGTCTATTAAGAATAAGGTATTACAGACAAAGGTATTAACAGCATTCCCATTCTATTCATAGACTGGTATGTTTGACTCCATTTCAAAATTAGTGGGGAACTGTTCCAACTACATGGAAATCAAAAGGTCTGTAGCAAGATAATAATGAGACAAAAACCCCACCCTATTTTCATAACCATTTCACCAGAGAATATATCAAAAAGCAGAAATGACAACAAGATCATTTCTACTTGCAAATGCAAGCACTGTGTTCTGAGTAASTTTGTCCATGTGGAGCAAATAACAAGTCTTTCACACTGTGAATGTCCTGACATAAATATTTATAAACTACAAGGATATCTAGAGAGTTTAATGGAGGCTCTCTATGTCAGCTTGCCTGGTAAATACATAAATTGGAAAAGGTTGATTAATATTTAGGGTGTCAATACCCAGCATTTATGTATAATCTGTTAAAGATCCAAAGCTCTCCCCTTTCAAGCTTTGGACAATTACCACAAAAGAATGACACAGCCTCTTTGTTTGGAGCACTGTGCATTCTGTAGCTCTGCAAGTGGTACATGCTCTGAAGCCACACCTGATGTGTGAGTTGAAAAACTAAAGGTTATTAGGAGAGCATGTACTTGGTTCCCTGAACAGCAATTACACTTTGGAAGAGTCATCACTACAAAGTGCTTGGCACAGAAGAAGTGGAATCACTGCTGCTGGCTCATCCCAAACCTCATGTGCACACACTAACAGCCACCCTTGCTGAGCCACAGCTTTTAAAACTTCAGGGCTCAGTTTTAAGTGGGGAGCACCACCTGTGAACATGAAGCCTGCAGGGCAGCTGCATCCCCCTCCACATCTTTCTAAGCAACTTACACCTCTTACTGGTACAAGTCCATCTGAGGGAAATTCCTTATCAACCTAAGTTCTGCCCAGAGCTCTCAGGTGAGGGGGCTGAGGCATGAGGGCTCCCCAGGAGGAGAACTGGAGGAGCTGAGCAGGCTCCCAGACCCAGCAGAGCCACCAGCTCAGCCAGAAGCAGGAGTGTGCAACAAAGCTTCAGCTCCAACTGCATTTCTGACACCATGAACAGTAACATGGACCCCTCCCTACAGCACAAGGAGCTTTGGAAGATAGCACCAGCAAAGCAACCCAAGTATTTAAGATTTCTTAGGAAATTCATGAGGTTAAATATGTTGGAGACAAAGAATATAGTATTTAAGTCTGCAGACTAGCTGCCAGAGGACAAACGGTGACAAATCAGAAACTGAGACAAGTTTCTCCTTGTTTTCCTGCCCTAGACCACTTCCTCAGAGGAAAAAAAAAAAATCTTCACTCTAGTTGGTTTAAACTAAAAAGTAAATTCCATATTACATGCACTGCAGCAGATATTTCTGAAGCTGGCATTTTTGAAATGTGACATCATCATAAAGGTGAATTACAAATGTCCAAAGGAATCAGATTTCTCCAGCTCCCAAAGACAGAGCTTGAAAGGTTTCCTATATGCCCAGTCCTTTAAAAAATTTTTTAAAAAACCATCAAAACGCTTCTACATATTCTATCACTTATAGCCAAATTCCTTACCTAGAACTCTGGGAATGCAGATTGAAGCAACTCTCTAGGGAAAAAGGAAACATTAATACAGTTCATGCCCCTCTAACCAGTATTGTTGTGAAACAAAAACAAAGCTTTCCACCTTAATACCTTCACATAACTCATGCTGAAGGATACAAAAAGTCCTTTACCTGCATAAACTCCTGACCAGACCTTCCCTATATCTTCAGAACTTCCCTATATCTTGTCAAAAATGCTACTTTACCTTACCCCTCCAAGACAGCAAAAATTGCCATCAAACTTTTCAAGTCCTAATTTTTCGTTTTTAAATAAAAACTAAGGCAATCTGATGATAACTAAACTGTATCACAGAGATGCAATTGAAAGAACTGTAAAATTAATAGTGGATTTTAGAACACCTTAGATCACRCTAATTTTAGACTATTCTATGAAAAGATGAAAGAGGAAAACGGCAGACAAGGGCACACTGATTTCTGAGGAATCATACAATGAAGAAACATGACTAGAAAATGATTGATTGAAGCTTGGAAGAAGAAATAGACCATGATTATTAAAAAAAATATTTCCAAGTCTTACTGCCATAGTATTGTACAGTCTTTAGGTGAAGACACCCTTCACCTGAATGCAAAAACATAGCTCTACCTGGAAATGCCACACTTGGTCTCCAACCCGAGTGCTTCAGGAGTAAAAGCCTATTCTTTATTCCCTTCTCTTATTTCTGGTAGAAAAGTTTAGCAAAGTTTCGAACACACCACTGCTTAGCAAAGTTTTGAACATTAAACTCTTCTAAACAGCATGTAAATGGATCTATCTTAAAAAAAAAACCACAAAAAACCAAGGATCTGTTTATGAAAACAGAAACAATGGATTAATAGATTAAACAGTAACAATATTACAACAACAATAATGGATTCAAACAAACTCTCTTCTGAACTCTAGGAAAGCATAGTTTGAAAATACCCATTACCAAAAAGGCATTTTCATTTCTTCACTATCTGACCCTAAATACAGAGTTCTGTAACATTCAGAAGGTTTTCACAAATATCCTTTATAAGATTTCTATTCAAGCAAGAGCTTTATGGACTGCCTGCATGATCAGGGTCTAAAGCCAAAACAAAGCAGCAATTGCATGCTGACTGGAGAGCTATTTCAGGAAGAAGGCAAGTCATGAACACTGGTGGAGGAAGAACTCTATTTATCACTTTTTAAAAAGTTGAAACCTCAGCTCCACAGTTATCTGTAGTGTCCTGACAGATRTGATGACATTGCTTTTGCCTCTCTGCAGCTGTCAGTCATCCAACAATTCTCTCTCTTTTTGGTTTCAGAGCTGTCCTGAAGAACACCTCAAAGTGCCATGGAGCAGCTCTAACCCCACTCCTCTGGAATATCCTAAGGGATGCTTCAAGAAGCACTGTTGGTCAGAGGTGGAAGTCCAATTTCCCAAATCAAACCATGGGGCCAAGAGGAAAGAACAGAGACCAGGGACATCGTTCTTCTAGCAGCTAGAACATTAAAAAAAAAACCCAAGCCCAAACCACAGAATGTCCACAGCATGCTGTCCTAATGGCAACCTCCTGTCCCAGAAATTCAAACACTTGCCCTGCCAACATCAGTAGGATCTGATTCAAACACTTGCCCTGCCAACATCAGGTTTATTGCAGTCCTTGGACGATTTTTGAGACAGGTGCCTCACCCTGTGCATCCATTTCTAGCCAGTAACAGTTTCATACTTCAAGTCCTTATGCATTTCCAGGTACTGATTTTTTTCCTTTCCAGACTGGCAAGCAAGTCTAGCACAGTTTCTTCAGAGTAATAGTTCAGTTATCATAAACCTTTGTCCATCTGCCTTTTCTATGAGAATYGGAGGCTGGCTCTGGAAGCAGAAAGGATGCTGCAACCCACAAACACACACCATTACATTTGCTGAGTTTCTGTCTCCCCAGCACTGTCAGCTTGGCATCCTCTACAGCACTGAATTCACAAACTAAACAGTGAACTTCCTAACTTCAACTCCACTTTCATGTATAAGCTTATTCATACTCATGCTGGCACTGCCTCTGCCTCATTAAGGAACTGCTGACACCTCTCCTGAACTCAACACATCTTACTCCAACCTACCCCACTTGCACAGATGCTGTTTATTAGGGAGGACGTATGCATTAAAATTTGATTTTTGTTTCTTCACGGTTCAGCTGTTCCTGCTGTTTATCTCTGTCTAAAGTAACAATTAGCCAGTAGGAAAATTACTCTCGTGTCACAAACAGAGGATTACAACTTCAGGTAGGCAATCAAACAGCAGGGCACCATGAACACAGAAGAAACAGAAATGCTGCTGGGATACAAATGTCCTTGGCAATAGACAGAGGTGAGAGAYGAGAAAAGAAATGACAGCCATGTGATTTATAGACTTAATGCTTCTTCAAAGTCCCTCATTAAGCATGAGGTATACAAAAATTTGCAAAAGCACATGCCACTATTTTGAGGTTAATTTGCAGRAATTACTGTAACATCACAAACAACAGTTACTTCTGTGCTGTCATTTGAACTAGACTGAACATCAAATTAAAGCCAAATACGTGGTATATTAAGCATGGGTATGATTGTTACTTATTAAAATAAATTAATCAGGAAACAGTTTCTCCCTATACTGGAGAGCAAACTTAACTTTTAAAATTTGGGGTTTAACAGCCAGAACGTAAGTATGAAAAGTTACACRTGCCATTTAAATAAGTATATTTGTATCTCTGCAAACAGGATACAATATGGCAAACAGATGCACAGGGTAAAAAAAAAGGCTATGGATGAGATGAAAATCTTTGTTTTCCAGATTACTGAGCAACTGGAGACTGAGCACTTACTTCAACCTACACCACCTTTAGACTAACTTTCATCAAAACACTCTAATGGGGAGGAACACTAAACCAAAATGTGGTTGATTAACTGTTAGTAATTAATCTCTTGCCCATCTAGTACGAAAAAAATCAAGTAAACAGAAACATTATGTATGCAAGCATCACAGATGATTTCTTCCCAGAAAGACTGAACACAGAYAATAGTTACTGTAGTTAGGTCTACAGCATTAAAAAAAAAAAAAGTACTAACAAAAATCGTGGTTTTTTTCAGACTGTGCCCTGCAAGACAAGAAATTTTGTTGGAGCAGGGAAGTAGAATCAAAAATCTCAGCTACTTTAAGTAACATCCCCTCGTAAGGCACTCGACTGCTCCTTTAAAGCTGCGTGAACATCCGTGGTGTTTCACCAGAGAAACACAAACTTCTCCCAAGTCCCAGCGCAGCGCCAGCCGAGCTGAGAGCTGAGCCTCCCCTGCTGCCCAGGCTGCGGGGCGAGGGTCGCTGCAGCAGCGCTCCCGGGCACTGCCCGCTCGGGCAGCCCAGCCCGCGGGGGCTCCGCGCTCCCCGCACGATGGAACCGCGGGGGGCGAGCGGGACCAGCCCGGCCACGGGCACGGCGGGACCAGCCTGGCACCGGCGGGGCCGAGCTCTGCCCCAGAGCCGCCGGTGCCCACGGACTGCCGGGCTTGCAGAGAGACACGGCGGGGAGCGTGCGATAATTTAGGGGGATCTTAAAAAAAAATAAATAAAAAAATAAAAAGAAGGAAAAAGAAAAGAAAAAGAAAAAACTTGAAAACAACAATGGGGCGGCTCGGGACGCGGCCGGTGGCCGCTGGCAGGGCGGGCTGCTCCCGGCGCGGCTCGGGAAGTTGCTCAGGAGCCGCCGGGGAGGCGGCAGCGGCCGGGAGCGAGGGAGGGAGCGCTGCCCCCGCGCCGGGCCCCGCGCCCCGCCGGCAGCCAGGCCTCGCCGCTCCCCTCCCGCACGCCCAAACATGGCCCCTCGCCACCAACCCGGCAACTTTCCCCCTGCCCCTCCCGCCGCCGCCCGCCCCGCTCACCTCGCATCAGGGAACAAAAACTGCAGGCGAGTAGGCTGCGCAGGACGGCCCCCATCTTCCCTCCCTCCTCGCTCTCACCGGCGGGGAGGCGGCGGCGGGGAGCAGCACCTCCGCTGCCAGTTCATGCTTCCAGGCGGGCGGGGGAGGCGGCGGGGAAGGGGAGGGCGGGAGGCGGGGAAGGGCGGCCGYGGAGATCCCCCCTCGCCGGTCCCTAGCAGGCCACCGGCCCCRGCGTGCCGCCGCGGGAGCGGGCGCTGCCCTCCATGCCGGCTGCTGCTGCTGCCGCCGCCTCACCGCGACCGCCGCGGTCCTTCCCCCATCCACCCCTCCGCCTCCGCCGGGCGCGCACAGGCGCAGGGATACAGTCCTCCTCCTACTCCTCCTCCTCCTCCTTCTTCTCCTCCTCCTCCTCTTCCTTCTCCTCCTCCTCCCGCGCCGTGCCCGGCTGACTCCCGGCGCAGCGCCCGCCCCCCGGCACCGCTCCCGTCGGGGAGGGCGGGAGCGGAGGGGCGGGGGCGCGCAACTCCCTTCTGCCGGGCGGGATCGCGCACACCCCCGGCAGCTCCACAGCCGGCAGAGCCCCGGCGGGGAGCGCGGCCAAGGGAGGGGTTCCCTGAGGGAGGGAGGTGAGCGGGGTTACGGCACCCCCCGAGCGCAGGGACGGGGCGAGCTGGGGGGCAGCCGCATTCCAGCGGGACTACTTTGCCTCCCCTCGCCCCCTCCGCCTGCGATGCGTTCAGCCCTGGCCCGTGAGGACGGGACTACTTTCTGCCACAGAGCTGCGGCGGCGTCCGAGAGGCGGCACAAAGGCTCCGATCCCGATCCTCATCCCGATCCCGATCCCGCTCCGGGACGGGCCGTAGCGCCGGAGCATCGCCCGGGGGGCGGGCGGCAGGCAGAATGAAGTTACGGTCCGTCCCCCCGGTGTGCGGGCTGAAAAGCGATAAATCCCGGCCTTTCCCGGAGCACAGGGAGCAGGCGTTCCTTATCAGCAGGAATTGCCGCCTGGCTGATGTAATGATGCGTGATTTATTTCCCAGCGATTTTGGGGGTGCCCTGCGTTATTGTCCCTCTTGCTAAAGTAAATGTGSTGGGCTGGGTTTGGGCTGCTTAGAGCAGTTATACCAATAATACGAGTTTAAACGTAGTCTTTTTTCCCTCTTGCATAGTTCAGATTTTGTAACACACCCTCAACAAAAAAAAAACTTCCCTCCTTACAGTCTTTGTTTGTTCCTAATAAACAATGTAAAATGCAGCTTTCTTGCATTTCCTCTAGATGAGAAAATCTACTTCGTGATTTCAGCGTTTTCATTCAGTCTAGACGTCTACATCACRTTCTCTCTCCCTCACAGAACGTGACAGCTGGTGAGTAGAATAATGATATGAAGCAGAACAACTTAAGAGCAACATTTGAGGCACTTACATTCCAAAATTGGTATTATTTTCAGGATTATTAGAAACTCGCAGAGACATTTAACTTTGAACTTCATATGTGTTCAACATATATTTTCATAGATTTTCTTGTTATTACAGTAGGAGATAACATCTGGGCCAGATTAAGGGCCTGGGCATTGTAGGCTGACTCTAAAGGGCTCCTGGTGTCATGTGATATTATCAGACTCTCAGCTTTTTCTGGGGAAAAAAAWTTTAAAATAGAAGAAAACAGAGGGATTTTTTTAAATGAAGTGTATTTCCAACCTTCAAGGTTGCAAAAAAAGAAAAAAATTGGAAATGTAAACAATTCGGAACAACAGCAATATCTGCCTGAGGCCAGGTCTACATTGCAAAATTTGTCCTTGACTGTCTGCTGGGTGAAATAGCCCCCTCGGTTACTGTGCTGTCAGCTGTGAGGATTAGCAAACTCAAGCAAGATCCACGTGGATAATGGATGGGAAGACATGCCATACAAAAATGTACCCTGGAGAAGAGAGAACCTGTGTCCAATCCTTGTTTGTCGCCTCTAGATTTTGCAGGAGCAGGCAAAAGAAGCACATTTTTATATTTATTTTCACTATTTAAAAGGAAAATGAAGTTGTTTTTGGTTTGGGGTTTTTTCCCTCACAGTSTTTCCTTATACTTTTTCCATACTCACAGTGTTCCACAATCTGTCATTAACCTCTTGAGAAGTATGGCAGATCTGTAATGAATTCTTTGTATCTTAATCATACAGTGCACAGCTGAGGAAAACCTCAAGCCTGCACCCCTGCATCACAAAACCACATTTCTCCACATGCCATTCCCTCTCACATCTTATCTGTTTCTGCTGGAAACACTCTGGTGTCTTGAGTATCTCCCTTGGGAGCCTGATCCCCTGCCTGGTTGCTCTGACTCTTAAAGACATCTTCCCTGCTGCCCAAGCTGACTGGTTTTATTTTTAGCTTTTGAACACTTATATGCTATCACTGGTGCATTTTGCCATTTTTCTATAATTCAAACCCTTTCCTACTTGGATTTCCTCTAAGCCAGGTAATGATTATTGGCTTCACCTGCCTCAGCCTARCCCCTTTCCCCACAGCCTGCCTAGACTCCTCCTCTGTCTCTTCCAGCCCAAGTATCATAAAATCRTAGAATCACAGAATGGTTTGGATTGGAAGGGGCCTTAAAGAACATCTAGTTCCAGCCCCCTGCCATGGGCAGGAATACCTTTCACTGTCCCAGGTTGCTCCCAAGTCTAAGTCCAACCTGGCCTTGGATGCTTCCAGGGATGGGGCAGCCACAGCTTCTCTGGGCAGCCTATGCCAGGGCCYCACCACCCTCACAGAGAAGATTTTCCTGATGTTTGACCTAGATCTGCCCTGTTTCAGTCTGAAGCCATTGTCCTGTCACAGTATGTTTTTGTAAATAGTCCCTGTTCATMTTTCWTATAGGCTCCCTGCAGGTACTAGAAGGCCCCAGTTATGTCACTGTCATGGTTTAGGAATGGTGCTCCCCAATTTAGTGCTCCYACCAAGACTCTCCAACCCATACACTGTCACTCACTCCCCCAAATCCCTTCTCCCCTCTGCAGCAGGATGGAGAGGAGAATTGGAGGCACAAAAAGCAAAGATCATGGGTTGGGATAAGAACAATTCACTGGAAACAGCAATGAGATAAGAAAATGAACAGTAACAGCACTATAGTAATGACAGAGAGTACAAAAAAGAAACATTCYTGCTCACTGCAGGAGCCCCAACAACAGACCAGACAACAAATTGTTCCCTCTGGGCCTCCACACTTCTCGATTCAACTTAGTTACTCCACTGGAAGGAGCCCCTTCTCCTCAGAAGAGCTCCCTTCCCCTCACCCCTAGCACTGACAGAAGGTGTTAGGATAACTTCCATGTCCCTGCCATGACCTCTCCTGGCTACTACAAAAATTAACCCTCTTGGGTGGGAGCAGGACAGTCACCCTCAAGCCTTCTCTTTTCCAGGCTGAACAATCCCAGTTCTCCCAGCCTTTCCTCACAGCAGARGTGCTCCATCCCTTTATTCATCTTGTTGGCCTTCTCTGGACTYGTTCCAACAGGCTGATGTCTTTCCTGTGCTAGGACTCCACTTCCCATGGGCCACTGCTGGGGCTCATCCAGGATCCTCTGGATTGGCCTTCAGGTGTGTCCCTGCATCCTCAGCTTGGTGTCATCTGCAAACCTCCTGAAGGTGCACTCCATCCCTTCATCTGTGTCATTAATGAAGATGTTTAAAGAACTCTGGTCCAATGTGCACTTGATTCCTTCATCTGTGTTATTAATGAAGATATTTAAAGAACTCTGGTCCAATGTGGACTCCTGAGGGACACCACTTGTCACTGAGGTACATCAGGACTCTGAGCCATTGATCACTACCCCTGCAAAAATGGCCTCTTTTGAACCCTTTTCYCCATCAGTGCTTAGGATTCAAGACCAAATCTATCTCCTAAATGTTTGTCAGCTTTACTTCTAATTCATCCATGTAGCATTAACTTCATAGCAGAAGCTTTTACAAAGTAAAACAAGAGGCAAGATTTCCACATGCAAAAAGCCTCCAACAGGCATGATTTCTCCGAGGTGATTGTGTTCCTTTATTTGAGTTTAAAGACAAAGTAAGTGGAGAGGGAATGTCTCTTTTATTTTAGTAAGAAGCTCCCCTTGTTGGTTGCTGTTATTTTCATTCACCTTAGAAAGAGAAACCTTGGTTTGCTGGCTCAAATCCAGCTGAAGCTGAGAAACTGGACAGCTTTACTCTTACCTCTGAACTTGGATGGTGGCTCAATGACACAAGAGTTTTCATGGGATTATTTTTAAACTTGGGCAAGTTCCCTGGATTAGTTGGTGGCCCAGCTTCATAAGCAGTTGTGTCAGCTCTCAGGACAGCAAGGGACAGCAGCTGGAGCTCATGAAACCAGCAGYGACTGCCAAAGTCCCTCTGCTTTTGAGCTGTGCCCTGAGTTTGAGTGGAGTCGACGGGATCTTCTGTAGAACCAGAACCAAAGTCCCTAATGAGCAAAAGCTGTTAGAAGAAGATGGATGCTCAGCAACTGAATTTGTGGCTGCCCACATCACAGAAGCCACTATCACAATTAGCTTTCTCACGGAATGTTTCCACAAGAATTAATGGGCATAGCGTGCTGAAATGCTGCTCCCTCTGAAGGCAATGGTGAAGTTCTCACTGATTTCAAAAGGGCCAGGGTTTCATACTGAAACTCAAGCTCAAGCCCTCATGCCCCCAGCAGGAAAGTTTGCAGCACAGGAGCTGGGGAAATGGGATGTAATGTTGCCATCCAATGATGCCTGTTACAAGCATTTCACAGAATAAAATAGGACACCCTAAACTGTGATGTCATCATCATCTTGCCACGTTGCTTAGGTCATMCAGTTTATAAAGAAAAATGTTTCATCCAACTCTTCCTCAAAACAAGGTTAGTTCTAATAAATGWGATAGAAATGTCTGACACAGTTTATCCTATTCCAAGAGTGCAATGGGTYCACCACGGAGTTCCTTCTTCAATGAATAGAGGACCAGATCATAGAATAATAAAGAATTTCTTCCTATCTTTGCATTCTTCCAGTTGGAAGCCATTCTCCCTTGTCCTATCACTAATGCCCTAGTGAAAAGCCCCTCTCCATCTGTAAGCTCCCTTCAGGCACTAGAAGGCTTGAAGCCTCCTCTTCTCCAGGCTGAGCAACCCTAACTCTCTCATTCMTGGCAGAGGTGCTCCAGCCCCAAGCTCATCTTTGTGCCTCCCCTCTGGATCCAGCAGGTCCACATCCCTCCTGTGTGGGGGGCCCAGATCAGGATGCACGACTCCAGGTGGGGTTTCATAAGAGCAAAATCACCTCCTCAGTGATATTTTCSTTCCYGAAGTTCAATCACAAGSATTGATACTTTTCCCCTCACTTTTCCTYCCATGCCATATGAACTGCACCTTTTTAYCAGGATATAGGTGCCTTTTAAGCAGATTTCCTTGAACAGAGAGTCATCTCTCTAGTCCAGCAATTTTCTCCAAGCATCAAACCTGACTTGTTTTTGCCATTACTATCACCACAACCAAATCACAGCAAAAATTAGCACTTCCACTAATTCTGGGGCAATTTTCCCATCAAATCCCCTTTTTTATCACACATGGAGTTGCATTTTCTCCTTGCATTTCAGTACTATTTTATTATTCCCTCCAACTCTTCCCTCCCCCSTCAATACCCATCCTTTCTTTCTCATCTTCTCTACCAGAAGAGGTTGCCTGGTGCCCAGGATGAGAACTGCGTTTCTTTGTGGCTAAAAAAAAATCCTTGCAACAAAAACTTCACAGAGGAGAAGGTGCTTGAGTTCAGCAGCCCCTACAGGCAAGCTAGTCTAACAGAAATCCAGCAATATCCCCACAGGGAAATATGAAATAAGATGACCTGGAAGGCTTGGGCATTTTCTTTGTGACTTTGGAGGAGTGTTTGGACTCCTGCTGGTGATGTATTCAAGGTCAGGCTGTCTACCTAGTATCTCTTTGCTCCTCTCCCATCTCCCAGGGAGTTGAAAATAGCACTGYGTGAGGATACTCTTCTTCAGCAGTCATGTTTTTTAGTGTGAACAATGCAGGATCCTGATTTTAATTTGGCACTGCCCACCATCAAACCACAGGGCAAGTCCAAGACTTTCCTTAGGAATATTTAGCTGTGGCTACATTTCAAAGCCATATTACAAAAATGTCATTTGAGAAAGTTACTGTTCTAAAATTTGTAAAGTGCTTTAATGCTATGTTGATRCAGCAAAAACATCCTTTTAAAAGAGCTCACATTTCAGGCTGACAGACACCAAAACACTRTTTTGTTTTAGCTTGCTCAGCTTTTCAAAACCAGTCAGCATCTGGGCTCTATTAACCATAACGTGCGTGCCTTTTAAGCAACAACAATTTAAGAATATTTCCTTTTCAACCCCCTTTCAAACCCCTTCAGCATTTTGCAATATGCATAATATTTAAGAATTCTGCTTTGCACTGCAGCCTTTGAAGTTTAAAAATTAGTTACTGGTAAAGCCTTGTACATTTTCTTGCACTCTTTTAGTCACAGGGATTAGTGACTAGAATTGATGCCTATGGTCAGGAAAGGTAAGTCACTGTGTCATAATAATTAGCAATCCTTCCTACAACAGTTTTCAATCTTTATGTATGTCTTATGGTGTGACACACCATGTGTGTGCAGAGAAGAGCTCATTTGCCAYCTGCAGTAGCCACTTCTGGGCTAAAGTACTCTGCCACAGAGTGCAGGGTATGGCAAGGAAAGAGACCCATCCCTCTTCATTCAGACTTTGTGAGGAAGAGTCATATTCATATTTCCTATTTGTATTTCATATTACAGCCATGCTCAYGTTATATTTATGTTGATATTAATATCATTATTTTTATGTTCATGTATAAATTAGTCTGCAGTTCAGCAAAGACACTAAGCACCTCAAGACTATGGGTGTTGAGCATAAACCATGGTATCTCTTTCAGGGGTGTTGTTTTTATGAGCTGTTAGTCAAGTTCTCAAAAYAGTCTAGAAAACCAGGCGGAGTTCCTCAGAGCAGGAAAGATTGCCCTCTAATGGTTAATCTCTAGGTTTAATGTCTATTTTTTATGAGGTGCTCCTCTTCTACGTGATTTGTAAGGTAAGGCCACACAAATGCAAGATGTTGGAACAATTTATTATTTCAAGGAAAACCCAAATCTTTCTTATACTCTTAACTGATGAATAAATTAATTATTAAAAACAAAGATGAAGGCATATTCTTGGTAACATTTTCATTAAACTACCATTAGCCAGGGTTTCTCAGAGGAAGAGGGATGCCTCTGACAATTCAGAACTATTACTCATGCTGGATTTGACAAATTTTATATTTCACTGTGAGAAATGTTCCATGGTCTGAAAAAACAGCATGARATGTATCCAGTCTATTTCAGTATCATAAAAGTTTTGTGAATGCCCTAGAGATTSATCTCACTCTTGCAGGTGTAAACTTTAAGGAACAAAATTCTTAAAGTCTTTATATCAACTAATCACAAGGCACTGCCTGTTACAATAAGGATGCATGTGGATCCTTRAGCTTGCACTGGCTGCATCTATAAAGGTTTCTGTGGCTTATGGCCTGTAACTCATTCTTCATGTGATGAGAGGATAGAAGAGGCAATTATACAGAGGTGAAGTGTCATTCACTGCCTTTCTATTTTCATTAGTTCTTTGAATAATTTCCTTGCAGTGTAGATTTCAATAAATGCTCTTCCAATATAGCTGGCAACTAAATGCAGATAAATGACAAAGGAACACTCAGAGAAAGTAAGACTCAGTCCCCAAATATATTTATTAAAAAAGTAGTGGCTGCTATGAAGACATTATTGAAAGATAATATATTTCAGAATAATTAGATTATATTTTCTCCTTTCAAGAAGAAACAGTGATTAGACTGAGGTTACCCAATCCATTCCTCATCCTTCCTTTTTCTACCCTCTCTGTAGTCAAAACCACAAAGACAGTATTTGGTCACATGGATCTTTGCATAAAAGACAGGGAATTGTGTCTGAATAGCCCTGACTCATAAAGCTCCTTCCAATGCCTTTTCCAGTGTCAGAGCTTTGCAGTTAATGCAACTTCTACTATTTTTTTCCTTACTGCAATTGTGAAAAATCTAATACCTTTACAACCATTTGAAAAGGGCTTACACAGAGCAAAATCCCCATTTAATCTCAGCATATTAAGAAATCTTTTTTTTTTTAACAATACATTTAAAGTGCTATTTTCCCAAAACACTTTTTTCTTTCAAGATAACCAAAGCTCTAAGTGATGAAAGGAACTGTGATTTAGAGTTCTATCTTCACTTGTGGTTTAAGAATCCTGGCACTTTAACAGGAAGAAACAGCTAGTATATGTGTGGCCTAAGGTACAGTGTAGCAATAAATAATTCGGTATAGCAAAAGGTGTTCCAGTCACCACAGTTAAAAACCCAAAGCAATGGGAACCACAGACCAAAACCACTTAAAGATAGGAGACAAAAATGTTTGCAGGCGCTTGGCCTTGTCGAATTTCTGACTCTGACATTTCTGGTTTAGGCACCCACTGCTTTCACCCTGTGCACCCCAGACACTGCAGCAGACTCCTTGCCATTACATGGGAGAGCTAAAAAGCCTTTCCAAGAAAAGAGGGTAAAATGAGTCAGCTTTGGCTAAACCAAGAGCTGATTCCARCTGATGCTGGCTTTAGCTGTATAAGCCCACTGTTGGGTGGAAAGGTTTGCAGGCTTCTGCAGCGTGCAAAAGTTATCTGATTACTACTCCTGGATATTATTGGTATGACAGAATTTTCAATTTTCTGCATCAATTTTCTATTAAAACAAAGTGAACCAAAAAGAAAAAGGATCAGAACAGCTTGAACATGGCATATCTAAACTCTTGCCTCTTAYGAAAATGACATTTTATAGGCTGGAAGGAGAGGAGTAAGAAAAAAAGAGAAAAGAAGTAATACATGGCCCTCACGCCTTTTTTTTAAATTAAGTGAGCCAATATACAGGAAAGAGTGATACAGCCTAGTTGTCTTGAAGCTTAAAAATACTTTTATACATTGTTTATAATACCAAACACACAGGTGACAAAGAGCAGCAGTTTTATGCTTTGTGCTTTGATATCCTCAAGAAGTGTAGAGACCTAAAGAAAAAAAAGCAAATTTAGTCTGTGAGATTGAGTGTAAGCTTTGAAGAGGAAGAAGAATGTTCAATATATCCTAGCCCTTCAGGGGACATACCTATCAAGACACTGGGAAAGCATCTGAGAACAGCATGTAYACTCCTGAAGGGATGTGCAAGACCTCAAGGATGAGGGGATGCAGCTATCCCACAACTACCAATGAACAGGAATTCATTGAGAATTGATGTAGAGAAGTGCATTATCTGTATGAGAGGATGAGCAATGCACAGGGAGAGCACAGCTGTCTAGGCCCATTTCAGGAGGGTGACAGAAAGAAGTCTAAGGAGCAGAGCTCTCTGTGTGATGGGACACTGCCTGGGAACTGCTGACTGCTGCACTGGCACTTTAAACTCCACGTTTTTATCAGCATGGAGTGTGGGATCAAAGCATGTCATCAGATTCAAATCCATTAAGATGGCTTTGCAGGAGGCAGGAAAACAAGATCCAGTTTTGAAACTGCCTTCTCATGTAATTTTTTTTTTTGGTGGTTTTATTTCCTTGTTTGTTTGTTGGGTTTTGCTAGTTTGTTAGTAACTTGAAATAATCCTGAGTGTAAGCATTTCCTGCTCCTACAGGAGTYAAAATGAACTGAAGCACTATTTGCAGAGAACACACCATGCTGAGTTTGCTGCCCTTTGAGGGAGGGACTTTGCACCCTTCTCATCCATCTCAAATAGAGCTACAATTTATTTCTTTGTGATTGTTTGCAGTGGTTACAAAATTTGGGCTATTTGCTTTACTCTACAATACCACAAGACAGTTTTGTTCATGACAGTCTATTTACACACCTTGTGTTTGCTCAGCATTGTAAAGCAACAACATGAAAACAAGCAGCTACAGGATTTATARCACTCTCCAGGTGACAAAAGTCAATCAGCTTTTGGCTTGTTGCCATAACAGAACTGGTTATGACCAGAAAGAGCCACCCCAATGTGAGACTTGTCATCACAGYGTGGTGATTAATGATCCACTTCCATGTGTGGTGCACAGTGAAGACCACAGGAGATGTCARTGGAAAAACAGAAGAGTGCACAGAAGTTTTAATGTTGGAAAGCATAACAAACTGGATGGACTTTTTTAGTTACTTTGTCTCACTTCTTTTTGATTCATAATACAAGAGCATTATCCAGGCAAATAAATAAGCTCCAAAAAYGCATATAATAAAGCATCATAGTCTAAAGGATGATGATAGGAAATCTCTTTTTCTGTTAACTGGAAATGCCAATACATGACTAATAATGCAACCTGATTCAATGTTATTAAAATAGAGAATATGCTTAGTTTTGTTGTCTTCTACATTATAGGATGAAGTAAAAAGTTTTAAAAATGTGTGTATAYAATCCTCCACCCAAACCCTTTCAATAAACAAAAGCCTTTCCTATAAAACCTTTCTGCAATGAAATAGCCATAGTTTGGGAAATCAAAAAAACAATCTAACTCAAACTTTTTAAAATCATCAAAAATCCTCGTAACTTGTCAATTCCATTTAATAAACTGCTGTTGCCCTCTAGTGTTCAAACACAGCTTGTAAAGGCCCCTCCAGAAAGATCCAGACTGGTCAGGTATCAATGAATTCCCTGTTAGTTCTTAATSCAACATGAGAAATGGATGGGAAAATAATTTTTAAGAAGTGTGTTCAGTACACCTGCCTAATATCTTGTTTTCTTTACTGGATTATAAAAGAAGATCTTTCATGTAACAATTTCTAATGTTATTTGTTTTACTCAAATGTTGTGAAAGGCCACTGAGGTGAGCATCCTCACCAAATCAGGCATGGTGCCTGAGCACCTCTCAGCTTTACCCCTGCCATTCCCTKTGCAGGGTGTGCACTGCTGACTGGGCTGGAGGGCAGCTCCTAATGACATGGGCCACACTGAGWAACCAGAGAGTGCTTTGGGTTGGAAGGGATCTTAAGGATCAGCTCATTCCAGCCCTTGGCCATGGGCAGGGACACCTTCCACTATCCCAGGCTGCTCCAAGCCCTGTCCAACCTGGCCTTGGGCACTTCCAGGGATGGAGCAGCCACAGCTTCTCTGGGCAYCCTGTGCCAGGGCCTCACCACCCTCACAGGGAACAATTTCTTCTCAGTATCTAATCTAAACCTTCTCTCTTTTAATTTAAAGCTATTCCCCCTTGTCTTATCACTATGTGTGCTTGTAAAATGCCCCTCTCCAGATGAATCCATGACCTGTGCTCTGAACAGCCTGAGATACATCTGCTGGTTTCTCTTGAATATTTTGCTACTTTATTGTAACCATATCAATTAATACCAACTGTCTTTCCCTCCAACAAATTATTTATTGCAGCAGAAATGCACAGTGAGCATTCAGGGGTTGTTCTCATCACCCCTCCTGCTGTGATGACTCCAGCAACATAGAAAGCTTCTCATGAAGGTTGTGGTTCTTATGAGAGAAAATTATGGTGAACCTCAGATCTGCATCTGCATTTTTAMAGCTAGGACTAGTACTTATCACTCTGTGAACTCATTTCCCTAAAATGGGAAATTTCCTCCCTGTTATGTTCCTTGACCAGAACCTGTCAGAAAATAGCTATTAAAATAAAAAAGAAAAGAAAAGAAAATGAAGGTAAGCAAAGTACAGTCAAAAACCAAGCTGATAAATTTCAGGTACATTTCTTCTGTAATTTTGTTCACTTTTAAGAGGTTATATCCAGACTACTTTTCTTTTAACCATTGTCAGACTTAAACAATGTAGCAGACCAGCTGTTTTTGTATATATAAAGCAATTTGCAGCCTCCATATAGTAAGAATTCAAGTTCTTGACACAAGGAGCACTGACTTTTCTTTGATCTCTGAATAACGGAATTTTCAGAGAATTTTCTGCATTTAGTTATTTAGAGCTTTCAGAAAACTTGCCTTGAGGCMATTTTTTGGATCACACCTGCTTCCCACCACACTAAGCTTGACAGATCTAAGAATCCCTTGGATGTGAGTCAAATTTCATATTTTGTAATAGAATTGTTTCCTTGCATTCATGAGGCACCCTTCCTTCTCTGCTGTGACATTTGTTGTTGATCATGCCACCTGACATGAACACTTTGAAATCCAGCCTTTCATTCTAAAACCAGGTTTAGACTGACTGCACATGAAGGGAAATTTAAATAACATGAACTGGAAGTTGTGTGGCAGTAGATACTCCTACTTACTCTCCCTGTTGAAGAGTCAGGAAAACATAAAATCATAGAGTTGTTTAGGTTGGAAAAAAACTCAAATATCAAGACAACTGCTACTAAACAGCCATGCTAATTASCAGTCACATGAAGGGGATGCTAGAAGTGAAGAGGGTGTGCTTTGAGAGCACTCACATTTGCAGTATGTAGTTTTAAGGATACCTGTGATGTTATGCAGAAGAAGAAYTTTAAAGATATGTATATAACCATAAACTATATTTAGATAAGGAAAATTAAATTCTGCCATATGTGTTACAATTTATTCCTGTTTATACCTAAAACCATTTSGATGCAAAGCTCTATTACTAAGTATTCCTTTAAAGCTACAAATAGGGTAAATAGGATTGCACCAGCATTTGGTGCAAATAGCACTGAAAACACCCATATGCTGCACAGGTACTCAATTTATTAGGTGTACTTCAATTTCCCTAATCTTGTCACAGTACAGATTAAGCTCATGAAATGCTTTTTCTCCTTAGATATAAGACCTTCTTAGCTTAACTTGGATTTAGATGTTTACTCTCAGGATTTAGGAATAAATCAAAAATGACAGACRTTATAGTTCAGCACAGACAGAGCATTCCTTCTCACCACCAAACCCATCTCCTGTCTCCTGCTTTCCCATTAGAGCCCAAAAAAGGAATCCATCCTCTTCTGAGATTTCAATATCTACTGTTCCATTCCAGAGTTCTCCCCTCAAAAGTGAGAGATGCTCCCCAAAATTTTATTCCCTCTCCCAATCAGACATCAGCATAAATTCCATTGATCAAATAATCCAGCCTGGTGTAATGCCTCTTCTGAAGAGAATCATGGATTTTCCTCCCTGTCAGCACAATAACTAGCAACAAGAACATCACCCCAAAAAACAAAGCTGCTACAAGGCTGCTTTTTTCCCCCAGCTGAAAGACACCTTTCCCTCTCAGAACACCTTCTGACAGGGAGCTCTCTGAGTCAGATGGGTCATAACCCTGAAGGTCATTTTGGGAAGATGCAGGGGAATCGCTGGACAGAATGAAACCTGGAAAAGAGAGCAGGGTCACATGGCTGGTATCATTGGAAGAGACAACTGTTGGCTCAGGAGCCATGGCTGGAGTCCTTAGCCCTGACAGGGCAGTAGCAGATCCAGAATTCATGGTCACCTGCACGGTTGTAGAAGAAGMAGCAGAATTTGTGGGCTTGGAAAGAGGAACACGAGTAGCAGCGATGCTGGTGRCAGGGACAGCAGGTTTAGCTGCAGTGGCTGCAGCAGGTGGAGAGGCAACTGTGGTGGGGCTGGCTGTGGTTGGTTTGGCAGCACCAGGATGCAGAGAGGTTGTAAGAGACCCCAGCTGGGCAGTGCCTGTTGGCAGAGCAGCAAGAGAAGCACTGCTGGTTTCAGGGGTGCCTGCCTGAGCAGAGGTGGGGAAGGAAGCAGTGGAGTTTCCACCTGGAGCAGCAGCAGGAGTGCTTGGTGGCACTTTAATTCCCTGCTGCCTTGAGATGGGGTCTAAGCTCTCAGATTCTTTTGCTCTTTGAGATTCAGGAGAAACTGTATGAAGTTCCATGTTGTCCAAATGCTTGCCTATGTGGTTCAGGAGTTCAGATGCCTGATGAARGACAGACTGCTCCAAACTGGCAGTGTGATTCTGATGGATATCCTGACTGTGAGAAATAAAGGTTCCAGCATCCGAAGGCAAAGAATACTCATTTGAAGAAAAGTTCTCAGTTTTGATGGATTTATCTTCTGGAAACAGAAATACTCATATTTAATTATGAAATCTATTTTTGACTAATATAGGCATACTCTATTTGTATTTCTTAGAAATATTTATGTAAGGGGGCTCTAAGAGATAATGACTAATGAAACTTCCTTTCTTTAAAATACGCACAGTGACATTTAAATTCCATGTTATAAAAGCTGTCAGCCTCAAGCCTACTCACATAACAGTGTTCTGTGCAGAAATACCATACAAATAATAATCCTAAATGCTACCTGATTTTACTGTATTTTTTCAACAGTATTTACCTGATTTACAGGTATTAGAAAAAGTATTTGGCTGAGCATCAGCTGTTGGAAGGACAGGCTAATTGTCAATTCGTATTATATATAATTTTATAATTTTATTTATAAAATTATAGAAATATATATAATATTTTCATGATAACCATTCAGCTGCTAAACAGAATATTTAAAAGAGAACATGCTCTCAAGTAGTTCGGACTCTCACTCATCTMTTTTTAATTTTGAAACAAAAAGGTTTGTTAAATGCACTGGAATTGAAATAAATAAAGTATCTTTTCCCCTTTCAGATTGGTTTTCAGCGTAACCACATACAGATTCTCATTTGAAAGAACAAAGTTTGAAACATTTGTTGCTACCGACACTGCTCAGGTGCTACCTTTGAAAACTTACCAGGAACATTAAACAAGCTAGCATAATCTTTCTGCAATTAAACACTCCCAGAAGATCAAGTCTCCAAAAAGAAAAAGAAGTGTTAAATGCAATCACGTTGTTCACTCAGCATTGCATTACAAAGAAGTGTTAAATGCAATCGCGTCGTTCACTCTGCATTGCGGTACATGCCGAACAAAAGCACAAGCATGATTGCATTTCTTGTTCCTTTGTTTGAAACCCCTGATGTACTTCCAGGGGAGAAAGAGCTGGAGGGAAGTGAAATTTTAGTAACAGTTTTACAGAAATGCAGTTCATTTGTTGCACATTACTTTTGCATGATTCCTGTGAGACTGTGCTTGCACAAAAATACTTGGTAACATTACATGAGTAATCTTTTTATATATCACACTGTTGCCCCTTGGATGGTTCCTCTTGGAAAAGTTCTCTTTTCCAGCAAAAGTTTGGTCTCTCAAGCAGCCATACAGAAACCACCTTGGCAGGACAGTCTAATTATCAGTTTCTTATCTGAGCTGTTCAAACAGGTCTGGTGCAAGTCAATGTCAATCAACACGTAGGCCTTGCTGTTAAAAAAAAAAACCAGCACAGGCCAGAGAGCAAGAAATTCCTGAGTGTGCAGCCCACATCCCATAAAGCTCTGAGTTTAGAAAGTTTGCTTCTGCACTTCAGGTTCCCTAACTGAATGCAGAAAATAATGATTATTTATTATTATTGCCAATTATTCTTCAGTGTAGCATGGGTCCTTTAAATACACAGCTGGCTACAAGGACATGGTATTTCCATTGGTTGGTACTTTTCAGTATTATGTACAGGAAATTTTCCTTCCTGACTATAYCTAGATGGAAGCAGCTCCTTTTTGTTTTAAGCAAGGACAAATTAGAGGATTTCTGAATCTAATGTGAAGGAACATTATAAGGGTTGGGACATTATTCCAAGCTGGAAGCTGGGCTCACAAAGGAGCTCACCACACACCTGCCCATCCATCCTCCACAACAAAAAAGAGCAATATTTTTAAATCATAATGCTTGGCTTAGAACACTTTACTAAAAATACAACCCCCCCAAACAGTTCCTGGTCACTACTGAAAGTTCACAGGTGCAAAAGTCATTTTGCAGTGTGGTGTGGGGGCTGGTGGCTCTCACTATTATTTACCTGTAGTTATCTTGTAGCTCACAAGTCCTGTTGCAGGTTTCATTGGACAAGCCTCAGTGCTAGGACAGTAAAACAAGTAGCAGTTTGGATGTGTACTTGTTCTTGCAGCATAAAAAACAATCAAATTACACTTCTTGTCTCCTGCAAAACAAAGTAAATGCCTGTTTCAGCAGTAACAACTTTTATGGCAGTATGGTAATGAGATCTAGTTTGTTAACTTTTGCTCATGTGAGTAAGAGGAAAACTACTAACACATAACATTCCTACAGGAAAAAAACGCCAAGGACTGCAGAAGAATGGCCCAGGGCCAAAATATGAAAGGTCACACCTTCCTTTTCCTGTACAAATAATGCTGGGGAAATTATGAGTCTAATCCTCCCCTCACACATACCACACTGGCACCACTTTATACAACAATTGCTCGCTTACAAATCCTGATAAATCTGAAAACCTCCTTGATATACTCATGGGAAAAAAAAATATTTAAATATTTAGACATTTTTCCTTACTACATCCCAGGAATCGCTTGACTAGTTGCTGCTTTGGGGGTCACCTTCACCACTGCCATTTCTACTTGCTGCTCTATCTCTTACTGCTCCAAGAGCTTGATTCAAACCAGCTGTCTCAGAGGAGGGGGAGCATGCTCATTGTCGGCTAAAATTAAATACAGTGCAAAATTTCAGGTACTTTTAGTGCATCTGCTAAACACGGCTTATGCACCTTCGGGTTGGGGATTTGGGAGGTTTTGACGCCTAAATCTAACGCTGTTTCTGTGATGCAACTATTTTCCTGAACACTTTAAGGAAAGCCTTGCGTTAAGATCTAACATCTACTGGCAAAAGAAGGTAGCAGCCGCCAGCTGGAACTAAGCGCAGCCTGAATGAGAGGGTAAATTCCGAGCTGAATAGGGAGAACACCAGCAGCTGACCACCCCGCGAGCCCAAGCTCCAGAATTATCCAGCCAGGCGGCGGCGGGGGAGAAGGAGGCCGAGGTTACCTGCGAGCCGGTGCCCCGAGCAGCAGGCGCGGACACACGCACCCGCGCCGGGGACGCGCAGCGGCTCCGCGCCCCGCACGCCGCGGGGCAGGGACAGTTCTATATCGACGATGGAATTCTCCATCTTCTCCGCCGAGCACTCCTGGCCCAGCGCCGGCCCGGCCATCAGGCAGGCGATCAGCAGCAGGCGAACCGGCCAGCGGCTGCCCCCGCGGGACATGGTGACCCGGGCCGGTCCCCACGGGGCTCCTCCGGGACTGGCGGCCAGCGGCAGCCGGGGGAGCCGCGCCGAGGCGGCTCCGCTGCTCCCGGGGCGGGAACGCGTTCCTGGGACACCTCCGGGCTACCCCCGCCCGCAGCGCGGGGTCGGGAAGGCAGCGGCGGAGCCGGGCCCGGCTCGGGGGAACCGCGGCTGTCCCGGCACGTCCGGGAGGAGGGGCCGGGGGAGGCGGGCCCGGGACTCCTGCTGCCCTTCTTCTCCTGCCTACCCTCCTCCTCCTCCTGGAGTTCCTGCTTACCTAGCTATCTGCCTTCCAGCCTGCCCTCCTCCTCTCTTGCTTCCTTCTCGCCTGGAATTCCTGCTTACCTACCTACCTGCCTTCCAGCCTGCCCTCCTCCTCTCTTGCTTCCTTCTCGCCGCCCGCCATTCTCCTGTCCCACTCCTGCCTTTTCTCCTGCCTTCCCTCTTTCTCCCTTGCTTCCCCCTTCCTGCCCTCTTCCTCCTGCCTGACCTTCTCCTGTCTTCCTCCCGCCCTTCTCCTCCAGCCTGCCCAGCGGGGCTGCAGCCACTCGCCGGCGCCAAGGATCCTTCCTGAGCATCAGACACAAGGCAAAACCACCTAGAGAAGCTCTTGGTGGTCAGGCTGCTACGGCTTTACCCACAGTCAGAATTTTTCTCCACCTGAGAACTGGTTTTGGGAGCTGTAATGAAAGTGATTAATATGCATATCCTGGACTAAACGGACGTGGACGTCTTTCCGTGTGTGTGTAAAAGACTCCTTGCTACCTGAGTAATCCTGTTCCAATCATAAACAAGCACAAGGTGTTTGTGGAATGGGGAAAAAAATGAACAAAAAAGCCTGTCTACTGGGACCCTGACTGGTGTCTTGGCCATTCTTCTGTCAGCTGTCTCAGTGCAATTGCTTGCTTAAGTCATGTTTTTGCCTGGAAATTTTTCATTTCCTCTTTTTAGTTTTTTTTTTCTTACTATTTTGGGGTAGTGTTTAGGAGTAAAAGTAGACCAAAGGAGTGCAAAGAGTAAAAGGATTATAAGACAGATTCCTTCTTTTTCAGGAAAGAGACGATTTTCTTTTCAGAGATGTGCATTACCTGAAGAGATCCCAAAGGGCAGGTTAGTTTATGTATTGTAATGGTTAGATGCCAAGGCATGGGCGGCTCCTTGTTTTTCATTCCCAGTCAGTCTCCTTTTGTCAATACTGCTGGGTGTTGGCTTTTATTTGGACATGAGTGTTGTAAGAGACTGAGCCCACCATCTCATTTTACATCACATGGCCATCTTGGGGAAATTAATAATGTTTGTTTGTGATTTTTGCAGTCTTGGTGGGATGGTTTCTCCTAAAATTTTCAGCTGCACTTCTTTAAGAAAACATTACTTTCTAGGTAAACTGGTGACATTATTTTCACTGTTAAAAGAAAAAATCCCAAGAGAATCTGAACATTAAGGTGTTGCCTGTTAACTGCATCACACAGTGAATGAACAGGGCAATGAATACTAAAGGCAAGCACAGGTATTACCCCTGCTATGTATTAGAAAATTTGCAGCTTCCACCTGCCTTTGCTTACGTGGAGGTGGTGGGAGAAACAAAGCAGAAAGAAGCTGAAAAATAAGGCTAAAGATCTGGCTGAGGTGGTCAGAACAGCTGAGGAAATTGGTTTTTCACCTGAACTGTTGGGATGGTGAATATGAGAATATGCACAGAGACTGCTGTGGTCAGACAGGCATAGATGACCATGGGAAAATGAGAAGGGCTGATGTCACCTATAATATCAGCAGGGCAGAAGAGATACTGTGGATAACATGACTGCCCCATTCCAGCCACTGTGGCAAATTTCTGCTCTTCCTGGTGGGGCAGGCACTCAGTCTCTCTGGGGAGACCAGAGGCAAATTGGTCAGGCTGCTGAGGTGCAGAAAAGCCAAGGTCCATCAAAAGCTGTACAGAAACCACGTCCACCGAGCTAGGAGAGAGCCAGCTTTGCCCAGCAGCTGCTGAGTTCCCTTACCACTGCAATGGGAAGAAAGGGAGGCTGAGAGAGGGAGAATGGTGGGACACCATTAGTTCTTAGACATAGTGCTAGGTCACTAAAGGTGTTTTCTGTAAAGCTTCTCTCTGCTTTGGAGCAGGGCCATTTCACCCTAAATAGTGAAATGTTCAGGCACAGATAAGATGAACCTCTATTATAACAATTCTAATAGGTTGCAAAAGTACCTAGTGCAGCATACACCCTACAGCTAGCAGCAGCTTCTGTTGGATTGGGATTCCCTTCCCATAGCCTGGATCCCAGTAACACTGCTGAGGTGCAGTCCTCAAGAGACAGGAGCATCACTATTGTGTGAGATGAAATCTTGGTGGAAATTAGCAAAGGGAGACAAGAGAAACAGTGCTGAGTTCAGTGCAGAGCTTTGGATGATGTTGGGCTTTGGGTATGAGCTTGTTCAGAAACCAGCGCGGGCCAGGGCAGCTCTTCTTTATAGACAATTCTTCTGTCACAGGCATGATGTGTTTGCTGGTTTGACTGTCAAATATGAAAACAGTAAGTCTCAAATATCAAAGTATGTTTCCTTCTCATTTACACTAGTGGTTTTTTTTGAGTTTTTAAATCTTGTTTTCCTAAGCCTGAGCTGCCTGTGGACTTTTGATCTGGGCTGCTTTTCCCTCACTCCTGGCACATATATTTATAAAAATATATAACAAATATATATATATAATATAAGGGCTGCTGGTGATGGATGTTGCCCACACTACTCTGCTCTATGCCCAGTACTTTGGGGTTTGGCAGGTTTGTCTTGGTACAGAAGAATGAATACCTTTAATTTAAAAAATCACACAATCATAGAATTGTTAGGTTGGAAGGGACCTTTGGAGATCATCTGTCCTGCCCGCCTGCCAAGGCAGGGTCATCCAGAGCAGGTGGCACAGCAACCCACATTCCAGGTGGTTTTGGGATTTCTCCAGAAGGGAAGACTCCACAACATCCCTGGGCAGCTGTTTCAGTGCTCTGCCATCGTCAATGGGAAGCTCTTCTCCATGTTGAAATAAAACTTCTTGTATATTAGTTTATGGTCATTGCTCCTTGTCCTGTCACTGAAAAAAGTCTAGTTCCTCCTCTTGGCACTCCCTTAAAGATATTTATCTGCATTAAAGAGATCCTCTCTCAGTTGTCTCTTCTCCAGACTAAACAGGCCCAGCCCCTGTAGTCTCCCTGTAGCAGGGCATCTCACCCCCATAAGAACTTATTTGTTATTTATTAACTGGTCAGACAACTCAAACAGGACAAGCTGTCTTTTAGTGGATCATAGGGTTAACATGGGTCTGGCATCTCCCAAYGGCCAATAAATATCTCACTGTCCAAAGTGAGATCTGGAATGATGAGCTGAATTTCTGACTGTCAGACACCTCACTTTACAACTATAAAAGCCACATCAAACTTCCACAGAGCAGAAATCTTCTACATATTTCCCTGGAAATGTGTGGAGTTTCTCCCCTGAGCAGGGACTCTGCTTTGTGGATACTCTCCTGGTGGCTGAGTGAAGGAATCTGTGAATGTTACTGACCTTTCTGTGGGAAGTTACATATCACTCCTAATATTATTTCTTTTGCTACCTTTAATAGAGGGACCTTGATATCGTGCACTGTTTTATGTTATGCTGTAATCTACCCCTAGTTGTTTTAGTTTTATACTGTGTAGTAAGTAATTCTGATTAAGATCTTTTGGCTGTTTATCACTTGTCTGTTCAATAAATAATTCATTTTTATAAATAGACCTGATCTGCCATCACTAGAACTTGCAGGCTAGAGTGAGTCCTTACGTTTAAATGGTTGCCAAAATCTGAGCTAGAGCAGAGCTTATCTGAAGCTCCCACTCTTCCCATGGCACTCTTCTTATAGGAGAGATGCTTCAGACCCACATCATCCTCTGCTAGACCCTCTCCTCACCACAAACTGGGAAACGAGCTCTCTCACCCAGTTTGTTAGGTTAGAAACCCAACATTACTTTATTCAGCACACAGGTACATGAGTATTGCCTCACCAAACATGTTAATCAGTAATCAAAACTTTTGACTATTTATACATTTTGGTAAATAAAGGAATTAGTATTCATTGGTTACTGGTTTAGTTCTCTTATTAATTCACTTGCTTTTCATGTTAATTAGTCCACATGCTCAGTTTTTCTCTTCTTTTTGGTCTAGGAGTTTTTTGGGTCGGTGGCCTGTGATCAGTGGTTGGAGATCCCCCCTACCAGAATTACCGTTTCCCAATTGGAGCTGATGTCAGCACAAATACTGAGCATCCCTGGCCGGCCAGGGAGGGGATTGTCCTGCTTTGCTCTAGGCTGGGGCAGTTTTGGGTGCCACAATGTAAGAAAGACATAAAGCCATTAGAGAGTGTCCAGAGGAGGGCACGAGGATGGTGCAGGGCCCTGAGGGGAAGCCGTGTGAGGAGCAGCTGAGGGCACTTGGTCTGTTCAGCTGGAGGAGCTGAGGGCAGCCATGGCAGTCACAGCTTCTGCTGAGGGGAACAGGAGGGGCAGCCCTGAGCTCTGCTCTCTGGGACCAGGGACAGGAGCCAGGGAACGGCTGGAGCTGGGTCAGGGCAGGGTCAGGCTGGAGATCAGGGAAAGGTTCTTCCCCCAGAGGGTGTCGGGCACTGCCCAGGCTCCCCAGGGAATGGGCACGGCCCCAAGGCTGCCAGAGCTGCGGGAGCCTTTGGACACCGCTCTCAGGGAGGCACAGGGTGGGATTGTTGCGGTGTCTGTGCAGGGCTAGAGGTTGGACCGATAATCCTTGTGGGTCCCTTCCAACGCAAGGTATTCGGTCATAGGCTCCTTTTTAAAGAAATATAACTTGTCCGGCAACACCGAGGAGCACAGAAGGGGACACAGCACTACACTGGCCTCACTAGGGCCGAGCAGCAGAGGAGCACCCTCCTATGCCACACAGACCAGCGCCGCTCGGCCGCCCCCGAGGCCCCGGGCCGCCGGTTCCGGCGGGGCAGAGCCGAGCAGCGCCGGCCCCGAGCGGGGCCCCGCCCGCCGGGCGGAGCCGCCTGACCCGGCGCAGCCGGAACCCCGTGGGCGGCGGCGGCCCCCGCGCTGCGGCGGGCGGGGGACGGAGGCAGCGCCATGGGCGCGGAGCAGAGCGCCGAGGCCGAGAGCCGCCCGGGCGAGCCCAGCGCCGCAGGTCGGTGCCTGGCGGGGAGCGAGGGCTGTGCCGGCACAGCGGCCGTGGAGAAGGGCACGGCTGTTTCCTTGGGAGGGACAGCGGCTGTGGAGAAGGGAAGGGCTTGCAGAAGGGAAGGGCTGTTTCTGCGGGAGGCAGCGGCAGCGCGGCCCGGCCCTTCCTGTGACGGCGCGGGGGCACCGCCCGGGCCGGGGGAGCCGAGCCGGGCATGGGCAGCGCCCCGGGGCCGTCAGTGGTGCAGGTGCTCGGAATCAGCTGTTCCCCCGTGGGGAGAGGGAAAGGAGCTTAGAGCCCTTCAGTGATCTCGGCGATGTGCTATAAAAAGCATGCCTGTGCAATGTTGAATCGAGCAGTATCCGCATAGGGTTGGATTCTGGTGTAATCTGCTTGTAAAGTTGGTTATTCCCTTTCCCTCCGATATCCAGCGTCTCCGTTGCCAGCCAAGCAACGAGCAAAAATGGACGACATTGTGGTCGTAGCCCCAGGAACACAATCCTCACGGAATGTCAGCAATGATCCAGATGTCATAAAACTGCAGGAAATTCCAACTTTCCAGCCCCTTTTGAAAGGTAAGTGATTATTCTTCCTCTGTTTTTAAATGCCTTCTTTTTTTGTCCCTAATGGCATTTGTGTATCCTGAGGTTTCTACTGAAGTTCATATTTCTGTCCCTGTTTTTCACTTCCCCTCTTATTTGAAACCTTACTCTCTTTTGTTATGCCATAATTAATCCCAGCCTTCCAAACAGTGGGTGAACTAGTTTAGAGGTGTGCTGGTAATGCTCTCTGCAGTGGAACCATCTACTGTGAAGACAGAACAGCTCCAAGCATACCAGCTTGCCCTGTACCACTGGTTGATGAGAGATGCTGTGTTAATGTTCTAATATATAATGGATGACAGTCTCCTGTTTTGCTCTAGTCTTTTAAAAACAGACTGTGTGTTACTGTCAGAGTCATAGTACCTGTGTGTGTGTTCAGCTGCTTGAAATCAAGGCACCTTGTGGGAGTTTCCAACACAGAGCAGGTTTTATTCTTGTTTTTTTGTAGTGAGGTAGATGGGCTGAGACTTTTCTTTGTTTCTTTTCCTCCCACTCTTTTTTTTTTTTTTGCTTTCATCCCTTGCACTCATTTTTTGTTTCTTCTGTTTAAAGGAAAGTGAAGATTTCAATCATAGTTGTTGAGCCTGCAGTTTAACAAAAAACCTGGCCTGTGTGTTTTGTGGGCTGGCTTCTAGCTATCTCTTTTTGAGGAAAATGCAGAGTGGCATTAGTATCTGAAAAGGCATCACTAGAGGTAATCTACCAGAGGTAGCATCACACCACCACTTTTTGGGCAGAAAGTATTTACTTTTTGTTTGTGTATGCCTACTGCATGAGGGTACTGAAACATGACTAAAACTTGTAGACATTATTATAGCCTACTAGGCCATACATTTAACATTTTATTGGGCACTTTATTTTATGAGTATGTACTGGATGTGCGTGGCACTGACTGCTGTTTACTGCAGAAGGGGCAAAAAGATAGAGAGGCCATGAAAAAAAGCAGAACATGCTTTGTCCTGCTTTGTATGTGAGACAGAACCAGGGTCATGCTAGTGACAGCTTGAAATGTAAATGCTGGAATCCAAATCCCTAAAAGAAATGAGGAAGTTTTAATATGAGAGAAAAAAAAATTAGAAGATGCTACAACACCTGGCACGAAAGTTGTTGTGTGTGTGTGTAAGAGTGTGATGACAGAGAGTTTCAGTTCCACCCAAGCTCATGAGCAAACCTGGGTTGCACAAGACCTGTGGAAGGAAGTCCTGGGAAGTGAGACTGGTGATCACTTCCAGAATTGGTGTTCCTGTGAGGCTGTTAAGAGTCTCAGGGGTCCAGGGGCTTGAGGTGGGGAGGGAAAGAGAACAGAGCAGCAGCCATGTGGCTGAGATGCAAAGGTTGGAGGGCACTGCCTTGGATGACCAGTCCAGGTCCTTCAGCTCCTAAATGTTCACCCTTTAAGTTGTCTTGGTGGCTGAGTTGCTTTTTTCTGGCCTTGCTTTGGATCTGAAGCTGTGGATGTACAATAGAAACATTCTCTTGTGTTTGTCACTTGGCCTGCTGCTTCCGTACGAGTCTCCTGAGACGTGGTGACATCTGGTGACTGCTCAAGACTTTTGCATGCTGAATCACTTTTGTGAGCACCTTTTTCAGTCTCAAGTATTATTACTTGAACAACCAGACTGTGATACCTGTGTTCACTACAGAAAGCAGTGTGGGCCTGTTGAGTGAGTTGACTCTTGAGAGGTGGCAGATCTAGCGCAGGCCCACTTGAAAAGCTGTTCTGGACTGGTCTCTTATCTGTATTCTTCCCATGCAAGATTGTTTCTGGAAAGGTTGAAGAAGTTTCAAGATCTTTTAGGAGCTCATTGTAAAAGCTTGTGGCTCGTGATCTGCCAGCTTGCAGGTGGACTTACAGTCTACAGTGAAGTGGACTTCATTGTTCTATTCAGTTTCTCCTTGCCTAAGCAAAGCCAARGGGTTTCATTTTGCTTTTGAGTTTCAGAAGGGTAATAATCATTAAATAAATGGACTGGTACATGGTCATGTAAACACTGCATGTTCTTGAAAAACAAATGCCCTTGTTCCTCCTAGCTGTATTGAGGTGACCTTGTGGTCAGTGAACCTGGAAATCTTTACCATTGTGCGCTCTCACTTGGAAGAAAATGCCAATGTCCTGTCCATTACATCTTTCATGCTTTCCCTTGACTTCTACAGGGAGAATTGCACCTCAGAGGTACAGCTATGACCCCTTGTAGAAAGTCCCTCTCCATATTTCTTGTAGGCTCACTTCAGGAACTGGAAAGCTGCGGTCAGGTTGCTCAAAGCTCTGTCAAGCTTGACCTTGAAGACTTATGATCTAGACAGCCTGTTCCCAGCTTCATCATAAAAAAAATTTCTTCCTTATGTCCAATCTAAACCTACCCTCTTTGGTTTAAAACCTGAGTCCTTGCTCCTTCATTGCAGGCCCAGACGAAGTCTCTCTCTTTCTTACAAGCTTTATTTGTCTCTGGAGGCTTTTTGGGGAAAGARACATTTTCTTGCTTATGGCTAGAATTATGCCCTGGTAAAAGGTATTCAGCATAAAGAAGCAATAGAAGGAGAGGTTACTATATCAGTGCAAAAGGCACTGTGTGAGCAGCAGAACCTTCTTTGCATACTGTGCCTCCTCCTGTTCCCATAGGATTTTGTGATTAGTTTCCTCTCCAATCTCATTTCATGGTTCTTCAGGTCAGCCTGGTGTTACTGTGACCATCTGAGYGAGAATCCTGACTGGTTGACAAAAGCTGCCAGGTAGGCAGTGACTGTCAGCTGCTGCTGGCAGGCCAGGGAGGACTGTGACCTCCCTCTGGTGGATCTTCTACATTAAAATTAACCCCTAACTAAAACAGCACCTGTAGTAACTTGAAACAAACTCTTGGTAACCAGTCCCCTGTAAGTGTTGGTTATGTTTTTGTGCTGCCCTTTCCTTGTTGTTTCCTCCTTGTTTGGAGGAAGCTGTTATGGCAGCATCCCTTGGAAGTGTGATACTGAGTATTGAGCATACTGTGAGTTCACTGAGTATGGGCTTGTGGTTATTWAGAGATAATTCAGCAGCCCCCTTTTGTGTTCTGACTTATTTCTRGAGGAAACCTTAGTACTAAAAGAACAATTTTAATGCTAGATATTTAGCTGTTGAAGTTGTTAGTGGTAACTGCTTGGCTTTCTGCAAGAATATGGTGATACTTTTCTTTCTGTTTTGTCTGACGGTGTTTGGATTGTTGTGTGCAAGTTCCCAGGAGAGCAGGGGTTGTTYCTGTGAGTTAAGCAATGTGCTGATGTGCTGCTGGAGACTGGCCTATGAACAGTTCRGCTATATCCCATGCCAATTACATTTGTCATGTGCAGCATGTCTTCTCATAGGAACCCTGGTGCCTCAAACACTGAGAGATAAAAGGTCAGCAGAGGCTGCTGAGGCTCACCTGCATTCCCAGATGTATCACGTAGATGAGAGGTGTCTTTTTTGCAGACATTCAGCAAGTTACTTGTGCACTCCATTCCCCCTTGTTTTGAAGACCACTTTGTCTAACATAGGCGGTCTTCATCTTAGAGCCTTGTGAAGGGTATTGTGTGCAGCTCATTAGCATCCTCTAGCCCATAATAAGTGGATTCTTGTCCTGCAAATAATCCTGCTGTTTTTCTAAGAATAGTAAGTAATGGGAAGAGGTTGCTCAGTCAGGTTGTGGCATTTCTGCCCATAAAGTTTTTAAGGACATATTAAGCAAAGCTCTGTCAGTCATGAACTGGAAGTAAATTAAGTAAGTGATTACATTAAGGAGTATACAGTGAGAACTTTACTTACTGTGCTGCTTGTTACCCATATTTATTATTGTTATTTATTAAGAAAGGCATTTCATAAAGAACACAGTAAAAGTGAGACTTTTACTGTGAAAAGTTGAGGCTACAGTTTGCTTGGAAGTAGTGCAACAAGGAAACCCAGGTTACATGACAGAAAGAMTAGGTCCAGCATAAGGAGTTTCCTTTTAGGCTCAATGTATTTTGAAGTGGAAAACTTGTATATTCAGCCTAGAAGCACAGGGAGATGCTGAGAAATCTGGGGTGAAACTTGTGATGCTGTACAGATGCTCCATAGATCTTCCCTTGTCCTCCAGGGACAGGAAACAGAAGCTTCTGTTACCTTGAAATGACTGTTTATAGTTTTGTAACTTCTTTTATGAAGTCGTTTTTCAGGTAGAAAAGCTAGTCGTCTAAAAAAAAAAATGCCAGTGTATTTTTCTTTCTAGCATAGTRTATAAAGGAAGGATGGGTGTTTAGAGTTTACTGCATTTAAAGCAAGATTTTGTCACATCTCATTCCTCAATATTTTCTTCCATCCTCTCTTCTTCCCCTTTCCTCACTGTATGCTCCTACTTCAATGTTATAGTGTAGGGAATTTAGCTAATAGCACATGTCAGTGAGCTTTATTCCTATAATTCTCTACACACGGTACTTGAATAGYTTTATAATTCTGTCTCTGTGCCTTACAAGGAGGAACTGCTGAGGGTATAGGCCTCTACTAGAATTTGAAACATCCAAGTTTGTTGGATGGACCCCATGCCCAGTACTTGTAACAAAATGTGCATGTTGGGTGGAAAGAAGTACCAAGAATGTGAGTACATCTGCCTGGTGAGTTTGAGCTTTTTATTGTTGTTTTATTTGTTTGAGCTTTTTATTGTTATTTTATTTGTTAGTGGGGTTGGTTTTTTTGGTGTGGGTTTGGTGTTTCTTTGGGTTTTTTTAGGCCTGTAGAACAATATTCTGTATTGTAGAGATCTGTCTCTCCATTTTGATTTCATGGCTTGAAAGTGGCTCCTGAAATCAGAATCTTGAAGATGCTTCAGCTTTGAGGGAAGGAGCTTTCCCTTCAAAGGACAGCTGAAGGAGTGGATTAGGATGATGTCTGACTTCCATGTATTGCTCAGTTGTTTGTTGGCTGTTTGGAGACCTGAGCTACGTCAGTTTTCTGTGTGAGAGGAYTTGAGTCTGTGGTTAGACATTATCCAGTCAACATGCTCCACACCCACAGGGAGAGCATTAGGAACTGCAGATTCTCTACCTTTCCCTTCCCCCTTTCCAGCTGTTCCACACCCCTTGGTGTAGTTTGTGTGCTGGCTGATGAGCAGAATGAGTGCAAGCTTGTCTGCCTAGGGGATTAGCCTGGCCTCTTGCCTGGCTGGGGACCTTGGAGCTCCAATTTCTACTGAACCCAGTGGCTGTGACTGTTCCCTGGATCTCCTCAGGCACAAACTGCTCCTCCCCACCAACTTGCTGCATGGGAATGAGCCTTGGTGGTCAAGTCACCTGCAGATCCTCCTTCCTTTACCTTCACAGAGCCTGGCAGAGCTGCCCTTAGGGATACATTAGAAAATGTGCTGAGCAAAATAACCATGTGGGAGAGAGTTAACTGTGTCCTGGCTTATCAATTTGCCACAGCCTTTAATGAGGCATATCTGCATGCTGGCCAGTGTGCCTTGAAATCACTATTAACGGGCTAAGGTGAAAGGCAGAATAACTGCTTATAACATCCAAAATATCCWAGTGTAATCATAAATGCTAACAGAATGTGTAATCTCTTTATGTTGGGAGGAGACTGGAAACCAGATGCATCTGACTGATTAGCCAGAGGAGCTGGAGTGTGTTCTACTGCAGTGTAAATGGTGAATCTTTCCAGACAAGGATAAGCATGTAATGGGAAAGCATGTGGAGAACTCTTTTTTTTGTCCTCAAGGATTTTAGGCATCAAAATCAAAATAGATTTTTTTCTTTTTTCTCTCTCTCTCCTTCACATTTGTGTACTTTTATTCAGCAGTAATGCTGTTCATAAGCATTATTACAATAGCTTGTTCATAAGCTAAGACTTGATTGAGTCTTTGACTGAGGGGCCAGTTAGATTTCTCACTTCTTTTTAATGTGTCTGTTGACATCTTTCTCTGATGGATGTCCATCTGTTGAACTTGGTGTTTTCTRTCATAAAGTTGCATGCAATGAAATGTTCATGTCTAGGAGATACATTTATGCCCTGTACATCTGTACTGTACAGACCTGTCTTTACTGTATATACCAGCTGTACATGTGTAGGTCACTTCATGTGATGCTGTGTGACCCCCCCTACCCCTGTTAATATTCTTTCTCTTGACTGGTGGCTGGTTTTGGAATGTTTCTGTCTTACTGCTGGGCCAGCAGCAGCGTTGCATTGCATCACTTTTGAAAATTGAATGTTTCTGTTGAATCTTAGGCTTTATAGGAATTAATAAGTTTATCCAAGTCCAAAAGGTTATTTGGTTTGGGGCCAGTTAGTTTATTGAGAAATACTATGCTTACCCAAGAGGGTGTAAATTATTGCACCCTAATTATTGATTTTTTTTTTTCCCCCTGTGGATGCTGATTCAGTCAAATGACTATGCTGGAGGTAAAAGATGAGAGGATGCTTCTGTATGTACTGCCTGTCTGCAGTTAACTGCACTTTCTGTAACATCACATCATTCAAAAACTCCACTCTTTTATTTACTTCTTGCCCAAACCCTATCAGCAGAATAAAGAGTAGATTCCAGAAAATCATATGTGTAAATAATAAGCCCCTTTTCTAATTAGTGTATGACTTACTAAAATGATATAAAAATGAAAATGCTTTTAAGGTACCAATGAAAAAGCAGATCTGCTCTAGCCCTTAGCCTTGTTATCAAAGCAGTGTGGTGGGAGCTCAGCTTTAGCCATGTTCTCTCTGGATAATTGTGTGAGATGAGATCAACAGCTGACCAATAAAGCACAGGTCAGCAAGCTCATTGTTATGAAACCTTGAAGTTTAGAACCAAATTTGATCTGCCTCTATTCCTTTCTTAGGGCATCTTAACAAAAGGGAAAATAGGAATTTTGTGGTTCATTTGGCTTAAACAGTGAGGTCTGACATACTGAATATTCCCTCTATTTTCCATGTGGGGCTGGCCATGGTATGCTTGGCTTGTTGGTGCCCTTGCATGCATAAACCAAAAGATGTGCAATTGCAGATTGCATATTGAACCCTGAGGTGCAGATGATCTCCTGGACATCCTGATTTTCAGTTTGCAGTAGTAACAAAGTCATGAGTAGTGATGTTAGTAGGGAGTGGAGTTGCTGCCTGTTGTAGCTGTGCATAGGCACCACTCTGCCAGCATGCCTGCAGACTGAGCTAAGGAGCTCCAGGCAGCCTTTGGTGGGAGCTGCTGAGACACTGTGGGCATCCTTGGAATACTGTAATGCTTGTTAGTGTGGGAARTGTTTTTCTTTTTTATGGTGGAAATTCTTATCTTTCAGCAATCTTAAGCCACTTGAGAAGTTCTGAAGATGGCACTGCAGCGATGTGAGCACCTTCTGTGTGTGAGCTTGTATCTTGGGTGTTTGTGGAGTTTTTTCCTTGAGGTTTTCCTGTGTGTGTGTGACTGTTTACATGGGTGCTTTTACCTGTGTTGCACATATCTACTTCTCTCATGTTTCAAAATATTTTTAATATTATAATTATGTRTGTAATTGTGGCAGTAATTTCAGAAAAGGCACAAATGCTCAGGTTGCCCCTTGATGTGTTCATTAAATGCAAAATGTGCAATATTTCCTGCCTKCCTGTTGTATTAAAGATCCACAATGAGTATGTTTCTTCATGTGTAAAGAGTTGAAGGGCAAAATTAAGTGCACTTGCTACTTATGAGAGCTTTTTTAATGAGGTTAAGGGCAAACAGTAAAAATACCAGGCTGCTCTTTGAATACACTTGTATGGAGTTTTTGTGTTTTTTGGTGGTTTTTTTTTTTTTTTTTAAATATGTTGATGTATATAGAAATGACACTCTTGAAAAGATAGGCAAGTCTGTACTAGCACAGTGAAAACTGAGACTTTGGGATCCTGTGCTGCAGTTGTTAGGATGTCCCCTGGAAGTCACTTGTGTAACTTGGACAGCAGTATTGCAGTGTGAAGTGTCATTCAGTGTTGCAGTAAAAGACCTGAGAAGCTCAGACATTAAAGTGAGATTATTTTCACCATGCTACATCAGTATGGCAGTGATGTATTTGTACCCAAGGGAAAGGTGTAACAGCAAGTGGGATACTGGGACAGCAGTGGGTAACTGCTGTGCAGTGCACAAGAAGTCTCTGCATTTTGTGCCTTGGGAGTAAGGAGGTGCACCAGCAGTCCTTCAGCTCAGACTTGCAGTGTCCTTTCTCTGTTTTCTGATTTGCTGTTTTTTACCCCTGTAGTTAAGAAAATGGATATTGAGATTGGAAAGCCTGCAGTCTAGGTAAGTGCCACAGGGTGTCAGTGGAATACAGAAGAAGTGTAGCAGACTTGGTTGAAAAGGGGTGGAAACCTTGCTGAAACAGCACGCTGGAAACTGCTTTCTCTTCAAGCTCTTTCCATGAACATTTGTGTTCTGTTTGCACTGGCACCAAGTGACCAAGGTCTTGGTGACCTTGCTGGGTTTGGTACCCATTGGACCTGTGAGTTGAGCCACACAGTGCTTTTTGCTGAGAGGCAGCTACAGGCTGAAGCAGTACTAGGTCTGTGAGGAGGAGATGGTGCAGTGATCTTCAGCTGGAAATCTTTCAGAAAGSTTTATGGTCTTGAAGAATAGAAATTTTGGGTGCCACTTATTTTCGGTTGTTGTTACTAGCAGRCTTCTAAGTGTGTGTGGTAAGAAAATGTGTGTATAGATCAGCAGTTATTCAGGTGAAAGAATTTGAGGTTCAGAGGCTGTCCGTGGCTCTTGATCTTCACAGGGAGTTCAGTAATTTTTTCTTGACAACACTGTTTTGATCATAGGTGTGTTGAAGACCAAGGTGATCTCATGCCAAGAGTGATGCATAGTAAKTGCTTCCCTGGTGGCCCATGTGCTGAGAAAAAATGTTTATTCAGCACAGGGGATGGAACTCAGGAACTCTGTYTAGAAAATGATTGCAACACTCTTCCCTTCTCCCCAGCTCAAAAATGTTCAGTTCAAGGCGGTCTTCTTTCCAGTTTAGCACCAGCCCTACTCTTGCACCAACTCTTGCAGTGTTGGTGCAAGAGTGCAGATCATGGGATGAACTGGGAGAGAACTGATCATGGGACAGACACGAAGTGAGAAGGGGAAARGGGAAGAAATAATGTGTCTGTTAARTGATAGCCTGAAATTCCAGGCTTTTATCCCACCTTCCTCRYGTATGAGTACAGGTAATCTCACATAAATGAAGACATTTGTTTGAGAGAATCTTTGTATTGATCACATATGTCTGTTCAGCTAAATCCAGTGCTTTGCTAATTCCTAAGTTATTTTAGGAGAGGGAGTGTGGAAGAGGAATGTCTTGAACCTTAATCTCTCTTGCCTTGGAAATGTCATGAAGGTATCTTATGTCCAGTCTATCATGCCAATAAAAGCCCTTTGAGTTGGCAAGGGATTTATGTGATTCTCTTCTCATCAGTGCATTAATGGGAGTCTGTACCACAACATCTGGACATCAGCTGGAGAGTACTGTCCTTCACTATATGCTACCCAAACCTTCTGGTGCTTGGGAAGGTTGCTGGTGCACACCAGGAACTTAAGATTATAACCTATTTGCATATAACCATTTAAAAAATTTTAAAATGCTAATATAGGTAATGTTACTGCTTGCCTGAAGTTGTTCTTGGTGAGACACCATGCAAAATTACTTGGGCATGTTCTCCTCCCCCTGATCTCAGCTGTCCAGAGTGAATGAAATCCCTGGCAAGGCATGCCTCATCAACTTTGGTGTAAAAGTACTGGAGTCTGAGTTTCCCCGTTTAAAATTCACTCTTTCTGCAGACTTTTTCTAAACTCCTGTGCCAGCTACCATGGATGGGAAGCCATGTTTCAAATTAAAACAAGAACCATAGTGCCAAGAAAAACCCTTATCCTAAAGAATCCCTTTCCTTTTCAGATWTTAGCTGGCTAGACAAGTGATTGTCTCTTCCTACTGTGTTTTTACTCTGCTGTGTCCTTACTGTGGTGGGTTTTCTGCTGTGCATCCTCCACCTTCTCTCTGACTGTTGTGTGTCATTGGAAGCTGACATGAGATCTGCTGGAGTGCAGATACCATTTGCAGTTGTGGTGCTGTAAATGGAATGCTTCCAAAGAGCTCCTTGGAAAGTGTGATCTTATGGACCAGGGAATTATTAATCATGGTCATCGAGAGACTTCAAAACCCATGATTTTCATCTGGTAGTGTTTCAGTGAGTAACCCTTTGCTTTAGTTCTTAGTCAAACTAAGATGATGTTGATGAGCTCCAGGAAGAACAAATCCTGGTGATGCTTCACAAATTTTGGRTCAAATTAAAGTGTTCCTTTTGATACTGCATCAAACACAAATAAAACTGCTGGAAAGGCACTACTGGCACTCCTAGTCCTGGCTGGTCTCTCTGCAAGGAATGGCTCAGGGCTGGCCTTAGCTGGCTCAGGAGGAGGATGGGAAAAGGTTGGTCAGAATTTTATCCAGTCTCATTCTTTGTAGGAGTCTTGGAAGGTTTCTGTCAGCTAAACAAAGCCTGAACCTAAAGGGGAAGCTTGATTTTCCTTTTRACCCTGAAATCTTGACTTCATCTGATTAAACAGAACCTTTATCTTTAATAGGAAGTGGAAGAGATACTGGAAATAAAACTTCTTAAGCACTGCATGCTGCTTTGCCTCCTGTGAGAGCAAATCTTACTTTTTCTGTGATGTGAAAGTAGCAAGATGCAGGTGACTGAAATGGAGGTACATGTTTGCTTTTATACATTTGCAGAAATAGGACAATCAGGATAGAATACTTACTCTTGGTTTTGGTTGTCTCCCRTTCAGGGAACTTGTCACCAGTTTTAGTATGAACCGAAATTTGGAGTCAGTTTGGGTGGTGGCTGAATTGCATTTTTTTGCAATAGTTTGCAGTTCTCCACTGTTGTACATTCCCTCAGTTATTCATCTGATTTATTATGTTCTGTGGTAGAGAAGACAGAAGGAATTTGTAGATTAATCACTTGGAACATAAATGATTTCTTTTGTCTAATGATCTCTGTTATAACAACTGATGATTAAGCTACAGTGGTGTTTTAGACTTTCACTTCTTTATTTTAAATGCCAAATGCCTTTTATTACTATCTGAATCCAATTACTTTTGTGGTCAATGTTTTCATATGTATTTAGATGAGGAATGTAAAGGCTTGGCCTAGATTTTAATGCCACGCAACAGGACAAATGTGGTTGAAGCAGAATTATTTTTCATGTCATAGCTCTTGCCTATGCAGAGAAAATGGTGGTGGTATGTCAACCTTTGTACCACCTCAACTTGCAGAAGGAAGCATCTGAAAACGTTRAAGTTTTGATTGCATCAACTATTTAAGATGTAAGTAAAAATAAAGCAGTTTTCTGTGCTGTGAAACACAGGAGTGTGAGTTAGATACTGAAGTACTTCTACTGCAGGAGTAGGATTGATGTGAAAAAGGGTGGTCTCTCCATAAAGATACAGTGAAATGCTTGAGTGAGTTGGCTAAAAATGGGTTTGTGCTGATCTGCTATCATGGTCAGTGTGCAACAGGGAAAGATAAGGGTAGTGCATTCAAGACAAAAGAAAAGGTAGAAAATGTTAAATATTAACAGATTTGGTAGAGTTTTGGGAAAAGGTGAGAAACTGAGGATGTTTGTTTTCCAACCTCCAGTCAATTAATATTTAACCAGTGGTCCTGAGTCACTCATCTCTACTCCTTGTAAACAATATTTTAAGATGAAAGGAAGATAGGGTGATCAATGTAACCAGGGAATTTCCTGGGAAACAAAAAAAGAAAAACACTTCTGGCAGGCAWGGAACTTGATTTGGCTCACCATGGGATCTGGCAGGCACTTGGGCTGGTGTGGGGAGAAATCCCAGGGGTTGTGGACTGAGGTCATGTRGGCACCAGCTGAAATCAGCTCTGCCTGCTGTCCCACTTAGGTATTTTAGGACTAAGGCAAGCACATATCCAAAATTGGCYTCTGGACTTGGTGCAGGAGAAGATAACGTGCAGGATTTATTGAGGCACTCTGGCTTCCCACAGAATGTCCCTTTTGGATTCACTGATGCTTTGCTGACCAACATACTCCTCAGGAAAGTGGGGCAGGGTGGTTATAAAGCTCTGGGTGCTGATGCTATGGCAGGAGCAGAGACAGCTGGGCTGGTGGACTTGCACCTTTGGGGCTTCTGTACAAATATTTTGTATTCTGCTCTTTAATCCTCAGTTCRGTTTGGTGATTTTTCCAAGAGCAAGGGTGAGCAGAACAAGTTAAACCTAATGGCTTGGGACTCTTTTCTCTAAAACCAGCAGAATTGGTCTTTACTTTGGAAAGTTGCCATCCAGAAGGAACTGAGGTTGGAAAGGATAAAACATGCTGAGACTGTTCATAGACTTTTTGTTTAGAAACTGTTTTGATGCCAACTATTTTGATGGTTTTGATTTTCCAGCTCCCTTATCTTCTTGACTGAAGGAGCTTGATAAGAAAACAAAACCTGYACTACTTCTAGTACTCCTTCTAATTTTTAACCCTACTGAAGTTTCTCAGAGGACTGGTCAAGTTCTCTGCTGTGCTAAACTGCCTGTTTACTATCCAGATTGTTAGGCTTATTTTTCTTGCGAATCAAAATAAGGTGCAGTGAAATCAAGATAAGATAAGCTGAGGAGCAGATGGGCTGAGGGCACACAGGTTGCTGTCCCCCTCCTCAGRCACAGAGCTGTGTGCCTCCTGCCATGCTGAGGTGGAGCAGAGACAGCCTGAAAAGCAGAAGTAACATGGGGTGAGATGCAGAGGGGTTGGATCCCCTTTTTGAGAACTAGGGAAAGAATTAGTGCCAAAGTTCTAGGTTGTAACAAGCCTTAACACACTGATGTTGGCTGTTTTGTCTGTTYATTTCTACTCCCTCTGTGTAGTGGTAAAGTAAGGTAGTCACAGCCACAAACTCACTGCACAAACTGTGTTGTCCATCTAGAACTGTGTCTTTAAGTTCAGGGAGGAGTGAGTTCTGCTGGTGAGCTCTTAAGTACTGTTTCATTAAACTCTGGTTAAGGGCTATTGCTGTACCACTTTGGATTTTCAGCTGTGGGATATTTTCTCTTGCAATTAAGCCAGGATGTGCTCACTTGCACAAAGTTGTGTGCAAATGCCTTTTTCTCCCTTGAGTCTCAGTTATTAAAGTTTGGAGTTTACTGTACCTTATAACTATTTTTATTAATTTAACACACTAGGCTTGTTCCAGCCAAAATGATGGTCATGAAACAGTGCTAAGAAATTTTAAGCTTGAAAGAAAATTTTGTATTTCTTCCACAGGAAATGTAATAAGTGACCTTAAAATAGTATCTTATCTCATGTTTATACTGAACTTCAAYTCTTGTTTATCAATTTTTTTCTTATGAAAGGAATGAGCATTCTTTAAATCCTTAAGGATCAGAGAGCTGAAAGACTCCTGTGTTTGTATGTTTTTCTTCTTCCTTGTATTTTTTTCTTCACAGTGACATTTTAAGACTTGCCTACCTGAAAAGCCTTATCCTTAAGATACAACTGCATTAGGATGTGTATTGGTGAAGGAGCAGCTGCTCCCTTTGGGGTTCCCTGTAGTTCCAGGGACACTCAGAGCCAAGGTTGCTGCAGCTGGAGGAGGCTCTCATCTGAGCTGCTCTCTCACAGGTGATGGTGTAGGTATGGTTCTTTTTAAACAGGTCAGGAAATGGAGATGTGCTGCATCACTGCCCTAAAAACCTTACTTTTGCACRTAGTTTGAGTCAATACAGATGATTTCTTAACAGATTAGGTGCCTTGTTGGGTTTTGTTGAGTTAGGTTTATTTTTTGGCATTGGTTTCAGCAGTGAGCCTTTGAAATGAGACCTGGGATTTCTGACTATAGTAGAAGAGCAAAAAAGTTAAGTAGCTGGTTTTGGTTTTCATAAATATTTACCATTAGGCAGGAATGGATCATCAAGACTTCTGGACATTAGGAAGCAGTAGGACAAATGACAGTGCCAACATTTTTTTTTTTTGCCTTATTCTTTAACTATATGCTCCATGGGGCAAAAGACAGAGCCACTTAACAATGGGCCCTAATGTTSTAAATGGCCTCAAGTTTCTTTGTGGCAGCTTTTAATTTGGAGCTGAGCTAGGGAGGTCACCTCAGTATTCCTGTCCTGGGAAGGACACTGTTGTGCCTTCACTGAAAAGCCCTCACAGAAGGATGATTCCATCAAGGACTCTTAAGATTTTAAAGGYATTTTTTGCCTGAATGTAAGTAGGGGTTAACCAGGGATAAAATSTACACATTAGTTCACTGCCTTACCWTMTCATTCTCTTGTGAAGTGACACTGTAAATATACTGARGGGATCTCTTCTRTCCAGGAGGGCATACTGCCCAAACCTGGAAAGGGAAAAAATTGTTAGATTGATTTTTTTAATTTAAATTGTTGGGTTTTTTTGATTTTTTTTTTTTTTTTGGTTCTTACTATGTAGAAGACAATTAAACTTTGTAGCCCCAAAGAGCTCTGCTCTTCTGAGGTGTCATTGAGGAGTTTGGCATGACACTCAATATGCTTGCCCTCAGGCTYGTTCTTATTCTACAGTTAATAATTCTGCCTAAAGGAGATGCTGTAGCTAATGGATTTTTAATAAACTATGTGAAGTGGGTTGTCCCCCTGCTTTGGGATAATAACCATAGGTTTGTGTTAGGAAGCTGTTGTGTATTGAGAAACTTGTTCCTCAGGTGGAATAACTTACAAACCTTTGACCYATCTCTGTTTAATTTATTTTTTTGTTTTGAGATGTTGGCATCTTGCAGTGAAACACATAAAGGTGACTGTGATGTGCTTTGCTGTCTCTGCTTCTGGGAACAGTTAAATTAAACCAAAAAGAACACTTTACTTTTAAGAACATCCTAAACCACTGTAGTCTTTTATTCAGTGACTATCTGTCCCTTTTCAGTGAATGTTAAAAACACAGTCACAAAGTTGAATTTTTACTGTCCTCTGCTTCAGATGCAAATAAACAGTCATTAAATACTTGTTTTCTGATGTCTTTGAAAGGAAGCTATTTCTGCAAAGTGAATGTAATCTCTCTGTTATCTGAATGAGCAGCTATCCCGGTGTATGGCTGAATCAATCCCTGCACAGAGAGGATGCCTGGAATATAGTTCAGAAATGTTCTAAATTCATTATTTCTTAATAGACAGATCAGACTGATGCATTAGTTTTGCTTTTTGGGCACATCTGGTGAGCTAGCCCTCTTGAAAGATGTGGAAAAGTAAAATAAGGAAACGTGCTACTTTTTTTGCCCTCCTTAAATGAACATTTGATTCCTATCAAAATAACATTAGTTGCCTTGCAATCATATAGCCCTGTACTCAAGTGAGGCTATCACTGAAGAACTGCAGGTTTAAAGGTATTTGCTCTGCAAACTYGCAGAAAACAAAATTCCTCTGGCCTGTGTGTGGAAAGTGCTTGGCTTGGGCTCTGCCTGTAGGATGGGTACCCTGGGGACTGTCGTTCACTGGTTCTGTGCAGGTTGTACCAGGGTTTCCTGGGATTCATTTGCCTGTGCTGATGGATGGGAGAACATTAAAATGGTGCTGTACATAACTGGAACACTGCATGGACAGGCTGATAAGAGAGGCTGGTGGCCCCTCCGAGGCAAAGTGGGGCAGTCTGGCTCCTCAGGGTATGCAGTGTAGCTTGAGCTGATGTAATAGCTCCCTCCTGTCCAAGGAGGAGAGTACACCCACCCACATTGCTCCTYGGCATGTCCCTCCATCCTCACGAGTCTGACATTGATCTAACCCTGTGTGAAACTGATTTGTGCTGCTAACCTGGCAGAGAACTCTTTTTGTGCCWGGTTAATTTGTTAATAATCTGCTTTGGTCTATTGCTCTATCAGACAAGTGCCAGGGCTGGTACAAGAGAGAAGGTGGATGCATGGCCACCACCCCTTTGTGACAGTGATGAACCTTTAGGAAGGAGCTGATGGAGCTTCATGCCAAGGCATTGCTCCTCTGGTACTGAGTGTTGCTATTTGATGACCCAGTCCCTTCCCTTTACTTTGTGCTGGTGCCAGCTCTTGTTTGGGTGATGTGCTGAAACACGYTGACACTGCCATGAAACTGTGGTCTCCAGGTGTGATAAAAGAGCTTTCCTTGTTTTTCCCTTGGTGGGAGTCATGTTTCACAGAGAACTGAGCTCCCTGATGGCATTAGCCTGGCAGGTATGTTTGGRTATCCCATAACACACGTGTGCTGTTTCTACTCAGAACTCCAGGGTGCATCCATACCTTTAGATGGAGTCATGGCTCCCACATCTGACTGCAGCATTTGCTGAGTAAAACAGGTCTAGTACACCGTACTTCTGCCATTTATATTGTCAGCCACATGTATATTGTCCATTTCAGCTGAACTGTTTATTTTTATCAGCAAACTTCAGTAAGAAATTTGGACCCAACAGTAAGTCCCTAGTGGAATGAAATTAGATTTTTTTTTTTTGGCCATGACTGAAACTGGATATCAAATACACTCTTGAATTCTTTTTTAAGACATTGAATAGCTATTCATTCTTGGCTGTTGTCTTCTATTTCTCCCCCTGTTAAGTGATTGCACAACTTGACATTAAAATCAATAATTCCTCATTGATAATTGCTCTCAGGCTATGACATCAGGATTTTCTGGAAATATAAATTCGTGTTGCTGATAGCAGACTATATGATTTCACTCTGGAAACTGGCCACYACAGTTGGATTCCCTGGTGTGCAGGAGAGGATACAACACGAGTCTGTATATGTGCCTGACACATTTGGTCTGTGTTTTCGAGGGACTGATGTGTTACAAGAGCACAGTCTGTAATTCAGGTACACTCTGACGAAACCAGAGCACCTCCTTGCTAGGAACTGCTGGAATATTTTGCTGTTCTTATTCAGCTGCCCTGTTTTCTGCCTTTGCATTATTTATTTTTGCCTAGCAGAGTGATTAAGTGCTTCTTCCAAATATTGCTGCAGGGATTAGTCTGCCGTAGGCTTTTTCCTTCTGGCATTCCCACAGTTCCTGGCAGTTTAATACCTTCAGGAGGCCTGGTGCAGACCTGCATTGAGGCAGTGCTCTGCTCTGAAGCAGATGTGTTCACAAGGATTATCAGGAACATTCTTTGCTTGCACGTGGGTGGAGTGGGCTCAGTGTTTAAGTGAGACAGACCGCGGCAGGCGGCTCCAGAAGTTAGGAATTGCAATTAGATGCTGGAACAGTCAACCACAGGATGCTGCTGGGGCCAAGAATTTAACAAGGTTCAAAAAGGAGTTGGATGCTTGCTTAGGGGTTAGGAATAGAGGGAGTTGTCAGAATAAATGATTACCAAACGTTTTGGAGGGAGTCTCATACCTTATATTTTTGAGTCTGTGCTGGTGAGGTTACCTGTCTTCTGCTGATGCCTGGGCTCCTAATACTCCTATTAAGGAGTATTAGTGTGATCAGAATTATTCATTCCTCCTAGGGTACGATGCAGGGTACTAGTCAGTCCTCTAGTTATGATCCACTTTGGCAGTTCTCTTTTTGAAAACTATGCCTGAGGCTTTTGGGGAACTGGGAAAATTAAATTTGCAGCTTTGGCGTGCAATGCAGTTACAACCTCTTGGTTTTATGCACTTTAGGGGAGGGCTGCTTGTGGTAGGGAAGGTACATACACCCTCAGCAGTAATACCATTGCTGTGAACACTCAAACTGCCTTGGGAAGGAGTAGATTTGGGTGCTAGGGACTAACTTTTAGGCAGTGCAAGGCAGTGTCAGGGAGTCTCAAACCAGAGTAGTGGGGCAGAATCAATCTCAGCTAATAAAGTTGTTGCCCTGAGCTTGGGCTGTGCATTTCCCCCAGACYTCAGCCTGTATCTTTTGCAAGAGCCTATACTGGGCTCTGTAGCTTTGCCTGCTTGTTCAGCATTGACTTGTACCTCTTCACAAAGCTTTTTAGATTTAAACATGTGCATTGTACACACCTCAAGCRCTGCAGTGGTCTTTGGGGAGTGGCATGAGCACAGCAGGTTTCATCTCCTGACCTTCCAGCTGGCTCGCCAAGTTCACTTGGAGCTTAAAGCTGCTTGAAGGCAGTCTTGTTTTCCCTACTCCCTTGTGTTATCCCTGCCTCTCATGCAGCCAGACAGGGAGCTGAGCCAACTGAAAACTTAACCCTACCCTCTCTAAAAAAGCACTGGTTTCTCTCAATCTCATTTCCCTGAGCTAGCTTTCCACCTAGCTGTAAAAGCAACAGTGATGTAAAGGAGAGGTCAGTATAGTGTATTTGAGTTGCCTGTGGGGATGTAGGACAGCAGCTTTGGCTTAAATTTGCCTTCCTTGTATGCTGAAATACAGAGTTTCTTCCAGTAATCCTGAGCACAAAGTCAAAGGAGAAACAAGTTTGGGGGTTTATACCCTTACTTTAAGTGTTTGAGCTTAGGCTTCCATGAACTGTCCTCATTCCTCAAGGGGTTATTTATTTATTTATTTATTTATTTTCCTGTCAACTTTAGGAGAAAAGAAAATAGGTAAAAGATCCTATGGGTTAATTCCATTGCTTTTGGATAAAAATGAAAAGGACTGAATTTGCATTCTCTTCCTATGCTTGCTGAAAAGACCTGTTGCAAACAAGGACAGTGATATTGTTGAGGGCTTCTCATTAATGTTTTCTACAGCAGCAGTATAACTTCTTGATAGCTAAATGGTAGGATTTTACACTGTGCTTCTACCAGTTTAAAAATTTTTCCTTAGGAAATAAGAATAGGATGGAAAGAGACTTCCAGATTTCAGGGTGTACAGCACCATGGATGAAGGAATGAATGAAGCCTTGCAACCTATGGTCTAATGGTTGTGGAGAAGGTGACATTTGGCTGTAGGGAAAGTCACCATTTTAAAATAATTTCAGTTATGTGAGTCAAAGATSTGGTACCTTCGGTATAGCGTCGTTAAAGAAGGAAACTTGAGTTTCTTTACATTGTGATTTTTGTGCTGCAGCCATAGTTGAGAAGTGATTTGTTTCTCCAGAGTTAGGGTTTTCTGCCCTGTGTTTCCAGCCTGTCTTGGTGTCTGGCAGTGGCTGGGTGAAGGTTAACATSTGGGATGCAAACTGCCTCCTCTTTTCCAGGTTCTCTGCTAACATCACCATTCTCTTGCAGTGAAACCTCAAGGATGCAGACAGAACTCATCAAYTCCTGCCCCAGCTGGTTAAACCAGGCCAGATTGGTTAAAGCATGCACAGTTATGATGGTGCTATTGCAAAATGTTCAGACCTTGCTTCTCCTTTTTAAATTGTACTGAGACATGAGACTGTTTTGGTGTCAAAGTGGTGAAGTATGTTTTGTGGCRTTAGAGAGACTGTCTTCTTAAAGACTGAACATAGGCAGGTTGGAGATAAATAGTTGTGAAGTTTGGTGTGCTCTGAGAGGGGAGAGGTTGGGTTAAATGAAGCAAAGGAGTGGCTTTCAGTCATAGATCTTGGAATGCTTTTGGTAAAGAGGACCAGAGCTGGGCTTCATGCCCTTTGCTTGGAGGAGAGAAGGGTGAAGCTGCTCCTGTTGGGAAGACAAGCTCTGTGTGATTGCTGGAGCCAGTGGGTGCAGGTGGCAGGAGGTGCATGACTCATGCAGGAGGGGGAGTTGTAGCTTCTTCCTGTGTGACCTCGGGGGAGTSTTCCTGTGCACAGCTCCTTTGGATGATAGTCATGCATGATTTTGAAGAACTTACGTGGGCATCACAGAAATTTTAAGTTGAAACGCCTGTGTTTAGCTTAGTTCTCTCTAAGGAAAGACTTATGTGGATTGAAGTGTTCTGGTTGAATGACAGTTGTCTTTATCAGCCACAAGCACTAAAGAGTTGCATGCTAACCACAAAAATTGCCACTTAGACGTTTTGCTTTTAGACAAAAACCAGAAGGCAAATGGARAGGTATGGGAAGAACATGTGTTTTCAAGCTCTCTGAAGCCAGCATGTCTAGAAGTACAGGAGATAGTCCTATAACTTTGCTAATGCTGAAAGAAAAAATACTACACATCCTGAAATTAGCAATGCACTTTATGGAAGTAGCACTGAGTCTCAGTGTGTGGGATGGGTGCATGCACACATTCACATGTACATTAATTACAATGGCCTGATATTGTGYCCTGACCACAGTGAGCTTGCTCCATTTTTCAGTAACTAAGAAAGGAATTTGGCCCTGTGAATGAAGTTGAAATGCTGTCAGAAGCATTCTTTCGTGTTACAGGAAACATGTGCATTCTGTGGTCCCAGGCAGTGATGGCCATATACCAGAATGCAAATGATTTGCTCCTTGCTGCTGCTTCTCCCACCCAGGATGCACTTGGCCAGTGTGCATTAACCAGGTGGGAGAAAAGAGGCAGAGTGCAAACACTGAGCTAGAGCTTGGTGTAAGTTAGAAGTTCTGTTCTGGTAGCATTTCTGTGGAGCTCTTTGTTGGAAGKATATAGAATGATCCTACTGCAAAGGGGTAATGTACTGAGAAGTTTTGTAATGTTCTTTAAGAGAAGCAGAGATTACAGAAGCACTGTTTACACGTCATCAGTGCCTGTAAAGACCCTAACATTTGTCTTTGCCCATTGCTCAGAATTGCTGAAGGTGGCTGGTGCCTCTGGAGACACACTAGTCCAGTTTCCCTGTACAAAGCTAGGTCAGCAAAAGTGGATTGCTCAAGACCCTGTTTGGTTGTGTTTTGAGTATCTCCAGGGATGGAGACTCCACTTCTTKGGGTACCTGATCCACTGTTGGATTGCCTTCATAGTAAGAAAAAAATCAACAAAACCAAACCAAAAGAAGCTTATGTTTGTGTTTCAATTTTTGTCCACTATGTCTTACTCTTTCACTCCATACTTAAGAAGAGCCTGACTCCTTTTCTGCCTTCCATCAGTTGATTATCAATAGATGGGATTCCCCTCCATGCTTTTTCTTCTTGAGGATAAGCAGCTGCAGCTCACTCAGCCTTCCCTYGTGGGACAGATTTTTAGCCCCTTAATGATCTCTGTGATCCTTCACTGGACTTCCTGCCAGCATGTCCACGCCTGCCTTGTACTGGGAAGCCCAGCACTGRACACAGCACTGGTTTGTGCTGGKCAGAGTGGAAGGACCACCTTCCTTGATCTGCTGGCAGCTCTTCCCCTTGCAGCCTGGGATCTCTTGGCTGCCTCTGCTGCAGWGGCTTGCTGTTGGCTCAYGTTCAACTTGCTGTCTGTCTGTGAGTCCTCTGTGAGGCTGCTCTCTCCCCCAGCATGAGCTGGGGCTCGGGGTGGCTGCTCCCCTGGTGCAGGACTCTGCATTTTGTGTTGCTGAGCTTCATGAGATTCCCATCAGCACATTTCTCCCGCCTGTTAAGGTGCCTCTGAATGGCAGAGGTGTTTTCAGCTATTTTATATAATCTGCAAGTTTGCTGAGGAGGCTCTGTCCYTTCATCTAGGTCATTTATAAACATGTAAAACAGTATTGGCCCCAGTATCATAGTCTGGAGGCACATCACTGAACTGTCCTCCAGCTGGACTTCATTCCACTTACCACAACCCTTTGAGCCTGGCAGCTCAGCCAGTTTTCAATCCACCTTGCTTTTCTCCATCCCWTTTAGAGGTTGTATGAAGTTAAAATCTGTGTCAGTAAGGACAGACCCATTGAACCATTGATAATTAAAAGGTCCAGATAAATATTTTTTGAAACAAGAAATTAAAAATAAATAGTAATGCAGAGGCAGAGACAAAAGGTTGCAGAAGAGCAGAGAGAGGAAAGGAGGTGGATAAAAGTATGGTTTTGGGTGGGATTTCTGCTAATGAGCTATGGCTTAGCTTTTCTTTGTCTGCAAGAGACTTTGGAAATGTGGACTCATTTTTGGAGGAAAGTAAGTCAAAAGGAAGGAAAAGTTCACAATCTTGTTTGGAGATCTCGAAAAGCTGCACAGAAAACCTGAGCTGTGCCATGGCTCAGTTTCACAAGGGCAACTGGCCGAAATAAATGTACTGGATCAAACCCTTCTTGTCCCCAAAGGAGAAAAACTTTCCTTTGATTATTGTTGATTTATACAAACTTTTCTCTCTTGAATATGGGAAATGATCCAGTACTTAATTATTAGGCATTGTGGACCTCAAGGTTATGCATGCTGTGTACACGTTTATCTCGGCTGGTTCTGTTTCAATTGATGCTAATTGGTTTTGTTGAAAGAAAAGCTTCTGATAAGATGTCTTGTTATCAGGCTTCATTTGAAGCTAATTAAACTCCTGAGACAGCACTGCTATGTGTATTTTAATTCCTGTTGTGAAAAAAATGTGTTTATTTTGTTCACAGGCATGTGAATTGCTGTATTGCAGCTCTCACCTCCCYTGTTGCATGGGGTGTAGCCTACTGGAGGAGAGCTCTGGCAATTTCTGCAGTCAGTCTGTCTGCTGAAACAAACCAGCCAGGGAGGTGTCGGTCAGCCAAACGCCACTAAAATTAGATGGTTAATTATAGTCAAGGTCGTTTGGGAATTTGTGTTCCTGTCAGTATTTCTGTGACCAAACATCCTATTTCTGGGTACTGGAAATACTCACATRCTTCAAATGCTGTAGAAAAGATACCCTAGAAAAGAACTCAAGCCTAAAATGCGCACAGGTGGGACCTGGCACTCAAGTTTCCTATGGAGCTGCATCCCTACTGGTCAGCCAAGGCTTGTTGCACCTTTAGGTGCAAAACAACCACTGATGGGGTAGCATCAAATGAAAATGCTTCTCTATCCCTCCAACAACATTCCCCCCTTTTCCACTCAACTCTATCTGGACACTGTATTAGGATATGTTTCAATGCAAATGCTTGTAAGTGATTTTGTGCTAAAAATGTTCTTTGTGTATTCTGGAAAATCAGTCTTTTWAAAATTTTAAGACTGGTGTGTATAGTTTCTGTTTGTTTGGGGCTTTTATGGCATGCTTGTTCACGTTTGGTTAAAGGTTTGTAGTGTTTCTGTGTGAGGTGTTGGTRCATCTGCCTGTCTGTTTAGTCATGGAAAGGGACAGGATGATAACCTTGAGGGCAATCTGTTGCAGTAGTGGTGTAGCATCTTATCAGGCCTTCAAAGCAAGAGGAGAATTCCCATTTATTTAGGCTGGCTGTCTTATTGGAAAGAGAGAGGGGATCCCAATAAGATTAAGCACRCTACTTTGCAAAATTTGTATTTGATGACTTTATTTTTCAGCTGCTACTAATATTTTACAATTTTGAAATAACTGTTAAGAAGAGAAGAAATAAGACCTTGATCTTCTGAAACACCTCTCTACAAGATGGCAACCTTCTCACTGAAAATTGAGATTAAAAAGTCTCATTTGTTGATTAAAGTTAATTTGARAGCCTGGATGTTACTTCCTCATGGTTTGAGAACATATTTCTTGCCTGACCTTGACTGTGATTGTTACTTGTACTCTGCCTACTTCCATTAAAGCAGTCAAGGCTTTTAGAAAATCAGGTGATGAGGAGGAACTGTCTTGTTTGTTAACATTTTCTGTATGAACTACAAAATAATATAGGGAACTACACAAGAACAGAGCTTGCTGTTATTATGTGAGAGGATGTTGCAGGGACCCTTGTGGCAGCAGGTACTGCTGGGATTTGTGAACTTGCAAGAGCAGCTGGATGCAAGTGGTGTTAGAGACACCACTGAGAACTGGAAAGGTTGAGGAGCCCAAGGACAGGTTGAGTGGCCTGTCTAATCACTGGATTCCTGTGCTTKGTTTGAAGCCAGGTTGTCATCTTGCCTTTCCTCCTTCTAACAGCCTTCTCTAAGTTAGGGTGGCAGGGCAAGGAGTCCTTTCCTGTGGGTTTTTCTAGATACTTCTAATGCTCTAGTACAGCTGGCATATGTTCACGGTAATATTCAAAACTGTTTTTTTTTCTTTACTTTCTTTCTGAAGGTACTTGTTGTGTGTCACGCAGAAGCTAAAAGAACATTGTTTTCATGAGCTGTTAAGAACAGCTCCAGCCTTTTCCTGAACACTGGGGGAGATTTTAGGATGGGTTTCCTAGAAAAGTGGGAGACTGTAGGTTGGTGCTAGCAGAACATCTTCCATTTACAGCAGACTTTTCCTTCTGGATAAGTGTACAAATGGATTTTTTTTGCTCCTCAGTGACCCACAGAGGGATGCAGTTGTAGTTGCAACGTATCAATTATCCTGTAAGTCAGAGTTTTTGTAGAGTGCTTGCTCTTTGATGGAATTGTRTGTCAGTCAGGGTAAAAGGTGTCTGTTTCCAGTCTTTATTCACTGCTAGACATTTCAGGGCTCTTGACCTTTATTCAGACATTTAGGTTTTGTCAAAATTTTCTCTGCTTCTTGCTTTAATAGATTGTCCTTGGGCTTCAAGGGCACAGGTTGATGTACTTCAGATAAATGTGAGCTTGGGTAAGAGGAATGGGGAACATGCCTGGAAAAGAATCATTTGCTTCCCTTTTCTCCAGAAAGCTGGTGGCTTGTGAGGAGAGGATGGATAAAAGGAGGGAGGGGAGAAGAGGAAATCATAGGTTCTCGTCAGGTGGGAGGAAGGGACACCAGCCCATTAATCTGCTATGGCTCTTCACTAACTTTAGAGCATGCTAGGAAAGGATATTAAAAAATTGGTTAAAAAAAAAAAGAAACCTAAGGTTAAAAAGACATAGGTCTGGACTCTTAATTTTTTTTCATGTTTCTTTTCTTTTTTTTTTTTTTTGCTTCTCTGCAGTATCAGCTTTTTCTTGTTCACAGAGAGACAAACAGACTCTTGTTTCAGGGGAAGGGGGTGGTGGGAGACCCGGGTAAGCAGCAAGGAATGTCCCCGTTCACTGCTCCAGGTCGGAGACATGCAGGGGGGAGGATTTTAATGTATAACGAGCAGCAAAGTGTCAGCAAACAAACAACAATGAAAGCAAAACGCAGCCAGTAACCTTGGGGCTCTGACACTGAGCAAATGTTTATCAGAGGAAGATTCTGCTGGACATCACCGGATAAGAATGAGTTGATGTCACTCTTGGCAAGGGCGGGAGCTCGTTTTTTTCCACACAAACAGCACAACACAGCAAGAGGAAGGAGAGGGAACGGTGGGAAGGAGGGGAGGGGAAAGAGGAAGAGGAGGAGAGAGCTGTTTGCTATAAATTGTTGTAATAAAAATATRCTAAAGCATAGCTTGTTTTGTTGGAAGGGGTCTTGGTGCTGGCACATAAAGAGACAAAAGTTAAGGATGGACCAGGGYTCCTCCTGCACTGTGGCTCTGCAGACCTGTACACAGATTCCTGACAGCTGTTGCATAATTTGCTTTGACTTGCTCCCAGCCCAGAGTGTGCTACAGGCTTGTTCCTGTGGCCCTCATTCAACAAAACCTCATTTGGCTTTAATGGGAATTTCTGCTTGAATAAAGAAATTCAGCTTTTGTGACTCTGGTAGTTTCTGTGCCTGGCCAGTGAATAGGAGGACATCCCCTCACCCTCAATCTCTATATGTACTTAATTTGAAGCTTCATCATATTTTATACTTCAGTAATGAAGAGTTTTCTCTGTAGAAAGAGGCTTAGATCACATAGGCAGCAGAACAGTGAAAGCTGCCTTTCAACAGGGACCACTTGCTAGCCAAGAAGCAACAACTGGTAGGTATTTGGTGAATTTCAAGGTGGGCAGTCTTGGAAGGCACCTCAGAAAAGATGTAGGTATGATGAGTGGTTGAGTGGATGCACCTCAGAAAAGATGTAGGTATGATGAGTGGATAGAACAGTTCTAGAAAAAACTGCTCCTAGAAATGAAACAATCTTCTAAAACAAAAAAAACCCCAAACATGTGAAATCTTTAAGAGTATCTAATCTGTGGGTTGTCTRTACTGAAACATGTACTGCTCATCATCCCCTGTATGAATGCTCCTGCAGAGCACAGAAGTGACAGGGATTCTGAGAAAAAAATTAGTTTAAAGCCTATAACAAGAGTAGGAGTATATGGTGTTTGCTCTGTGTTCATGGACTCTAGCTCAGAGCAGACCATTTCTAAAGTGGCTCAAGTTAAACTAGAAAAGAGCTCTCCTAGGCTGGAAGAGGTGACAGTACTGTGCCTTCTAGGAATAAGTCATGTATCCTTCACTTTCTCAGCCTCACCATGTACACAGATTGCTGAGCAACCTGAGCTATGCCAACATCTCTAAGGTGTTTGTGTGGTTACCAAAGAGCCCTTCAGGATCCTGAGCACTTGTGGGAAATGGGACCATCCTCTTCCAGAACCTTAGAGGATTTAAGAGCTGGGTTCTTCAGAGCCCAAACTTTTCAGATAGTTAAACAATGTAAACATCTTCAGCTGGCTCTCACCACCAGCCTTGTAAGGAGGCAAAGCTTTTAATTTTGACCCTCTTGCTATGGGTTTCCCTTAGGTATGTGTGACCCTCTGGAAGCTTTTCCATGTGATGGCTTCCAGCTAGACCGTGCTGTGTCCTTCAGAGCACTCAGCTAGCATGGTGTGGAGGGAGCAGACTGGAGTGTTCTCTGCTGGACTCGTGTGCACTGGAGACCTTTGCAGTGACTCAGCTCTGGGCATGAGCAGAGAACAGTGCATCAGCCCTCGAGGCACCCTGGACAAGGAAAAGAAAAAGCTGTTGTGTTTGTGTTGGCTGGAGCCTTTGATAAGTGCAGGCAGTTTCGCTTGGGGAGGAGGAACAATCAGGWTTGTTGCATGTTCCACTCTTTACCAAAAGCTTTCAGAATCGAACAAATAATTTAACTGCTGCTGCAAGTGCTGTCCTCTTCTACTAATTTAAGTGAAAAGAAGGGGGAAAAAAATCACACATTCATTACCTACACAGTTGAATGAAAATATTTAAGGTTCTAGTGAATTTTTAGGAGCGTCTTAAGAAGTCAAAGCTCTGGACTTTAAGGTTGTAACATGTCCTAAATTGTTTTATACCTTAATTTTAAATAAGTTGAAGAGGCAGATCCTGTTACATGTTGCTGTTACTCGTATTTATGTAGAGCTGGTTTTCCTATTCCTTCTCTAGTCCAGGAAGAGATGCATATSTGTCTGCACTACCACAGTTTGTTTTCTTATTGCTTTTAGACTTTTATTGTWAGAGCAGAGATGTGGAGTCAGCATGTTGATATGTATTTATATTAGTAAGAAACGCTTCATAATTTCAGAACAAAAAATGGTTCTTCTGTCATCATCCCTGTGGTTACAGATGATCCCAAATGATCAAAATTCTTCCCCTACAACTTCAAAAAATGYGTGGCCTTTACTGAAATCTACCTCTCAGTCTGTTTTTGTGTTGTTTGAAAAAGAAGTGCTAAAATCACTGCAAAAGTGGAGATGTTTGCATAGGATCTGATATGAAAACAGCATCTGGAACAGCTGCTTTCTSTTAATAGCTGCAGAATTAATTGTTGTCAGTGTCACAAACCAAGTATTGTTTCAATGAAGAGAAAGTGAGCTTTGTGGACATGTATATATATTAATATTAAACTCAGCAGCTGAGTAACTGCTCAGTGTTTTTAGTTCTATTTGGCTGTTGTGCATATTTTCTAGTATTAGGAGCATCTGGTATTAGTATGTCCTCGTGTACCACAATAACTCTCCTTGGTGGTATTCCATAACATGATCTTCCTCACAGTGCAGGAGGATTATGCCAAGAGTGAATTCTGTGCTCAGGGAGGTGCTTTTATAAGTTTGCATGCCAGACTCTGCCCCAGACTGTGGAAGAATGTCTGTCTGTCTGTCTCCAGATCATCCCCAGAGCAGGAGAGTCGATGTAGCAGCTGTGAGGAGGGGGGACATAACCTAAGGCTTTGTGTTTGGTGCTGCTGCTGAGGCTTCTTGCCCCCTTGTGAGCCAGCTTGGCTCAGGGGATGAGGAGAATCCAGGAGTGACAAGTAGGAARTTTTCTGGTAGGGCTGAATCCATCTGTGCAGGAGCTCAGTGAGAACCAGAACTGGAACAAGAAAGCCAAGGAGGGGTGGCAGAGCAACAAGATGAATTCCATTTTCGGGACAGCACCCCAAGATCTACTCAGGATGTCGTTCTGAGAGTGTCTTTAACAGGGACAGGGGACTTTTCCARCTGCTAGGAGGCTTTCCAGCTGGAAAGGCTTCATAGGTATTGTCATGGACCTTATAAGTACCTTTGTGGAACTTAGAGTATTGGGTGTATTACTTTGTTTGTTTTGGGGTTTTGACTTTTAGGGGAGCACTTACKTTGACTTTTATTCATGGAGRAAGTTTCTTAGACTTTAAGACAGACTGGAATCTATGAAGGTGTAAAATAGAGAGTAGTGTAGGTGTATTACTTAGATAAAAAATTTAAGTTTTGAGATTTTTAGTATGTTGTAAATAGAAGCAAGATAGAAGACACAGAGGGTCATCCTAGATTTCTTCTTCATACTTCTTTCTTCTTCATGGGTTTGAGTAGCATTTTGTAATTAAGCAGAAAAKTCTGCATTAGAGACTCTTGGGAATCAGTTACTGGGTTAAAAGGGAAAATAATCTAAGTGTCAGTTCTTAATTAAATAGTTTGGTCTTAAAAGACCTTGTAACCAAAAGTAGTTAACCATTTTGTACCTTCTAATGAAAAGCTACCAAACTCACAGTAATAAAACTATTTTACTAATAAAAAATAATAAACACTTAAGTCCAAACATAAACTACCATCTCAAGTGCCTTCAATCCAAACCCAAAAAAACCAACAACTAATACCTGAACATATCTTGAGGGAGGTGTGATTTAGGATGAGCAAAACTCCACCTGCCACTCATTTAAAACCTTTGACGTTTTGCTGTAAAATGGCTGATACTTTCCATGACAGACATAGGAAACCAGTTCATGCTGTGTGTGAGCACACCATCAGCAGGCTGGATATAGAAAAATAAAAAAAAATAAGGGGGGATGTTTTTACAGCTGCCCTGTTTTGAGGGGGTTAAGTGGAGGAATGAATGAATTGTTATATTCTGGCTATTTCTAACTGCAGAGAAGTGGTGCACGTGCTCCAGTCAGGCTCAAGAAGCTCCCAGGCTTCCTGAGCCTGAGCTGTTGCTTGTAGCTGTAAAAGCAGCACTCCTAGAATGCAGCTGCCTAGAAGGACAGGATCACACAAATGTTGTCATTAGGTATTCAAAGCTTGCTTAAGTAGCAGCTTATTTTAATAGTGAGATTACACTCTTTCATAATATTTTTACTAATGAGTTCATTTACTGAACTGCAGAAGGAATGTAAACTGAGGAGGTTGCAGTTTGCTTTATTTTTCCCCCTCTCCTCTGGGAATTTTAAAACACTTTGTGCAAAGGATTCCTTTTTGTGCTTTGTCTTTCTTCAGGGCATGTTGCAYTTGACAGTATTTGACAGAAGATGATAAATACGGAGGTAATACAGAGGGCAGAGGGCCACTTACTTCTGTAACTGTTGAATGTTTTAGGTGCCATAATGAGGCCCTCCAAGCTGAGTGATTGGTTTCTTAAAAGTACTGTCAGAAGTAAATAGTGTGTGTGTTGTAGCCTGTTTCCCTCCCCAACTCAACTTTTAGGTCATTTCAGTATCCTAAATTCGGTTGTTATAATTTCATGCCAGCTTCATGTTTCCCTCTGGACTTTTTAGTAGGTAACCACTTACCCTAAAAAACAAGAGAATCTAGTTAAACTTGTTATAAGAAAAAGTAAGGAGCCATTTCTTAATTTCTGTAAAGTATATGATGTATGAGCTATGGATGTATGGATTATAAAATATCAAATGTTTCCTCAGCCCATTTGGACTTTGCTACTCCTGARTAGTGCAGCCATTTCAAGTCAGGCTGGTAAAGCCTGCAGAGTAGAAAAGTGTAATTCAAATTAAAATTCCATGTGACATGGCAGCCCACAGTGGTAGCAAAACTGCTGACTGCTAAGTTGGGTTGTATGTAAGAAAAGAAGATAAARTAGAAAATGTCAACTCTGTTGCATTGACAAGTTTACTCCTGTTCTTTGCTGTATTTTCCTGAATGCACATGGTAGAGATAAATTACTGTTCCTAGTACCTGTGGCTAGAACATGCCAACAGTGTATTTTGGACAGTGCTTCTTTAATGTACATTTTAAATTGTGCTCTTGAAAAATAGGCAAAAGCCATGATATGGCCATAATTCTTTTTATTATGGCAATGTGCCATYGTTCTGTCCACTATATTGTGTGGGTACAAAACTGACAGGAAGTAAATGAGTTGGAGTTGATGATTGTTGTGAGTCCCTTCCAACTCAGAATATTCTCTGGTTCTGTGAAAAGTACCAAAGAGGAACTGTGTTTCATGAATATAAATGATGGTTATACCAGCACCAGCACTGGGCTTGGTTTGCAATTATAAAATACTGATAAAACATTCACCAAGAGATCCTATTACTTATTTTGAAAGGAACTCTTTTTGTGAAGGTTTTCTCCACCACTTTAAAACAGTTTTCTCCATGCATGGAAAAGAGCTGAAATCTTGGACTTGCTGAACGTGTTAGTAACTGGCCTGTTGGTCAGTCTTGGTCCATACTGTGCTGTGAAAATAAATTGCAAAGAAGACTCTCAGATTTACATCTGAGCTGAAGAAAATGCCCAAAAGTAAACTGACACAGCTGTCCATTAAATTTCTCCAACTTCTGGGCTCTTGGTGTAAGCAGCACAGTGCATGTGCCCCCATTGTTTACCTGGGGTTAGTGTGTGTGCACAGGCTGGAACAGCAATTATTATTTGTTATTGTGGAATTGTATTATTTGTTATTGTGGAGTATTATTGTTACTGTGGAATAGCAAATGTACCCTGACTTCACATGGATGGCCTTGTGCTTAGAAGTGATTTTAGATGTCACCTTTTCTCTAAACCACAAAATGCTGGTATTTTGAGGCTTTTTTTTTCTGTTGTGGATGAACACCCCTGCACTTTTGTCTAAAATAAAATAAACATTGCTGTGAGGCTTATCTTTAATACCAGTAATAGAATCAATTGCATGSGTTTTGGCTTGTAGATTTTTTTTAAAAATTCTTTAGAAGAAATTGAGTTTATTTGATCCTGCTATCCCATTTCTCATCCATCCACAGCCTAGAAAACTTTGCAGCGAGAGAGACACAAAAGGTAGTTAAGGTCCCATTATTTTAAGGAAGATGGATGGGCAGGTAAAGTTGAGACTCACTTAAGGCTTTGCACACATAAACTCACTTTGCACACATGAACTCACTCAAGGCTTTGCACACATAAACTCACTCACTTTGCACACATAAAATAATTGAAGTGACATCTTGTTGTGCTAGAACAGAGAAGTTCTCTGTCCTTTCCTTCCCCCTCTCCTGCCTCTCCTGGGACTAGCTCTAGTATTTCATCTTGTGGTGCTCTGATTCCTTTTGCTACCCTAGAGGAAAGAGAAAACCACAGGATTAGTTGTCTGTGGTTTCAGTGGAGTGAATAATTTTCTGTGCAAGAGCTGTGGYGAGGCACGTGATGAGGAAGGTGGGAGTTGGATCTTCCTTGCTGTGGAGCATGAATTTGGGAGTCAGAAGGAAGAAGCTGTTGATTTGGCTCTGGCTTCTGTGAACCTTTAGTAGACATCTGGGAATCTGTGTGGGAGAGGCTGTGTCAATGCTCAGCCCTTGTGGTGCTCTAGGAAATGAGGCTCCTCTGCTGCCTGTCCCTCTGGTGTTTGGTGTTTGAGGGTCAGAGAAGGGGAGGGATGTTCTGGTGCTGAAGTCATCAAGCCAAGGGACAGCAGCTTCCATTTGGTCTCAGATAAGTTGTCTTATGTCTTGGTGTCTCAATTCCTCATCTTTTARGATGTCAGTCTTGTAGCTTTTGGGTTTGCAGAGTAGTTAGAGTAACAGCTCAGAATATCAGCTGCAGCCCTCGGATATGACACGCCTGTATGGCCAGGTGATTGTGCCCCATGGGTCTCTTATAGGGCATTTTCAAGGAAAACAGGGTGTTGCAAAGCAAACACAGTTTATTGCATAGCACAAGAGCTTCTTTCACTTCCCTGTGTATAACCCTGTCCTTTTTTCCACCRTTGTGTGTATTTATATACTTTGAGGTCTGTTGCAGGAAGTTGGCCCTATGATACTGGAACTGTGTWGTCAAAACCACTTCTTTTCTATATTCTGTGCTTTAGAAGTGAAAAGTTCACGGGGAGATGGACTAAGAATCTTGACACTTTTAGTTGACAAAGTGCAGCTGTGTGCTTTCTTCAGAGTATGTTGTGTACCTTTTACCATACCTGAAGCTTCAAAAGAAGTTTCCAGTTTTGTGGCAATCTCTAGGAACTTTTTGAAGGTGTAATCCCTGGGCAGTCTCGTACTTGCAGAGAGGCACAGCTTTAGTGACTCCAGACTGAAATCTCAGCMCCTGCAGATGGTGCACTGTTTTTTCCTTTCCTTTTGGACATTCAGGTTCCTAACAATCTAAAGGAGGCAGCATTTCTGATTTAKTTCAGCTTCACTTCTTTTAAGTATCACAAACAAATACTTAGTTAATATAAATAATAGTAACAGCAAATTCCCCTCTGACTCACAGTTGCTTTAATGTAAGTTATGTAACCTCAGTAGGTGGAAATGTGCAACAATGTGGGGGGTTTGTCTTAGAATGGTAGCAAGCTRCATTTTTATAGAAGCCTAAATGTCCTGAATCCTCTTAATGTTTGTTTTTTAAGACACATGGTGGAGGAACAAAAGGGGAGGTGATTTTATATTTATATATCTTGGTGACTAATGTCTTGCAGGCTGTAACTTCGGGAGTTTTAGGAGACCCAGGTGGGGAATTCACACAGCATRTTGGGGCTCTGTGGTCAGAAAAGTTGCCTCTTAAAGGATTTGACAAGAGGAGAGTCCTCAGCCCATGTGTCACCCATGCAGAAGTAAATGGTCACATGGTACCCACTCCAAAGTAGAGGGAAAATCTGCTGCTGCAGCCAACATTCTTTGCAACAATACAAATGTGTTCTTTGCTTACACAATAGCTATTCAGTTTGCCTACAGTCATTGTGCTCCCCCACTAAAGTTCAAAGGAATTGAAAATATACACAGGCAACAAAGCCAGCTTTTGTTTTGGAGTGAATATGTGTTTTAGTACAAGGTATTTTTTCAGTGAGATTTTTAGAAAATTAACTGCTCTGAGTAAAAGATCATGTAGTCATGAACACTTCAGCCTAAAGATTTCTGGATGAATMGTAGTGATTTTATTTCTGTTTCATTTTTCAGCTTCATTATGATTGACTTTTACTAATTGCCTTTTTCTTAGGGGTGGYCTGAGTTTTCAAATTTGAGTATATAAATATTGATGTTTCCTAACACAGGTGTTCTTAAAAGCACACAAACAAACAAAACCTTCCTCAACCAACCAAAAGCAAACCATAAAAAACCCCACAACAAAACCAAAACAACCTTCAGAAAAGTTATTTTAACTGTTCAGGCTTTGCTGAAAAATGTAGTCTTTTCTTGGTTTTTGAGAATGAGAGAGGAAGTACACAATTAGAATTCAAAGCATTTAGTCAGTAAGAGTCTTGTAAATCTGATAACACTATCTGTATGCAAGTATTTTAATACCTTTTATTCTGCTGCACATAGGTGTGCATTTCTTTYTTTTCAGTAGATGATATTGAAGTGCACCTGCACAGAGAATATATGGAAATGGGCTCTCTATTGCAGCTACTAACAAAATCTGCTGCCTCCAAACATGTGCAAGCAGCAACAGTCAAGAAACAAGACTCTGTCTTCAGGGATGTAATTTCATCTGTTTCTTGTGTGGATCTTTTTTTAGTACTTAGGAATCTTGAAGGTACTGGCAAAACAATCTTCCCATGCAAATAGCAACAAGGAGGACAACGATGATAGTTAATCTGTGGCCACTGAGGCCAGACTTGATTTAAGAAGCTGACCAGACTGGGGAGCTTCTACCTGAGAGCTTTGGAAATGCTTGATGAGGCAAGTTGTGGRGTTGATAGTTTTTAAATACCCTTGGAACACAGAAAAATTCCTGGAGACTTGGAAAACACTAGTTCTTTTTGAGCTAGAACTAATGCTGCCTTGATGATAGTAAATGAAATGACTCTATTCTATATACTACATTATTATTATATACWATAGTAACTGTAATCTACTCAAATTCATGTCAAATAGAAGAGCTGAAAAATTTTACTGCCTTGGATTAATTTTATGAAGTGGAATATCATAAAAAAATGAGAGTGGCAAGAGAAGTGGGGAATGGCTGAAATAAGTTTCAGACAGTACARGTGGGTTTGAAGAATGGTAGAAGGAAAAGCAGTGTAATTAAAGCAGCATGAAGGAGCTTGTAGGCAAAAAGATACCCACACTCCAAAAACAAACAAAAAACCCCCAAACCCAGACAAAAAGAAGCTTGTGTTAGGAGAGTGAAAGGTTAAAAATTGTAGTGGATTACTTAGGAAGTCATCAGAAAAGCAGAACAGAAATCTCCTTCAAAATGGCTTGAAGGAAAGCCATTTTCTATTTATATGTACTTAATAATAAAAAAAACCTAAAAGTTTTTTAGGTTCTCTAGAAGCTTGCTGGAGAGTCTGTGGGATTGTCTTCAGAAAAGTCTTTCAGAAAAGCATCATTCTTTACAAGGATGAATGAGAAGTGTTCACAGAAGAGGTTTTAGAAAAAATGGTAATGTCCACTGTAATAACCCTCCAAAACCAGGCACCAGCACCAGGAATGTCTTTGTAAAGCTGAGGAGCCATTGTGGAATCTGATCCTTTATTTAACCTTGGGAAGAAGKGATGTGCACTGTAATGCACACTCTTAAAAAGGGTGTTGGTGATTAGCAGGTCCTGCAAAGGGGTAGCAGTTATAAAACCATCTGCATTTTTAGAGGTGTGACCAATATACTCTGGAGAAGAATTGACTTGGCTTTAAGGAGAGAAGTAAGGCCTCAGGTTAGAAATGTTTGAAGCTATTACAGAGGTAATCAAAAAAATTCAGTTATCTGTGGGAGAGGAGACTGATCCAGTGGGCTTTTGAGCTTGGAAAGATGTTGGAATGAAGTACAACCTGCTCAGACTTCTGTTGTGTCCACAGCACARCTGCAGAGCATAAAGCAAGTGAGAAGGGTTTTTTTCATACTGTGTAAATAAGCATCATACTTATTGTCACAAGACATTGTGGAGATAAAAATATACCTTTGAAAAAGGAGTAGTGAAATTCAAGTATCCACAGCTTCACTGAGCACAGTCTTTTCTGCCTGAAATTTTTATTAATATTTTGTGAGGCATGAAAAAAGATGTTTTTTCCCTGAATGTCCACTGTTGTTAGATGTTGGAAGCAGTATTCTGGGCAAGCTAAACTTCTGGTCTGATTTAGGAAGGTGTGACTTCTCAAGTCCTCTCTTATATTCCACAGAAAGATTGGTTAGCTCATGACAGCAACTCTTTCTGGCCTTAGAAGTAGTAACAAGACCCCACAGCATCATTTGCTTTGCTGCCTGTAATAATAAATTAACAACCTACTGGTTTTCTTTTTGTAATGCCTGCTGTTACTGGTTGAAAAGGGGATTGACGAGTGSAAGTACAGAAGTCAAAAAGAAATATTAATGCTTCTAAGGTTGGAAAGCACTCAAAATGTTGTTGGGATTGCCCACTCAAGCAGCAGAACATAACCATGGTGGGGTCCTGTGTTCGGTATGTGTGTAGAATCAGCTTTGTGCGAAAAGCTTGCTTTCAAGAACTTCACTTCTAGTCATAAAAATGCTTTTTAAACTAACAGCTTTCTTCTGCTCAGTAGGATATGATTTGTTGGACGTGTATGTTGACCTGGAACCAGCAAGGAGATGACTAAGTAGGAGGAAAATGGTTTTAACATGCCTCTGCTTTGCCAAGGAATATGGAAACAATAACAGATTTGTCAAGTCTGTGGGTCAGCTAGCCTTGTAGTGATATATGATATTTCTCTGTGCACGACATACTTGGTGTATTGAGCTGKTTTTTTCTGAAGCATCATTGTGCTTTAGAAATGTGACTCTTTCTTTGTCCCAGCTGCTGTTTGTCACCTCCTGGTCGTGCTGTTTACTGCCCACATGTGTGGGTAGGTGGGAGATTTGCTGTCTCCTCATCATGGCAGGCACAGAGGTGGTCTGTGGTCTTCCTTGCTTTATGGTGTAATTGGATAGCCAGGACTGTGCAATGTTTGGCACTTGCCAAACCCTTCTGCTCCAGGCACTGGAGCTGTGCAGGAGGCCATCTCCTGTTCTCCCATTCCTGTTTTCTCCAGCCACAACCCCCCAGTGGAGCCTCCCTCCTCATGCTGGGATGTGTTGTATCACTCATRTGCCAAGGAGCCTCTTCCCAAGGCTCCAGACAAGCAGAGGATTCCTGGTGTGCTTCCTTCTTTGGAAGAGACCCAGCAGCTTGAAAAATGAGTAGTAGAGTTTAATAAGAAATGAAAGCTCTCAATGCTGTTTTCTTTTCATTTAAGAGCAGAACTGTGCTCTTGTGGGGCTGGGGAGTAATAATCCCACAGAAGAAATCCCAGGAACACCACTTCCTCAGTGCAGGAGAGATAGTACACCAGTGGTTGGTTCTGGTGGCCAGGTTCAAGTTCTGGATGTTTCAGGAGCGAGCCTGAACCACTCAGTGACCCCTGTCTCTCCCCTTTTTGGCACTTGTAAGAGTGACCTAATAAATATGTTATTGCAACAGATGTGATCTCATATCCTCTTACAAACCACATGTAGACCAGCCACTGAGGGATGGCCCTGTTCAGTGGAGAGGTCAAAATGTGGGACAAGGCTTTAAGAAGGAAGCAATGATTTTCAAGAGGAGAGATTTTTACTAGTACATTATAGTAATATAAATAAGATTTGCTAAAGACCAAAATGCAGCGAATTAATTAAATCATGGAATGRTTTTGGTTGGGAGCATGATCAGATGGTTGGGAGGTTTTGGTTGGGAGGATGATAAGATGATCTTTGAAGATCACCTAGTCCAACCCCCTGTCATGGGCAGAGACATCTTTCACTGGATGAGGTTGCTCAAAGTCCCATCCAGCCTTACCTTGAACATTTTCAGGGRTGGGACATCCAGCTTCCCACCACCCTCATGTTTACAATGTTTAAAGACATGTTCACAGTGTCTTCCTTATGTCAAATTTAAATTTCTTCTTGTTTAAAACCATTGTCCCTTGATCTGTCACCTGGTAAAAGTCTCTCTTTGTCTTTTTCACAAGCCCTTTTAAATAYTGACAAGATCTCCCTGGAGGTTTCTGTTTCTCAGGCTGAACAACCCCAGTGCTCTGTCTTTCCTCACTGGAGAGGTGTTCCAGCCTTCTGACCATTTTTGTGTCCCTGATCCATGTCCGTCTTGTGCTGGGTCCCCAGAGCTGGATGCAGTGCTCCAGGTGGGGTSGCACCTGAGCAGGGCAGAGGGGAATGTTAGTAAGAGATGTTAACATTTATAGTGTGGTTAGTAAGTGGTTRCAGTGAGCAGCAAAAAATGGTGGATTGACCTTCTGACAATCAGAATCAGCCTGGGAGTTCCTGCCAGGCTGCATGGCCTTTTGGGGCTCTTGTTTACTGTACTTTTTCCTTTCTTGCAAGCTGAAAATAAGCTAAATTGTTCTCTGGCATTGTCAGCATTGCCCCAGAGGTCTTTGGAGAARCTAATTCCTTTGGTTTCTCCCTACTGCATCACCCAGAATAATACCATAGTCTATCTTTAAGCAGCATATGATGTTTGTTTTTTATCCCTAGTCCAAACRTTTGTACTGGATTGTATTTCCCCCTCTGCTTCTTATGAAGGAATTCCAGCTGAATAGGAAATGTCTCCCTTTACTCAAGCTTGTGTTTTTCAGGATAGGAAATGAGAGGCTTAGGTTTATTAATTTTTCTTTTAGGATTATGTAACCTGTGGAAGGCTATAAGTACATGAATTTAAGTAGCATGTTCTTTATTAGCTCATTTTACAGTCCTTGGCCTGTTCCACTTCAAAATTCTCATAAGCAGCATAAGTTGGCCAGAGTACATATTTCATGTTAATTAAATCTCTCAAACAGTGTCTAATTTTCTTTTTCCTCTTGAAGTTGGTGAGAGATTAGTAATAAAAGAAAATTAGTTGGCTGATAGCATCATGTATTTGATCAGTGCAGAGACAGGATAAGTGCCTCAGGTGTATGGTGAACTCTTCATTCCTATGTGAACATTCAGCATATTAAAAGTTGACAACATTATTTGAACATTCATCMTGACAAGATGATATTGTAAAAGATCCGAATTTGTGAACTGAGGAGGCACTAGAATATGAAACATAAACAATTTTTAAAAAGTCTTATTTCATTCAGTGGGTTTGCTCCTGTCAGTTTTGTACTTTACCTGAAAATAGATTTGAAAGATCTTCATCTAAGATTTTGAGATGGTTCCCTCCAAAATATAAAAAATAACTTGACTGTTGCTAATACAGGGTTTTGAGACTAAATGGTTTGTTTCCTCTTCTGACCTCTTGACTGAGGCAACACAATTGTAGTGGACAAAATCAGTAAAATAAAATTACCTTTTTTTTAATCTCTTATGATGAAGTTTTGTGTGGAGAGCAATTGAGAGCATCCTGGGAGAATAAGATGTTGAGTGTTGATGAAATGTAAACCTGCTTCTTTTTCATATATGAACTTACTGTCCTAGTTTTATTTTCATTTTGGTCTGCAAATGTTTTCAAAAAGGTTTAACTTGCTCATATTCATAAGATATTTCTGACTTGCTTCTTGGTTTCTRTCTTGTTCTTGTGCTTTAGCTAGAACTCGATGTCACCAGTTGTAGCTTCCAATAGGCATGGAGGCCATTCAAAATACTTTCCATTTTCCACTGAGGTACATTCTTGGAAGAGCTTTTCCAATCCAAATAACTGGCATTTATTACTTTTTAATTGCTTAGTGTGATACTTGCTTACATTTGCTGTTTTAATGTCTTTTCCTGTCTGTAAAATGAGAGTCCCAGAGGGCACATGCGTGCAGTCACTGAATTCAGTTTACATAGCTTGATGGATGTTTTGGGAAAAGCACATTGTGTGTATGTGCAGTTTGTCACAGATGGTGTCCCAGCAAGAAGGGAGTTGTGCTAATGCTGAAGGAAAATTTTTTCCAGCTGCTGTGGGGAAGGTGGTCAGTGTGGCACACACATGCTTGAGCTCAGCAGACATTCCCAAGTTGCACTATGTAAGCAACAAACAATGGGCAGGAGAAATTTCTCTGGGCAATTTTGCTCCTCTGAATATTACCAGTGTCCCACTTTCAAGTCCAAAGTCTTTTTTTTTTTTTTTTGGTGAGATTTTTTGTGAAACCTGATCATGAAAGTAGGTAGGGATCTTAATTCTATACTAAAGACACAAAAATAGGTATATTGCTAGTCTTTGAGAGTGTAAAAAAAAAGCCTTAGAAGGTAGAAGAGTTCTGAAGCTTTAAAAAAGGCAAGGTAGGCAAAATGCAGACAATTCACCCCTAATAATTTAACTTAAGGTGGGCYATTTGTTTACTCAGGTTTATTTTGGGGGAGCAGTGAATTTTTAGATCTCTGGTCTTGGCAGTGTGAGTCTGGTGAAAATCGTATGAGTCCAGTGCCCTTCTGAGAATGCAGATTTCAACTCCTTCCTCTCCTGTCTTACATAAATTAGGAGAGGGCTCATTCTTCACAGTTTAAGATTCCTTGTGGCGGAGAAAAAACAGGACTTGGATATTGCTGAAAACGGAGGAGATGTGTATGATGGACCTGCATTCAGCATCTGTTTAGGCTCTGTCAGGGAGGGCCAAGCTTTGTGGCAAACTGTTCTATGCACTGCTGTAAATTATTCTGAATTAGCTTTTCATCACCCCTCATAAATCTTGTCCCCTGGGTTTGTTCTGCTGTATTGTATTTGCGGGGTGCCCTGTGGCAGGAAGGAACGATGAATCTGACTCCATGTTCTCAGAAGGCTAATTTATTATTTTAAGATACTATATTATATTAAAGAATACTAAAGAATATAGAAAGGATACTTACAGAATGCTAAAATGATAATAATGAAAATTCGTGACTCTCTCCAGAGCCCCGACRCAGCTTGGCACTGATAGGCCAATGAGTGAACACAACTCACACCAGAAACCAGTGAAACAAACACCTGTGGTGAACAATCTCCAAACACATTCCACATTGAGCAAAACACAGGAGAAGCAAATGAGAGAAAATTGTTTTCCTTTTTCTCTCAGGCTTCTCAGCTCCCCAGGAGAAAAATCCTGGGCAAAGGGATTTTTCAGAGAACGCGAACGCCACACTGCCGTCTCTTGGMTTGCACTGAACCAACAGCACGAGCAGTCAGATTAACTCTGGGCCTTCTTTGCTCTGCAGGACTCCTCAGCGGGCAGACATCTCCAACCAACACCAAGCTGGAGAAGCTGGACCCGCAGCAGGTGCTGCAGCTGTGCCTGCGCTACCAGGAGCACCTCCACCAGTGCGCCGAGGCCGTGGCCTTCGACCAGAACGCGCTGGTCAAGCGCATCAAGGAGGTGAGGAGCGGGCAGGGCTGGGGCTGGGGCTGGGGCTGTGCTGTGGGGCTGGCCACGATGCTGGATGAGCTGCGGCAGCCTGGACGCACCAGGGCAGCCCTGCCAGCTCAGTGCCTGGCTGGCGCTGCGGGCACACCAGGAAGCAGTAGAATGGCTGCCAGATTTTATTTTTTTAAAATGAAGAGTCTGGCATGACAGGGGAATGTTGCTTGAGGTGTTTCCTCWGATACTCCCAGATGTGTAGAAGAACTGGTGAATTCTGCATATCTCAAAAGTCCTTGAGACCAAATACCTTTTCAGTGTCAAAAAAATGCTTTTGAGCATGTGGTTAATTTTTATTCACCAAGTATAAACACTGACCTTGATTTCTTGTTGCTCTATTGGCTTAGAGTTAAGAAAATCCCACATGACAAACTGGGTAATAAATTTGATTCATGTGCTGTTTTGAGAAGCTGCTGTCATCATGAAGTTGCAAGTCCAGAATAATGTGGGAAGCATTAAAAAGGCCYTTTTACTTTGGTGTATCAAGATCTGAGGCCAGCTATTACACAAGATGTAAAGATATTTGCAGATGTTGGTGACTCAGATCACACAATCTCAGAAATGGGATTTAATTGCCAGCCTAATGACAGTGTACTGCATTAATCCAAGCAGATTGTAATTCTTTTGGCTGTTAAAGTGTGAGAGGGAATAGTGACATGATTTAAAGTCATGGTAGACACCACCAGAGCAATATTCATTAATTGGGTTTGCCTTCTGTAGGGCAAGTGGYAGAGTCCCTTTCAAATTAGCTGCGCTGGTTTTCTTCTGGTTCATAAGGCTTGTGATTATCTTTCATCTAAAATAAACTAAATTATGATACTGATATTCTCACTAGCTTCTTCATAACAGCCTCCTCAGACAAAGTGATGGAGAAATGGGGAATTCTGTAAGTCAGAAAACTGACGAATCAGCTGTGGTTTGTTGTTGGTTTTTTTTTTTTTTTTTTTTTTTTTGTCACAACTTCTAAGCAACTTCAGATGCTTTCAGTCTCTCTGCCAGATCTGGTGGGTTTTTACTGTTCATTTTCCTAATAATTTTAAAATATTTTTCTTGCTTTGGCTGTTCCACATGTGTGTTCTGGAGGATCTGGGTGGGACCCACTTGGCTTAAATCATTCTTTCCAAATTGTTTGGGCTCTCCTTGATGCACTAAATTGAACCACTGCTGACAGTTGTTGACAAGCCAGGGTGCAGCTGAACCAGAGCAGGGGATGTCTCTCCTTACAAGTGCAGACAAAGGAAGTTGCCTTTGGCTTCACCCATTTGTCAGCAATGATTTCGTTTTGCCATGTACACAAAACTTTGACCCTTAGTAAAGCTTAAAAATGAAAGAGAAAATCAAGYGTATTGTGAAAAGCAGAATGTGTCCACAAGCTGGGACAGTAAATTCTTTTATCCTCATTTTGGCAGCCRGTATTTCCCTTTCACTTTCTTTAACCCTGTAAATACTGAAATGTTTTTCTTCAGATAATAGATTTGTCAAGTGACTGATGGTTTTAACTTTCTGCAAAATGTTGGTCAGCTTCAGTCTCTGATTTCCTACCTTTTGTCTGAGGTCTGTTCACTTCTCAGACTCTAGCTCTACTAAAAGTCCTGCTGTATAATATGCTACACTCACACTGCCTGCAGCCAGGATTTTTTTAGTCTTTCCTTGACAAAATGTCCAAGAGCAAATATCTTTTGTTCATTGTCTGTGTCACCAGGAAAGAAGTTTCCTGGATTCTGTCAAAACTCAGAAGTACTGCTGTAAGTTAAYTGGCCCTCAATAACTCAGAATTAACTGTGGTGGTTTGCAAATCAGCACACAGTCTGAATTACAGTGGTTCTGAATAGGAAAGAGAATGAGCTAAATAAAAAAAAAACAAAAAAAACCCTACTTGCATGACAGTGACTGCAGGTCTGAGCAGAGCCATCTGTGCCTTCAGGGAGCAGTGCAGTCTGGCTTTGCTCTCCATCCCATTCTCCAGCGTAGCCAGAATTTCTTTGCAGTGTTGGCTGGATCCATATCTGCTTCTAAATGTAGAGCCCTGTGCAGCTTCCAGGTGGCTGTGACTGTTCTCTCTTGAGCAGAAATCCATTTATCCAATAGATTCTTTGAAGGGGGAAGAWTTGAAGACAGGATGGAAGGTGATTGACTCAGGTGCCTTTTTTCATGCCAGCAGTTGTTCATACCAGAATGAGTTTTGGTTTTGGCGGGGAGTGATTTACTTATGACAAGAGGTTTTGTCTTCACTGTCAAGAAAAAAAAAAAGGAGGATGTGCTTGGATCTTTTTAGGGGAAATACTATAGATTTGCACTGTAATTCACTGGAAGTTTTGAGGAACTCCAGCTGCTGTGGGTTTGATAGAGCCACATGTGCTCTCTTCACCAGGAGTGTCTGCTCCAGTTTTGTGATCTGCAAAACAGGGGTTTTGACGAGATGAGTTTGAAGGCAAATGTTGACCAGCTCTAAAGGTTTGAATGAGGGAAAGCAGCAAATAAGTGGGGAGAGGACTACTTTACATTAAGTCCTTACAAGTGGAGGGATATCTGTTTTGGGTGCCAGGGAGACAATTTCAATTAAGAGTCATGTGATAGGGGATGGTGAATACCAGAGAATGGGAAACACATAGAATAGGTAAAAGCTGGGGAACAGAGCTAAATTTTCAGAAAGTGCCCATGATTTTGTGTGCCTTCAAAATAGTCTAGTTTCAGTGCCTTAAAAAGGATTATTGTGTTCACAATGTACTAAACTTCTCAAAAATCACATCTTACAAAATATCTGAAGTTAAGCTTACAAAAATTACTTGTCGCACGTGAAAATTGAGGCCTGTCTTCTTTCTGTGAACGYAGAGAGGAAACTGAAAGCCCTCTAAGCTCCTTTCAAAGAAGCTTTGAGTGAAAAGATCTTCAGCATTTCTTACTAGACCTCCAGCATTGTCAGTGGGGTTGTGSTTTTGAAGTATCTGATGTACCCCTAAAGGCAAATGTAATTCCTACATACACTGTGCTTAAGATGTATTTGGAAATGGGTTACTGGGAGGGCTCTGCAGCTTTGCCTTGAAAACAAATGTTGGTGCAGTGTTATTTGCAGCTTTTATTATTACCACAGCAATCCCAGACTGCCAATAATTTTGAAAACAGAGTAGTTTTTACAATACAAAGTGAAATTTCAAATCTCAGTCTAAGCTGGCACGCATCTATGGGTGGGAGTTGGGGGAAACCCCCCACATTTTAAAATATAATAAATATTGCTTTTATATTTGTGACAGTTAAATGAATCTTGTCCAGGCTGGCATTATGGCTTGTTTCATACCTGTAAATTCTTTGGGAGGGCTGGCTGTGGTAGGGACACCTTGTAGCAGTCTGATGTTCCCTGCTGGAAATTGAAGGGCAAGGTCCCTGAAGGTGGTGGTAAAGGGAAAAGCTGTCCTAAGTGCAGGAAGCTGTTCCACCACCAGGAATGAATGAGATCTGGGCCAGAAACTTTGGCAGGACATTGCCTGGCTGGGGACACTGTCAGSCAYAGCTGCAGTGAGACTCAAGGTGCACATCTGCTGTAAGCACACAGAGCTTCTGCTGTATGAGACACCACAGGCACTTCTCCCAGCTCCATCCCTCCATGGGCAGAAAAATCTGAAGTGCCTGGGATTCATCCCATGCTCCAGTCACAGCTGAGCTGTGTCCCTTCAGGGAATAGACTCAAATGAAGAGCAAGTTTCAGGGAGGTGGTTTTTTGCCTGGTCTTTGGTTTGTTTTGTTTCAGGACTCACCTGAGTGAGGTGTTTATTGCCRTTTCCTCTTAGTTATGGTTTCCCTGTAGGTGGTTTCAGACCTGAGTTTCCAAGACTGTTTGTGAAATCTGTTTTCAGCAGATGTGCCCTGAGAACTTCTGATTAAGCTGAATTAGGCCAGGAAAAGATGAGTGGCCTTACTAAGTCCAAAATGCATCTTCAGCTTCAGGCCTTTGCTTTAAGGCCCATATGGACCAGCCCATGAAGGTACTTTTCAGCTCGTTAAAGGGKAGGGCTCAGGGAATCAAAACTAAGCCTGTTAAAAGAACCCTGGCCACAGTGAAAATGGAGATGTGTTTAATTTTGACACAATATATATTCTAGATGAGGCTGTGTTAACTTGCAAGCAAAATTGAGCCTTTTGGTTCACAGACTKAAATTACCAATGCCTCAAATCCAGGGAAAGGGGTCTGAGATTGCTTGTGCTACAAYATTTCTGAAAAGGGGAAGAACCTTGGTTGAAATGTCACTTGTATTTTCAAGGGATTTAATGCCACACTGCCCTTTAGAAAAAAAATAGGGAACATTGTGTTCTGTAAGAAATAAATACCTTAAATTTAGTCTTTGGCATCTTGGAAGTTGATGGATGGGGACTGTGGCAATCTGTCCAGCTCTTTATGTCTCCTCTCATCAGCAATGAAGTGTTSTTTATAAAGACTGGAATCTCAACAGGCACCATCATGCAGAAATAAATGCACAGGATTATTAAGCTGGAAACATGTTAATCTTCATGTCCTTTAGTTGATCTTGCTCATTTTTCTCCAGTCTGCTGTGCAAGTAGCTTGAATACCTAAGTGGTGGGGTGGTGTCTTAACCAGCCAGCACCAAAATGTRAAAATGCTCTTGAAAAGGCTTCACAATTGTTACTTTAATATAGAGAATTAATGTTTAGCAGTGTATGCCTGAGGCAGATGGCCAGTACTCTGCTGTACCTGAACTTTATGAAGGGATCTAGCAGTTAAAAAGGAAGAGGAAAGATTGYTTGCACTGGTGGCAGTCTGAAATCTGTTTTGCTGACATGCACTGCTGTGTCTGGTGTCATAAAAAAGACYAGTCCCTTGCTGCTAGAATATATGTGTGTAATCAGTTCCAGAATGTTCCCTTGTCTTGTGCTTTATGAGAAAAGATCCAAACTGAAATCCTTTCCACAACTTTTCCAAGGAAGAAAATAAAGCTTGAACAAGCATCTAGCAGTCAGAAAGGTTTGTATTRTTATAGAACTTAGGTGCTTAAGACACTGTCACTGAATAGCCCAAGTCTAGCATGCAAAGCCTTTTAGGAACACTTTCATTGGGATTAGTGCATGGAGTTTATGTTCATCAGGTACCAGAAGGAACATMATTCAGTTCCTTCTCACAGCTTGCCTAAACTAGGAAACTGGATTTCTTATTCTAGCCTTGTTTTCCCAGGTGGAAAAATCCTCCAACAACCCCCTGCCCCAAGTTTGTAGAACTTCAAACAGATATRCAAAGTGCTAGATTTCATTAGACGTAGCAGACTTGATGGTGGACTTGGGCATGAAAGGGGTTTGAGACGGGAAGAAAGCAAGTATCAACCTGGGGAGCATCCCAGCTTGTACTTGCAGGAGAAAGGAAAGGATGGTGATTGTCTTGCACAAAGCTGAGGGGTCTCACCTGATACAGTGTGTGCAGCTCTCATAACGCTCAAACACAAGGAAAGGGCTGTAGGGATGTGTGGGGAGTGGAGAACCTCGGGGAGGCACCTGGAAAAGCTTTGCTCGTTTGGCTTRGTCAAATGACGACAGAAARTGATGTGATTTCTCTTTCTGAATCAGTTTGGCATTAATGTAGACTAAAAATGGCCTTCTCCCTCCCTGAAGGATTGTGTTGATATAGGAAAAGCCAATTCACGGTTCATTCTTAACTATTTCCTCCTCTTGCAGTGTTGAATTGAAATTCTCAAGGTGTCAACTCTGCCCTTAAGTGAGAATTGGCCTGGGGTGTGGAGGTGCCAGGAATGTTGGCTAGAAGCTTTTCAGCAGTTGAATCTTGGTTTTAGACAGGTTAGYCAGCCTTACTTGCAAATTTATGGAGTTGCACTGATGACTTGAAGATGGTGGTTGGTACTTGAGGAAGCAGGGTGGACCTTGTGTTGGCAATCCCATAATGAGCATTGTGTCAATAATCAGATGTGATCTGCAGAGATGACTTCATGTTGAAAGCATTACAAAACCTTGGTGCAAGTAATCTGCCCATCTTGCTTTTTATGAAGGGTAGGGTTTCCAAAATGTTTCTGTGCCACTGGGGCATGAATGCCTCTACATGAGAACATTTATTTGCCATTATTGCAACACTGCTCTGAGGTATGAAACATGTGATTTATTATTAATTAATTCCTGTGGGCATTGCTGCTGACTGTCAGCATGTTGTGTGTCATGTACCTCTGGAAGCCTGGATAAAATGCTGAACTATAGTATAGTAGAATTCCCTGTAATCACAGGTATGAACTGTGCCAAAACTGGAACAGCAAATGATGCATTTGAAGAGTGGMTGCTGGACTTGCTGCAAATTGTCTGAAAGACAAAACCCCCAGTCAGATGAGTTCCAGCTGAAAGAGAGGCTCAGGTAGCAGTTGTAAAAGAAATCAACATAACAGCAGTTTATGATAAAGAATTTACAGGAGTTTTTAATGTCAGAAAGGATTCTTGGGTCATAGCTTTTCCTTTTGCTTTATCCAGTCTAGAGAATTTAATTCTTCTTTATGCCTGACATAAGACTACATAGAAACTGAACTACTTACTTTTCAATTACAAGTTCTTCTWCCAGATTGTAGTACAAATTTTCAAATGCCTTCTTGCATTTGATCAATTTATTCTAGAGACTCATTAGYAGACATAAAAAAGAGGAAAGAAATACTCAGTTTTCTGTGAATCTTGGGACCACTGCAGCTGAATACAATAAAAATGAATGCTCAGAGTGCATCAGAGCTGGCACTACTGCCACACTAAACTTTTGTGTGAATCACTGATCTCTGATGGTTTGTACTCTTGTTTTACTGCATTTTGAGCAATAGTCTATAGCCTCAGAAGAGCTTGGTCTGTAAATGATAWACAGTGCTCAGGATTTCCTTAAGGCTTTCCTGAAGCCAAAGATTTACTGTCCACATGTTGGGACCTCCAGAAAATTGCTGGGATRTCTGAGCTTCAGCACTGTGGAAGTATGGTGGAGTCAGCCCTGAAAGTTTCTCTTTTGGGAATGGAGGAGTAGATCCTCCCCTTAACATCAATGGGGTGTACTTGGCTCATTTCATGTGCTTTTCAAACATGGAAGGAAGAGCTACAGATAAATATTTCAGGAGTTTTTCAGGTTATCAGTGACTGACTTTGTTAGAACTGACATGCCTTTGAGTTTCCCTGGTGAAGGGAAGTTGATTTGGGCTTTCATATGAGAAATGCAGCTGGCAGGAGAAGAGCAAAARCTTCATCAGGGCTCTCAGGTGTCCAGAAATCCCCAAATCCTGACTGCTGGGCTCATGTCCATGCTCAATTGACACTGCAGCCTTCTTGCATGTCTCCAAGGCATGCAGAGCACATGGAGGGAGGTCTGATGCCAGATGTGTTGGACCGGCAGGGTGTGTGTGTGAACCCAGCTTTGTCTGCAGCTCCCCAGAGAAAAAAAGAGGGAGTCTTAGATAATCCTTTTAGCACTTCACACACAGTAGGAAATAGTTAAAACTCAGCTCCTTTGCATTCTGTGAGAACAGATTTAAGAGYATTTTCTACTTAAATACAATTTTCTTTTAGTGTGTCCAACCCTGACTAACAGCAGTATCATTCCCTTCTGAAAGACTTCTGTAGGACATGTGGTAAAGAAGAGACCTACAGCTATCAGTTCCCATCTGTGAAGCTGAGAATAAATAGCAGATGGMTTGCAAATGTAATGATGCTGACTATTTTCATTCTGAAAAGAGAATGGTGGTGTTTTCTGAGAAACATCTCATTAATGATAGTGGTCATCTTTTTTCAAATCAGAGCTTACTTGTGATGGGAAATCCAACTTGCTTAAAGCTCGTCATTCTGACATGCTGAAAGTACAAAACTGAAATTTATTATAAAATAACCCACTACATAACATTTATGATAAAAAATGTAAATAACATTTATAATTGTTATTGTGCTGTAATACTCAAGTAATGTGTCAGCAGAGTAAAATCAGGAAACGAGGAGATTGAAGGTTGTGTTTTCTAGCAGAATTATTAGGTAGCCTGAAATAAGAGTTGTGCAAGTTGTCCTTTAGGCAATAGATCTGTAACAGATACATATTTTTTCTTTTCCAGGAACAGCTGATTGAAGACAGATCAGGAATGTGTTATTAATTACTGTGGAATTGTGTTCCACAACAGAGAGGTTTTGTGAGAATATTGCACACACAGGTGCCATAATCTTGTTCGGGTGGGGTATTTGTATTTATTTTTCTTAAACTTGATTATGTAGAATAGGTATGGAAGCATTTCTAATGCTCAGGGTGTAACTTAGCATTTTTAGCCATGATCAATTTTAGAAGTGAGTTCTTAGATGGATGTAGATTGTTCTACAAAAGCAGCAAATGACAGCTGTAAAAAGGTGTTCTTGTTAATCAAAGACAATGAGCTAGAAATTACTATGACCTTTTCTTGGTGACAGTTTAGAAAGCTTACTGATAAAATTGGATCTTGTGGGCTTTTTTTCTTTTCTGCTTTTTTAGGAATCTTGTGCATTTAAGTCTGATACAGCTACAGCAAACACTGSGTTTGATCCCAGGATCACATGCAGRGAGAGATGGTGCTTTTAGCCATGTGACCCTGCTGGTTTGGACTCTCAGGCCAGCTCCTGGGCCAGAACACCAAACCACTGAAGAGAGAGGCTGGGAAGACTCCATTTGTTAGGAGGACTTAGGTGCAGAACTAAGCTTGTGCTTAGTCAGCTCCTTTGAAGGAGGATGGTGTGACGGCTGCTTTGCAGTGCCCTGAGTTTTACTTGTTTGGTGAAAATAGTTCAGCTGTTTTGAAAGACAAAGATGTGGGTTGAGCAAATATAAATAAAATCAGACCMGTAGAATGGGACTGTGATAGGAGATGTGTCCAAACTGGAGAGCTGGCTGTCAGGTTTTGCTGCCCATCTTCTTTCACCTCTGTGAGGTGGGGCCCTGCCTTTTTTAAACACTTGGAAGTCTGTGGGTGCATTAGGTCTAAGCAAGATGAAGGTATTGTTTCAGTCATAGCTTTGGTACTCTTCTTTTAGCACCAGTCAGTGATAGCAACCATAACTTAATCTTGGGGGCCTGCCAGTTGGCAGAGGGATGCTGGTGGCTCTCAGACAAGGAGGGCTCCAGTTGGGGCTGAGGAGGCCATGCTGTGTGGGAGTGACAAACACCTCCTGTCTGATAACACARAAGGCAGGGAAAGACTGACATTAAGGTGGAAAAGCTTATTTCAAGAGCAAACCTTCTTATTCTTTGGAATTCTAATCACTTCTGTGTGTCCCAAGGCCTCCCAGAATAATCAGATTTACAGGTGCAGCAGCTTATGTTGATACATGTTTTCATGTATCTACTGTAGAACTAAGGGGCTAAACATGGATTTAATTTAGATCTTTAGGAGTAAGGGCCTTGATGTACCTATTAATATKGCTATAATTCATTTCCAGAGCCAGTTAAAATGGTTACTCTTATTCTCTAGCTTGACTGTGATCTGTGCAACACTTAGAATAACCCTTGGTAACTGTTTACAGAAACGACAGATCACAGAGGGAGCAAAAGGAATGTTCTGGCAGTGGTTTTGATCTTAGATAAGGAAATCCTAAACACAAACTAGAGTTGTTTATCTGGCARTGGGGCAGAGGAAGGGTACAGCTCCATGAGAGCTGAAGGTGGGATCTGTGGCTGGGCATGCCTGGCACAGAAGCTGCCCAGTCAGGTTATCACTTCCCAGTGTGTGCTGGGTGGGAGAAACAGGGGATGCTCCCAGCATCAGGAAATCATCGTGATCTGTTGTGCTGACTTTGCGTGACATTATCAAAGAGAGAGGGGAAGAGGAAAAAAACCCCATTCATTGAGCACATTTGTTTTCAGGCAGTAGAGAAGAGCTGTCTTCAGTTTGAAGTGTGTTGATTGAAAACTATTTTCACACCAGCACATGGTGACTAATATTCCATGCAGTTGTGTTCCTGCCTGCTGCCTTCTGCTGTGGCTTGTGTGCAGCTGCAGGAAAATGTTCCTTTAACCCCAGTCAAGCACCTGACAATGGGAAGGAAGGGCTGCTTGTGCTCAGAGTGCTCTTCTAGAAAAAGAAGAAAAAGAACTTTCTAGAATAAGGATTRCACCTTAAGAGCTGTGTGTTTTGGAGGGGCAGCCGTAGGGGAAATCCATAGGATGGATTTCCAGCTGAGAGGAAATTGTTGGGACAGAAGGGCACATGCAWGTCTGGATGAGCTCTTGAAGGCTGTTACTAAATGTGGGGAGAAACAAAAAYATCTTCTTGACTTTTTGGCATTTTAGGAGGGACTGGAGAAGCGGGGAATGTCTGAACATCCTCTTATGAGATGTATTTGTTTTGTTWTGAATGTCAGCAGTGCTCCTCTAGAAATTTGATTCCAAGTTTAATGAACTTCTGATTGCATTTGCATGTTCTGCAACTAGGGAAAATGTGTCTAGCTGCAGTTTTCAGTCTCTCAGTCACTGAACTAACAAGATATGACCTCTGTTCCTGAGAGCTTAGGACACTCGTGCCCATGACAGGGGTACTAYAAAACCATGCCAGGTAAGAAGTATATATATATATATATATATGTGTGTGTGTGTATTTTATATATATGGGCACTGGTTTGTTTTCAGTGTGGTCTCTTGAAAAGAATTGGGCATTGGCCAGTGCTGACCTCAGTCTTTTTGTGGGCTAAATTAATGTCTTTATTCTGCTTGGCAGTGTGGGCCAAGAAGAATTTTTAAATGAATGCAAGAATTTATGGTGTGCAAGATGTCTGACAGTATCSTCAGTTGTTTTTGTGTTTCATCAGTGTGGTGTTACAAATGGGCCTGTGTAATGCAGAGGAGACTCAGGGCTGACAATGTGAATGGTGTAGTAGGAGGGGCTGTGCTGGGGCCCTTTTAAGTGAGGAAATATCCATCTTGCAGTGTTGTTGGAAGTAATTATTAATCTCTTTTCATTTGATGAAAGAAAAGCCCAGTAGATGTCATATCATGTTTAAATGTGAAGCTGTGGCATAACTTARTGTCCTGCTGATGATAATCCACAGAGGAGGCATGAGCTTTGAAACAGAAACAGACACAAATTCTGAGTAACTGGCTGTACAAAAAAAGTGTGTCGTGCTGGAGGGTGAATTTTAGGCTTGTCTATTTTTATGGATCTGTGCTTCTGAAAGAAAACTGAAGRAACACCTCCATCCTTTTTGATGTAGGAAGGGGAGAAAGATCCTGTCTTCTACTCTGGGCATGTCCAGCCTCAGTTTTACTGCTTTGACAGGAGGAATGATTTCTGGAAAGAAATTACATTTGCATTAGGAGCTCTCACCCCTTCTTTGAGAACATGTCTTTTTTTCTCAACTCCACATGGGGCAGAACCTCTTGTTTTGATGAAAATTAGGACTCTGACATCACATGCTGGGCTCTGCCCTCTGCTTTGTTCTGTTGCTTCTTAACAGGTTTCAGTCTTTTAACTCTCCAGAAACTTGTACACCACTAAGCTGGGGATGTTTGTAGCTTACTGAGTGGTGATGTTTGAAGGAGAGATTGGTTGTCAGGGGCTGGTGACAAAGCTGCTGCTTCACATCTGTTACATCTGATGGGTTCAGGGCAGTAGGGTTCAGTTGTCTGCAGCTCTGTTGGCCTGGTAGGAAGCTTGGAGCAACCAGAGCAGAAACAATGGCTCAAATAAACASTCTCAGATGGTTTTGGGACAGTGAAGAACTACTGGCTCTGGGGTGGCTTGCTGGGCTTCCCAGAGAGCTTCACAGTCTGGGATGGGCAAGAAGGCTGAGAGTTGAATGTTTTCCAGATGAGAATGGGCAGGGCTTTGTGGCAGGGATGTGGGAGTTGATGGGAACTGTTCAGAGAAGGCAGCTTCACTCACTGACACTCAGGGGTGTCTTGGACTGCCTTGGCTGTAGGCAAGGGACCAGACTCTASTTCAGCTCCCCTTTTCCAGATGCTTTTTATTGCTACTGTATGATGTATGGCATTAAATAGATGGGAATGAGGTGCATTCTTATGTGTGTTCCCTGCTCATTATGGATTCCTGCAAGCCAGTCTTAGTCCCTGTGGTGGGTAAACAGGGCTGACCCTCAGAACCTGAAAGCCCCATCTGAGTGCCAGAGGAATGGGACTGCATGCCAGGAGAGATAAAAGCACAAGGTCTGGCACWGGAGGAGCTCCCTTGGAGGGGGAGGAGGTAGGAAGGATGTAAGTGTGTACTTAGGCCTGCTTCAAGGAATGCTGAGAGAAACACTGGCATTTATCTCCAGGAATTAACATGTAGCTTCCTTTTTTTTTTTTAAATAGTTAAAAAGACCAGGTTCAGACTGAGTAAAAATTGACCTTTCCTCACAATTGCTCCATTTCAGTTCTCCCTGTTGTGTCTCRGGCTGTGCAGCTGCTGTGGCCTCCCTCAGCAGGCARACTTGGATGGTAGGTGTAAGGAAACACTCACTTCCACCCTTTCTCTTTCTCATGAGGCAGCTTTTTTTATGGCTCTTGTGAATGTGTCCAAAGTSCTTGGAGGCCACTCTGCATTTCTTCTTCCTACTACAGGTCAGTATCAGCTTCTCCCCTTGTTGCCCATCAGTAAGTGGATGTTACTCATACTTACACAAGGAGCCTAAAAGTCAGCAGATGGAAGTTCTTGGAATGGAGAGAAAGGGAGGCCTTGTGTGTTTTTTGCTTGGAAGCTTGGTAGGTGCCAGCTTTGCTTCTTGTATCRTGCTGTGAGGCCACGTGGAGAACCTGCCAGTGGAGGAGAACTTCAGAACCAGAGGAGGTTTCTGCCTGGGTCCCCGTGCTGGTCCATTTAATGAGGCATGCTGGCTTTGGGCAGGTTTCCCACTGGCTGCCCCTCCAGGCCACTGTCTCTCATTAGGTTGGATGTTTTTAGGCACTGGATTGAACTTGCTGGTTGGTGGTGGTCTGCTTTTTACACACTGCTCTTTACAGAGCTAGTGCCAAGCTACTAAATTATTAAGCTGGGGTTTTAATAGAAACCCCTGTGTAGGCTTAAATTGTTTCCACTCTATTTGGAGTTTCCTGCTCTGCTGCTTTTTATTTTGTCCCGTGCATGAAGGCATGGAGGAGGGAATTCACAGGAAAGCACAGAGGCAAAGAGGAAGAATTCAGCCTGAGAGCAGTAGAAAGTGCAGGCAAAATAAAAGGTCAGTTGGTACTGWATGCAGCTCTGATGGAGGGAATGGGGGAAAAATGCCCCCTAATCCCCATGACAGTTCAGCAGAAACTCATGTTTGTTTTTAATGCTGTTTGTAACTTAGGTTTCTCAATAAAATATTTTCTTGCCCCACTGTTTTTGACAKGACCTCTTCCCCAGGGCTTGAAAGGGACGTTTGTGAGCACATCCAGCTACAGCAGTTTATCCCCAGTGCCAAACCCTGCCAAACCAGTGGGATGGCAGAATTCCCTCTGCTGCCCTCCCTCCTCAGTGGGGCCTTCCAGTGTTGTACCATTTCCACCCAGTCCTCCCTGGCTGCAGGTTCTCCCCTACAGCACTGGACAGGGGGTCAGGATTGCACCTGCCTGCTCAGGGCTGTGTAAGCCAGGTCAGGTCAGCACCTTGTGTTTTCTTAGCCCTGCAGTGATAAATGTGTGCTGTCCTGGGTGACAGGTATGGTCACTGTCCCCCACCAGATGGCTTGACTCTGTCACACAGTTCAGGAGAGGGATGTTGTTTGAACCTGTGCTTCTTGGTAGATCAGGAGTTCTCAGCATCGATTCCCTGAGGCTTCTTCATCATGAGCAGTGACCTGCTTCCTCTGGGAGCAATTAGATGGGAAAGGTTGGGGAAAACAGTGGTGGCAGTGGGCTAAAACTGCTCAGTGTGTGTCCTCTCCTRCCCTTCACTCCCTGCCACTGTGGGCTTGTACTGAGTGCCAAGCCAGGGGACTGCTTTCCACAAAGACATCCCAGCTGGAAGAGCCAGTGCACTGGAGTCACTGGAGTTGTTAAATACAGCTGCAGTGAGCCAAAGTAACCGAGCCTGGCGTGTGCACTTGAGGGCTTGGAACAGCCCTGTTACTGAGCTCTTGGAACATGTGGTGCATATCTTAGGATATGTAAAAGGATATGTATCTTAGCATGGTTTACAGCTTAAACCATCTCACTGGGCTTGTGTGTAAGGTACTGGCTGAATCCTGCCTGGAGATTGCAGGTCTGGCTGAACAGAAAAATGGGCTGTGAATTATAAAGGCTGCCTTCATCACTCAATGGCAGGAACAGCACTGCAGTTCCTGTCATTGTCATCATGCTCGAGCCATGTTTGGGTACTGACTGTGTTTAATTGCATGGCTAATTTACTTAATGTCTCTCCTGGGGTCACTTATAACACTCTTATTTTTGGGTTTCAGGGAAATTAGGGACACTAGCAATCCATTGTGGTTCTCTCAAGGCAGGAGTTTTCCAGATGACGATGGTAATAACAGCTGTGGCTTAGTTCCAGAGTAACCTGGCTAAACTGAGAAAAATTAGCACTGGCAAYTGTAGTAGAATTTAATGCTTGCAAATGAATGATCTCCAGTGAAAATATAGTTCAGGTGTAGGCAGAGGCCATGGGTCCCCTGGGTTTGGATACCTTGGAGGATGTGTTTGTTGGTTTATTGGGAAAACCCTGGCAGCACTTGTTGGCTTTCAGTCCTTCAAATGAAGAATTTTCTGATCAGATATTTAGGTATTTGAGTGGAGATCTGAGGTCATCATATGTCTTCCCTGGTAGACAACTATGAATCATCCCATTCCACGACAGACTGGTTATGTACCTTCCGAGGAGCTTCTCTRTACCTGTCTGTTACCTCCTGTCAGTGGAGCATCCAAGGTGGTTGCTTTTGGGAAGGACAGCGTGCTGAAAGCTCTGTGACAACAGTTGGCCTAATGAGCCTTGCTGTGCTCGTTGTTTTTCCACAGATGGACCTGTCTGTGGAAACTCTGTACAGCCTCATGCAGGAGCGCCAGAAGAAGTACGCCAAGTACGCGGAGCAGATCCAGAAGGTCAACGAGATGTCGGCCATCCTGCGGCGGATCCAGATGGGCATCGACCAGACGGTGCCGCTGATGGAGCGGCTCAACAGCCTCCTGCCAGAGGGGGAGCGCCTGGAGCCCTTCTCCATGAAACCCGACCGGGAGCTGAGGTCGTAGCGCTCCGGCAGCGCCCCCTCCTCACCTTCCACGCTCCACGGAAGCGCTCCCAGCAGGCCGCACCGGCAGCGTTGGGAGCGGGCAGCGCTSCTGCCGGACTCTGTGCCAGGGCAGCGGAGGGAGAGCGGCGGCAGCCGCCCGAGCCGCACAGCCAGGCATCCAGGAGCTCCAGGAGGAGAGGATTTACCGTTTTCTCAGCTCCCTCCTCTTGCCCTCCTGTCTCCTCTGCCACTACACCGCCTGTGCAGACACATTTGTTTCATTGCTGTGACTAGTCGGGGTTTACAGAGGAGGAATTTCCTTTTATCTGATTTAATTTTTTTACTAAAAAAATTCAAAGGGATATATAGGGTGTGACGAACCCTCTAACGTGTTTTTTGTGCCATTGGGGTTTAGACAGTTAGATGGCTGGAAGGCATTTCTGAGATCCCCTGGCCTTGGAAATGTGTGTGTTTTATAGGTGAAAGTGTGGGAGCCAGGAACTGGCTTACTAAAATCTGGCCATTGTCATAATTAACGTAGTTTGCACGGCAGGGTTTTGGCATGTCCTTGAAGCTCCTGTTTCTATGGGCTCACTAATTTATGAGGCTGTAAAGGAGTAACTGTTCTAGATATGTCTGTCTGTTAATGTAAAGCAGACCTTAGTGTTCCTCTCCCCCTTGCCCTGGCAATGTCCCCATTCCCCAGCTGGTGGCATTTCATGTCCCTCTGACGGGCATCGGTACCAACCTGCTCACTTTGCATCTCAAAGTTGGACACAAGGTGTCTTTTTTTATTGGGACACTCAAGTTGCCTTGGTGCTTTTTTACCCATGGGGTGCAGCTGCTTCTTCAAGTGCATGAGGTGGGAGGGGAGAGGCACGAGAAGTCCTTTGGCTCTTTGTGTTGGTTTAGCTGCCCTTGTGCCAGGAGCTGGTGGTGGCACACTGCTGAATGACTGAAGCCTTGGGGCCCCCCTCAGCCACCTGCTCCCAAGGCAATGGGATGTTCTTGCCTCTTGCCAGGCGAGCCAAGGCTGAAGAGCTCATGAACCCCAAGGGTTGTTGTGTGTCAGGAGTGCAGTTCCAGCAGTGAGGACAGTCAGGGACAACCCAGCTTCCAGTACAGCACAAGGTAGGGTCACTTGCCAAAGGCAACTTGCTTCAATTTGTCTTAGTCCTTAAGAACATTTATTAAGCAAAAGGTTGTCTCTGAGCATTTGGAAGTAAGAGTGCAGTAGGTTTTTGACTGTAATAATTATTGCCTGRTGGCAAGAAGCAACAGGCTGTTCTCTTGTTGCATTCCCAGAGGTCATGTAGTATGGATTTTTGTCATGCAGACTGCAGCCAGCTGAGATGTGCATCTGAACCACGGTGGTGGCTGGATCCCAGTGCCTGCTGAACACTGTCTAGATGCAGAGTCCTGTAGAGGTGAAGCCCCCTGGAATGATGCCCTGGGAAGTGGGACTGACTGCTTCAGGGAGGGCAGGGAACTCAGCAGGAAGGTTTTTAGCAAAGGCAGCAGGTCTCCTCGCCTGCTGCTCCCACCCCAGAGGTTTTGCACAGTTTAATGTACATAGGCATATGCTGTGTGTTGCCYAGGATAAAACATCAGAATTCCATCCTTGCTCAAGCTTCCTGCCATGTTTTACACTTAGATTGTTAAAAGCTTACATGAGACTTAACCCAGGAAAAGCTGCTTGTCACGGCCATGCCCTTGTGGGTCCTCACTGTCCATCATGGAATGTGTCTCTGCCTCCCACCATCAGACACAAGAATACTGAGCTGCTTTAAATAGTGGCTGCAGCCATTTTTGTCCTCTTTGTCCAGATGATGCTGTCTGGATGTTTAAAATGTGCGACATTCAGCTGTCTGCCAGACGGGATCATGAGTGTCCCACACCCTGGTGTGCTGGAAGCCTGTGCCAGTGGGAAGGTCCTGATACTGGATGTCAAGGCAGATGCTCTCTCCTGTAAGACACTTCTCTGAGGCTTGTGGACATTTGGCCTCAGGCCATGAAGTATCAGATCAAAGCACTGCTCCCTGCAGTGCTAATGAGGGCAAAGGAATAGTATTCCCAGCTGAAGGCTGCAGGAGTGAGCGCTGCAAATCAGTTCCTTCCTCATTTGCCAGAAAACACCAAGGCACTGGGCTGGGAATGGGAGAAAACCTTTGTTCCAAGGAACAGTGCTCTTTAAACTTGTGGCTGTGCTGCTGGGCCTCACACACACAGCTTTTGGAACAGCAAGGACAGGTTTTGGAAGGTGTAATAACTGAACTAGAAAGAAATTAGAGCTGAAATGTGAAGGCCAACCTTTTCCAATGCTCACATGTCACCACGTTCATTCCACAGGTGATAGTCTCTCCTGTGGGTACTGTAAGAAGCATGCACCCTGTAAATGCCCTTGAACGATGGTTTACAGTTTTATTTAAAACATTGTCACTGCCTTCAGGAACTATAAGTCTTTGGCCCTCTTGCTGAGGYGGAGATGTGTCCTGCCACATCTTCTTGAGCTGCTGTTTGTTGCTTGCCTGCTCCCTGTTGGCTTTGCTCCACGTGCTGSTTTCAGCTTCAGCTCAGATGCAAGTGGTGCTCAGGGGTAAGACTGATGCTCCCCTCCCACGCTGCTTGGCAGGAGCTTGGAGATGTGACTGGAATCACCTTTCTGCGTGTGAATTTCCTTTTCCAAGCCAAATSCTCTTGGAGGAGGCCTCAGGTATCTTTGGTGAATGTACCAGCTGTTACTTCTATCACAAATTCAGTGCTATGAACAGTGAATAATCTGGTGTGCTGCCCTGAAACCAGACACTGCTGCCCTTTTCTGCTTTCTCTAGGTACAGGCTAAGCTTCTTGATACCTGATCTTGTGAAAAGCTGGGGAGCAGGACRAGTCACTGGAGCTGGGGTTCTCCTCTGCCCTGAGCTGCTCTGGCCCTTCCCCTGACTTTGCTGTTGCAACTCCCTCGTTGTGCTGCCACTGGTGCTCCTTGTGTCTCACACTGGTCACTGTGCTGCCCATGCAGAGCAGGTTTGCTTTGTTGTTTCCGTTGTTTTTGTCACTGTATGCATTGACAGGGTGCTAAAGTGCCAGCCTACCTGCAGGGCAATTCTTGTGAAGTTCTGCTGAAGGGGAGAGAAAAGTTTTTGTTGTTGTTTTTTTTTTTTAATATATGTATTTTAAATTAAATATATTTAAATATCCTTAAATATTTTAAAGTGTGTTTTCCCCTCCTCCAAGCTTTTACACAGTAGAAATACACGTTTTCACAGGCCCATTGGTTTCATGAGCCAGCCCCTCTCTCAGACTGTGTGCCAGTAGTTTCCCAGGTACTGCTGTAACATCCCTCCTGTTCCCAAGTGCCAGAGGGTATTTTGATTGCCAACCTTGTGGCTGAGCACTCCATGGTTTATGGGTGGTTACCCTGTTCAGCTTCCTACATGCTCCGTGTTCCACAGCTCCAGCATTAAAACTTTTGGTGTGGCTCTTTTCCAAGTGTGTTGTTTCTCCAGTTGCCTTATTGCTCATTCTTCATTCCCACCATGGTGTCTGGGCAGTGCAGGCTGGTCTCAGCTTTACTTTGCACCCTCTCTGTGACATGGAGGTGGCTGATTTCAGCCGCCCTGGGGCTGCCTCTGCCATGGGATTGAAAGGAAGCTTATCCCCAGAATGAAAATAAATGCTGGTTGGTTTTTTCACCCTGATGCTGTCCCAGTTCTGGTTGGCACTGATGTCCAGTTTGAATAGAAGATGTGAGCAGTGATGCTTGGGCCTTGGCATTGGGAAAGTGGGGTGGTGATGAACTCTCATCTGCACAGGTGATACTGAACAGAGAGGCAGATTTACAGGGTKTCTTTTCATTTTGTTTTTGCTTTTGTTTTTTTACTGGCCTGATGGCCCAGCCTCATCATTGCCTGTAGTGTCACACTTTGGCTTTGTACAGCAGTGGAGCATGGTGAGGGTCCCTGGGAATGGCAGCTGAAATCCACTCCTCAAAGTGAGCAGTCCCTTGCAGCAGGACAACTCTCCAGAAGTGTTTGGCAGCATTTYACATGCCAGGAAAGCAGCCCCTTCCCAGAGGGGTGGGTGTTGCAGAAGGCAAGAAATAGCTCCCTTTCCTTTTCTATTTACGGTGACTCTTTATTAATATTCTTGGAAGTGCAGAACTAGCTCAAGGCTTTACTGCAGAAACACTTCAGTTTTCCTCAGAGCAACCATTTGGACCTGAGGGCCAGGAAGTTCTTTGCAGGCAGCATTTAAAGGGCAGGTGCTGTTGCCAAGCAAAGCTGATGGATTAGGAACACTGTTCTACCTGAATTCTCAATTGTGGATTTTTGTGTATAAGTGTGGTATTTGTTTGTTACACTGTCTAAAAGTGCTAAAATAACTACTTTTATCACAGATGAATGACAAATACAGACTAGCTAGGTGTATGGCTGGCTAATTAAGATGTCTGGCTGCRTAAATTTTGTTGAATTACATTGATTTTGGATTTAAAAAGTAACAGTCTTATTAGAACCCTGGTACTGGTCCCCTTGTTCTGGGTTTTTCATGCCCCCACTTTCTGSTAGAAGTCAGTTTATAACTAGTGCTGTGAATCACAGCATATTGAGCACCTAGCTGATGAATACAGATAGTAAAGAGTGTTCACCTGATTACCACATTTCTATTCTCTTATCCTCCCCAGCTCCTTCAAAAGCAGGGCTACCTGACCCCTGCTGGGAGGAGGTTTGCTGTTTTCAGTTCACTTCATTAGAGGAATGTCATTGTGATGGTTACATCAGAAGCCCGGTGACCTTGGGGACCTCTTCCCAGTAATGCCAGGCAGTGAAATGAAAATGAGGTGTTGGTGACATGCATGAGGCAGATTTCAGTTGCCCCTTGGGTTTTTACTGGAGGTGGAGTTAGACTGTCTCTTCCCAGAGCTGGCTGCTGGCAGGGCCAGGGATGCAAAGCAGGCAGGAGGAGTGGTGAAAGCTGAAGTGAATTCTTCAAAAAACAGAATTTGAGGGAACAGAGCTCCGGCAATCAGAAGTGGACTTCAGAGTAGGGTGAGCAGCTAAATCTTAGAAGATTGTCATGTCAACCTGTTGTGTAGGCTAAGCAGCYGATGATGCCATTGAATTTGCATGGTTCTTGTTTTATTCTCTAGGAGCTGTTAGATCTTGTTTGTAGAAAGGAAGCACAGAAACTCACACAGGTTGTTCCTTGTGCTCTGATGGATGGTTTGGTTTTAGAGAGGCTGAAGATTTTGCATTTCCCTTTCTGGGATTGTGCTTTGCAATTCTCAAAAGAAAAGGCTTTGTTACTGCACCTGAGTTTGAAGCTGCCATTACATAAACTCACAGCTTTCTCCTCTAAGGATACAACTGTGGCAGCCCTCTTTAATTCTAATCTGTGCTATATTTGTGTGAGCCATTCTCTGAAACAGCAGTGGGGGTGTGCTCCAATCTCAGTGAGAAGAACTTGCTCTGAATTCTTCRAGACTGACAGCATCAGTCAAAACAAGTATTTAAACGAGTAATTAAATTATTCTTCAAATAAGTAGTATGGGAGGGAGGCAAGAAAAAAGCATGGGGTTCATTCTGGGTAGCTTAAACAATTTGAAATAGTTGCTTCACCAAGACCACCCCAGCTGCCTGAGGAACAGGTTACTCACACCTGGATTAGACAGTGGGGGTGTTAATGCACACAAGTGCCACTGCTGCTCATCAGTGGAGCAGAAGAAGGGGGATAATCAGGGACAGGTAAGAGCCCTAAATGCTTACTGATGCTGTAAAATCACTACTGCTTGTGAGAAGTGCTCTAAAGCTGCTCCAGCCCTGTCATTCATGACCACACCTGCAGGGAAGRGGGTGTCCCATAAAGGACAAGGCCCCTGCTCTCCTGGCTGCTGGGGGAGCAGGGCCTGCTGCAGGCAAAACACTGCACAACTCCTTCCTCAGCCTTCTGTATAAACAGGTACCATTTCTGATTTTATTTCATCATAACATACATGTAATGCTCATGACACACAAGATGAGAAACTCACATCTCTCTGAACCATTTCACCAGCTTGCCATACACCAAACATGCCAGGTATGCCACACGCCAAATGCCRTACGTTATATTCATTGTGAATATGTACACATTTTTCCCTCTCACATCCTCCACTTTGCTTTTCAGCCTTCTGCAAACCATTTCCAGTATTGTTCAGGGACAGGACTCTAGTTCAGGTGTGAGCCAGGGCACCACCCTGTGCAGGACACAGGGTTAAGGTTTCCTCCTATGGGAACCTGCCCTACACCTTGGATTCATCCAGAACACACTGGGAATCAYGAGGAGCCACCAGACCAGATTTCAGTTCTTCAAAAGGCGATCAACCAAACCAACCCCAAACATACAAAGAAGGGGAGCACACACATGTCTGAGGAAGCACAAAAGAGGAAGAATCAGTTTCTGCCTCTAGGGATTGATACGTGTTCACTCCCATTAACTGGTTTGAATCAAAGCCACYCGCTTTTCCTGAAATGTGGCTGAGAGGAGCCCTGCTCAGCTGTTAACACAGGCAAACACACACAGCTGAAAATAGCTGTGATGTCATCACTTCCACTGGAGATGTAAACAGAGACAAGTGGCAGCACGTTCAGTGAACAGGCAGCACCTGACACAGCGGCCAGGGCGGTGTCAGCCTCTCCCTTGCCCAGGCCCTTTGTCCAGCCTCTTGCACACGCAGCACAAAGAGTCTCTGGGCTCAGGGACTCCTGGTGCCTCCTCTCTCTGTGCCTTTTGCACTTTTTAGGATCAAGTTAATCAATGCTGTAGCTTTCAGTGCTATTTTCAACGGTCCATTGTAGGAAATTAAAGTCACATCCTAGCCACAAAACAAAACAATGAAAAAAATCTTCTCCACTTTTCAATATAGTAAAACCTGAGATTTGAGTCACAAACTAGCTAAACTTACAGTAAAAAAACCCCAAACATAACCCAAGCTGCTGACTTGAATTAGGGCTTCAGTTTGCTGCTGATAATTTTTTTTTTAAAGCTGTTGGCCAGGGTTAATTATTTGTTACTACAATTTTCAGCTGCCTGCACTGTAATGGGACAAAAGAATCCAGTTTCCCCTCAAGGTRTTCTGAGGGGTGCTGGGGAAGGCCCTGGAGGCAGGAAGGATGCAGCTTTCCACAGTGGCTCTGGTACCATCCCTCACTGACCATAAACCTCATGGCAATGAGCACACGGAGCCCAAGGTGAGCAGCAGCCAAGGTGGGAGGGAAGCAGCTGGGTCGATGTTAAAAACATGAGAAGGGCTGTGCCTCATCTCCTGTGAAACCTCCAGCCTCGAGATGGAGGTGTCTGCCCTGGGGTGCTGAGGGTGAGGACGTGGTAGAGCCTTAAGCATCTGCAGTTCCATCCTGACACTGCTCAGTTAAGGACAAAAACCACCCCAGCTCATTTTTACCTTTAAAAAACCCCAAACATTTGAATTGTTTTTCAGCAATTGAATTGTTAACAGGCAAGAAAAGTGTGTTGTGGCCACTCGTACCAGCCACTTCTCTTGCACGTAGCTCTACATATCAGCCACTCCTTTATAGCTTAGAAGCCAAAGCAGCTACCCCTCTCCCAGAAGCCAGTTTAGTATCAAAAATACAAATACTTTATCAAAAGACTGGGGGAAACAGTCCTAAGTATGGTTCATTCATCTTCTTTTAAGAATTGCTGCTGAGCCAACTGAAACACTTGTGCGTGGACAGCTTAAAAAAAAAATTAAACGTGGCCAGTCATTACTTGTTCACATTGTTTATGAACTCACTACCAGCATGTGGCAGCCATAAAGCCCTAGTTTATTTTATGTATTTTTGAGGTACTGGGGTTTTTTTTTTCTCTGAAGCAGCTCTCTAGCGAATCACCTAAAGCCTATTCATTAGAACAATAGTTACACCAGTATTTACATTTGTCTGAACGGTGTGTTCAGACCAGCCTTGCTGTAACCGGTCCCTATGGCCTTTGGAATCGCTCCCAGTCTCCTTTTCTTTTAGGAAAAAGGTCTCCCTCCAGAGGTTGGCTCAGTGTCAGGGCTAAGGTGCACTGGTGAGGACATGGGGCGTGGGGAGGGAAGAACAAAACCAGTTCTGACAGGTAGGAGCATGGTTCAGTGGAAGCAGAGAAAGGGTTTGACACCAAGAGAGCTTCCTTGTTAAAAGCCACTGGAAAGGATGGGCAATCCATTGCACAGAATTGCTTCCTCTGACAGGGAAAGGTCTGTGAAATGTTCTACCCTTCTCCCGGAGAGGAGAGGGGAAAAGCCCAGCAGCAACCTTGGTCTCCCTGCAGTACCACTCTTTCCCTGGCTCCCAGCAAAGCCTCCGGTTCTTCCCTCCCCCCACACCTTTTTGCCCAAAGTTTCAGATTTGCAGGGACCTCTCACATGCCGGGGGSGCAGCTCTGCCACAGTCACACACGAGCCTCCGCCCCTCAGGACACTTCAATGATTTCCATGCTGCCTGAAAAGCTGGACTGACTGCCCACTTTGCCCAGTTCCTCTCTGGACCTGTTGTCCGCCAGGATGCTCTCCCCGAACTCCATCTGGCAGCTCCTGCGCTTGAACTGCTTCTCGAAGGAGCTCTCCTCGTGCCAGCTGCGCCGGGAGTCGCCGCGGTCGGCCTGGCGGGCCCGGCGGCGCACGGCGCTGGGCTGCTCGSAGCCCGAGGGCAGCTGGCTGCAGCTGTAGGCGGGGAAGGCGCCGCCGCCCCCGAACACCGCCGAGGCCGAGTAGAAATGCGAGGAGGACTCGGCGGCGAAATACCAGCTGTTGGTGAGGGACGAGGGCTGCGGGGCCAGGATGTCCGAGTGCCAGCCCTTGAGGCCCAGCCCCGCGGCGGACTTGGCCAGGTGCTGCTGGCTGGTGGAGAGCCCGAACACGAAGTTCGTTCTGTAGGTGTCCTCCACGCTGCCGCTGCGGTGCAGGGGGTACAGCAGGGGCCGGCCCGCGTGTGGCCGTGAGGCCGCGCTGTCCAGCGGCCACGGGCCCGGGGCCTCCTGGGGCCGGGCCGCCTCCTCCTGGTCGGGRCTGCTGCCCGGGCTCTGCTCCGACACCTCCTGCACCGGGGAGAACTGGCACAGCTTGCCGCTGCCCTCCAGGGCAGCCGCGTGTTTGTAGTACTCCAGCGTGTCCTCGGAGGAGGCGAAGCCCTGCACCGATGCGGTGACGCAGCTGCTGCTCGCCGAGTAGGACACGGATTTGATATCCAAGGAGAAGGAGCGCTTCAGGCGGTTGCTGTCCTCCACCTTGTCCAGGGAGACGTGCAGCCCGTTGATGCCCTGCACCAGCGGGCCGTCCTCCAGCGGCGCCGGGTGCCCGCGGGTGTCCGTGGGCTTGGGCTCCAGCAGCTCCGAGGCGGCCGAGAGGCAGAGCTGGCCSGGGGAGAGGCTGCCCTGGCCGCCCTCCAGCACCTGCACCTGCTCGCTGCTCTTCTCCAAGTGCAGCAGCTTCAGCTTGCTGATGGGGCCGGGCTGGCCGCTCTGGTTCTTGAGCTTCTTCTCGAAGTCCAAAAGCTGGCCCAGGAAGTTGAAGTTGGGAGAAATGGTTGGCCTCTTTTCTTTCACAAATCTGGTAAGAGGGGACAAACAAAGRGAGAATTAATTCAAGAGCCTGCTGCTCAGGTATAAGAATGCTGTAAATGTCTACAGCCTAACTTTACTTGGACTAAGKTTCAAGTCAAGCATAAGTAACTTGAGGATGGAGTTTAAAAAAGGCAGTTCAAAGCAAAATTATGCTTGCTGCATGCTCTCARTTGTCTCTGTGAAAAACGCCAATCACTTGTTTTTAAAATTTTAAAAGTTTAATAGTAATAAAATGGTTATAAAAATAGTAATACAATTAGAGTAATAATAATATGGACAAGTTGAATTAGGACAATATGAGACAATRGMGTTAYGGATGTCCGGGTACCTTTTTCTGGGCAGCASGACGCCMGTTACCAGAGGATTAACCCTTAARAACAATAGCCTGTTGCATATTCATACACCTCATACATGATGCATAAATTCCATTCAAGTACAGGATTCTGTCTGGTCATYGTCRGCTTCTTCCTCTGAATCCTGACAGCRCCTTCGAGGCRGGAAGAAGTTCSTTTCTTCTGATAAGAGGGCAATAAATTCTCTTTYTCTGAAAGATTTAGGTGTCTTGTGGCTGCTACCTCACTGTGAGTCCTTTCTTTAAAAAAGTATCYTACATAGCMTAGTTTCTATTTTAACATTTTTTATAACCTCAAACTATATTTAACACACTACTTAAGAKAATTAACACAGCATTACTTTCTAACACAACACATATAATATTAATTTTGCTATTTGTGAAAAGCCAATCATCAAAGACACATTTTTCACAACTCTATAGTTTAAATCCCTGGAAGAGTTCACCTGTTTTGGGTATTTTTGGGTGCTGTAGGAAGCAGCCTGCCTGGCACAGGTGTGCCATTCCACTCGTGCACTGCAAGAGTAATGGTAGGGAAAATGTTCTACTGAAGCAGGATTCTAAATGTACAAAAGACTTATATCACATTATTTCTATTATTTATTTCAAAGTTAAATGTACATACTTATTTCCTACYTGTCTGATTTGCAATACAGATAAATAAGTACTTTCCTTTTAACAGGCTGCAAAACAGAGGTGCCCAAATCCCTCCTCCTACAGTTTTGGTTTTGGTTTTTTTTTAAGAAGCATTCCTGGAACTATGCTTAACCAGATGACAAGAGAATTAACAAAGAAAGAAACCTTGAGGAACTAAATCTAGTACAAACACACATATAATGTGTCACTGGGAAAATTAAATACTATTAAAAATAAAACCTGTCTGAGGAAGTGTMCAGAAGATGAGTGTGCAGTCATTAAAAGCACTGTGAGAAAAATGGAAAGGTGTACTTGTGTATGTGGGTACATGCTAGCACATGAACAATGTCAAAACTTGCATTTTTTATTACTRTTTTTTTTTTAATTTGCCAGAGAACAAACAATCCTAGGAGTAGTCAAGCTGACACTAGGACCTGGAATATCAGATTGCACAAGCTGATAGTGGAAACTTCCACCAAGAAGTGTAACACTGGCAAATGGGGAACTCCTCAGGAGAAACTCTGTAGTTTGTCCTCTTAGCATTAAATGTGAAGGTTTTTAGCAATTTGCCCAGGAATTCATAGTCTTTGTTCATTTTTTTCCAGTCAAAATTGTCGTACTTTGGTTAATTATTAAAGGAAGATCCTTCTTGCCTGTGTTCTGGTAGCATGCTCAACACTGTTCTTTCCACTTTCTCCTCTCTCTCCAAAATACTGGGCAGTCCCAGATTTAAAACTAGAATTTTTAAAAATGAAAATAGTAGAAAAAGMATGCTGGATCCCCTGGCAAGTTTTAAAGCTTTGCAAGCTTTTTCATCTCAAAATATGCATTATTTTTCCAGTTGGAAAACATGTATAATGTTTAATTCTTATGTTTATTTCTGTTAAATAGTCCATTATACAAAAGATTTTAAAAGTTTATTTCTTTGACTTTGGTTTCAAGTAATAGTATCACCTTTTTATCTTTGTAATAGTGTCAGACAAACATTTTATCTAATGACTTCCACTAATTCAAAGAAAAGTATTTTTCTTTTAAGCTTGGCCAACAAGAGATCCCAAACCAATGAGTGAAATGTTCTGCAGATGATTCTCCCTGAGCCATCTCAAAGGAAATATGATGGAATATAATCTAAATTTCAAAGCWGTTGCTCACTCCTAAGAGAAAAAGACTTAGTGGGATGAATCCTTCACACTCTGTTCATGCTTTTGRTTAAGATACAAACTGGAATTTAATGGAGAGATTTCATGGAGGAATTTAGAAGCTCCCTGAAGAAGTTCCTTCAGGTGTGTTCATTTTCGCAGTGATTAGTTCTCTACAGCTCTGCCCTCAGCCACTACAGCCTGAGACCAGGCAGGCTTTTACTGAGCTCACACCTTGCACAGTATCTGTCCACACTGACTGTAATTCATGCTTGTTACCTGAAAAACTGAGCTTGAAATTCCTGCACAACACCAATCTACGAGCAGGCTCTAGTAAGGAAATGTGGGAAATGTCCCMACATAGCAGGAGAGAGCTCAGGCACCTCCTGCATGCAGCTTTTTCACTGCACACGTAACAACATTCAACAGCTTTAAAGAAAAGTTTCAGTGGAAATCACACTCCACATGGCAATACCCAGTGCTCATSTCTCTGTCCTCATCCCTGTTTTAGGGATGGTGGTTTGGAATCACACACAGGTGATTCCAAAGGGGCTCCTGTGCCCCTGCTCCAGGGCAGTTACTCAGACTAGTTCTGTGTAACTCCTTACAGTGATGTGCCAGGGAGCCCAGCAAAAAGAAAATCATCATTTTCTGTACAACACAACAGAGCAGTTGGTTAAAGTAAATAAAGTAAGAAGTCAACCAAGACACCTGGTGGGTAGGAAAGTGTTCACAATCCAAGTAGAGTATCTCTAAAGGAAGAAAGGGAAGGGGGTCTCCACAAACACTAACAAATGGCAAATGAAGCAATACTTCAAAATGCTTTCTCACAGAGTTTTTGGTTGACTTCAAGAGCAACAAAGAAGCTTTCTCCCTTCCTGGGCATTTCACTTTCAGGCAGYTCTTTGTGAGCACTACCAAACTGCWGGAGACAGATCCAGCCCAGCATTTGTCCTAAGTGTGGCTCTAAATACCCTCAGTTCTCCCTTCAGCCCTGCCCACTCTGCTGTCCCTGTGGCTCACAAGATGCTGTTACATGTGTGTGTTTGTRCACAACAGCTGTGGGTCAGCAATGATGCTCCCACCAAAACACTCCCAAACCATGCACTGCTCCTCTGCAGCAGGATGGAGAGGAGAGCTGGAGGCACATGGGCTGAGATAAGAACRATTTAGTGGAAGCAGTGATGAGATTAGAAAATGAACAGTAACAGCACCATAGTACTGGCASAGGGGTGAGAAAGAAGGCAAATTATTCACACCATGTGGGAGCCCCAGAGCACCCGACCCTGCCTCAGAAGGGACCCGTCCCCTGCTCCCAGCAGTGACAGGAGGTGGCACAGAATAACCTCCAGGTCCTGGCCATGCCTCTCCTGGCTACTGCAAAAATTAACCCCGTCCTGGCCAGAAGCAGGACRAGACACATGCATTGAATAGGCAGTTTACATTCCATGTATTTGCCTGCTTGGATCAAAGATCATTCTGCASTGTGCAATTAATATTAGCTGTGTGATATCTACTCAATACCATTAATCTGCTTCTGGAGGAAACCTATGCTTAAAACAAATGTGGCCAGTGAACTACCAGAAAAAAATGTCTGCTTCTACCCTTGGTCTTAGAACCTTTTATCATCCACCCTAAAAACAGGGAAACAGGCACAAGAGTTAGTAGGAAGGGAAGATTTGTCCCTACCTGTAAGCTTCATCCAAGGACATGTCCATTCTTTTCATGATGTATGCAATGGCAATTGTGGCAGAGCGAGATATCCCGGCTAAACAGTGCACCAGCACATGGCCATTGGATGCTTTTGCTTTTTCTGCATGGCAAAAGAAATCGGCAACTGTCAAACTCAGCAGCATCATACCAGGATAARAAGTTTTTAAAGAAAGCAGTGTTATTGAAAATTATTCAAGGCTTCCAGTTGAACTGCTAATTGCAAATCTCATGGAAGCTTGAAACAAAACTCACTTATTTCCTCTAGTACTGTGTAGTAGCATTGAGTATAGAAAAAGCATGACTACACACAGGAAATATCCTGCAGTCACAGCATAGCTCATTTTAATGTGCACATAAACAGCCCTATTTAGATGTCTGGGAAAGGTGATTGTTTCTAATTTTATATGCAAGTAAAAAGCAAGCATTCATGATGGAACAATCTGGCCAGTTCAGACATGGCTAGTTCACTTCCCAAAGGTAAAGGCAGAAGTTGTATGTCCAGATTTCTAACCCACTCTCTGCAGACATACATCAGGCATCTGAGAGGCTGCCTGAAASCAGCTCTGAAGTGTCTTTGTTCTGTAAAGCAGCAACATGCAGTGGCACAGTCTCCCCACTTTTTGCTCCTGTGCTTATGGAGTGATGCTGATTATGTCCATAGATCCTGAGGGTATTTTCACACTACCCAGAAAGAACTCTGGGCTTCTCCAGCCAAAACGGCACAGCAGACACGCAGAGAAACCTAAACACTGTTTGAGAGAGAGAATTAAAATTTACTACTCACCTATAAAATCGACTGATTTATCCAACCAAGGCAAAATTTTCTCACAAAAGCTGTCATTCACAGGCACTCTGAGGAARTGAGATTCTGGAATAAAATCAGGCTTTGGACAAGTATTGCTGGCATTCAGGACATAGCCAATGTCGTTCTGCTGCATCAGCTCCTAGGAAAGAGAGGAAGATTAAGCTTAGAAAAGTCAAATGGTACCTTTGGCACATTACAAAGCTAAAGACCAAACTGAAATTTGTGTTGGAATTGCTCTAGCTGTGTAAGGGACATTCTTCTAGGAAAAAGAGAACTCCTCAGCTTTGAATTCTTTTAACAACTTCTAATGAGACATCCAGTGGATCCAAATAACATATGGCCTGCAAATCCCATAAAAATAAAGTTAACAAAGAACAGAAGTAATGGTAGAATACCTTCTGTTACTCTGAAGCATCACTTCCAAGAGAATGAGCTTTTTGCTACTTTGGTTTAAATTCTCAGCATGCAAACTGACAACAAACACTTCCCACATGCAGTTTGCTGACCTGAATATGTGTTTTCCAGATCACATATCTGGGACTGAAATTGCCCCATCACAGATATTGGTGGGAAATAGGAAATGAAATGGATGCCTCCTGCAGTCACCTCTCAAGCCCAGTAGTTTTCTTGTTTCTAAGGGAATGTGCAAATCTCTYTCAAAACCTCAAGGAAAGAGATTAAGATCTTTAATTAAACCATTTCCACACAGCATTGAGTGGCATTTTACAGGAGTCTTGCTCTGTGATGTACAATTTCAGTTTTCAGTCTCTAGGCCTCTTGCCTCTCACAGAAATGTCACAGGAACAAGCAAAGACACTCAGTGTACATTTAAGAGTCAACTGGGCTTTTAAGTAACTCAGTTTTTGTGACTGAAATAAAATAAATGCCTCTTTTCTGCATCTCTCCATATGCATGGTATTCAGAGCTGTGCAAAGTGGCTTGTGATGCAGTGGGCACCTTAGAACAAAAACATATGSAAGAAGTACTGGAAAAGTAGAGGTGGCTCCACCACAAGCCATCCAGTCTCYTCCAAGGAAGCATCTTAACACAGAAAAGCAATTTAGCATGTTAGAGTAATGCTTATCAAACTGCCCTGGTTCAGAGAGGATCTGGCAGTAAGTGACATGCAATGCTGGGCTTGGACACTACTTACACTGAACATAAACACTGGGGAGCTTTTGGCCAGATTTCTATGGAAACTTTTATCTCAAAATAAACATTAAGAAAAAGAAAACAACCCAAAAATCTGGTTTTAATCCTTTTTCTTTCATAGCAGATATATAATAAAGTCTGTCAATCCATAGGAGCAGCAGCATGAACGAATTCTTACACTGCTGATTTCAACTGGAGACCTACCAGTAGAAAAATACAAAGTCACAAAGCCAAATGGTTGATTCTTCCCCAAATTCTTTCTGCAAGCATAGACATCTTTAGTGAGGAGAAACAGGGAGATGCTTATTGAGCAGAAGAGCCAGAATTCTGTCCTGTTCAGTCAGAGCAGTCTAACCTGTGATGTTGAGCTCCAGTACCCCACACTCATGGCACAGCATGGACAAATGGACTGCCATGGTCAGGTTTGTTAAGAACATAGCTAAGGGGGGTGATTAATTGGGAAGATAGAAAACCTTATTATTTCTTTTAAAACATAACCATTGATGGGCTGCACAGTCCAGCCATTACAGTTTTGCCAGGTTTTTGGTGTAGGATTGATTTTTCATATGGAACAAGAAGGCTGCGGATGCCAAAGTCCGAAATCTGCAAGCCAAGAAAACCACCCCAAAATATTAGTGCTTGTCCTTCAGACTGAAGCTAAAGAAAGAAGTTATGCTTCCTTCTGTTCTGAAGAATCAATCATTCCCACTGTGACATGCTCCAGTGTAATAACCATAACAGTGCCTTCATTGTAAGGCACCCAAGAGGAAAAAGTGAATTACGATGGGAGGAAGATCCAGAAATCCTAGTACTAACAACTCTGTGAAAAGAAGGTAAATGCTCTTTTGTAAGCTTATTTACATTTTATGACTTGTTTAATCTGAAAATTAATAGCACCTTAAAATGTTATTTTGTTCCAGGAAATAAAATCCAGGTCTGGAAGAAAAGAATAGTTATGCAAGTGGGAAGGCAGAAAGTTATATATTTTAATTGCTGGCACAAGCCATGAGGTGTAAGTAGGAAGCTCCTTCAGGCCCATAACCACACCACAGATTGCTTTCTACTAACTTTCACACTAACTTTCAGAAAGGAAACTGTCACTCCTATGTAGGTTAGAATGCAATTTTCCTCTCTTTCACAAAGAGCAAGGAAGATCTTCTGTAAAAGTAAATACTGTCTTGCAATGCCACCAGTCTATCACAGGAAAATAACCACAATGTAGCACACTRAGACCCAAAACGAGCAAACTTTTCTTAGAACTCTTAGGGGGTTTAAATGCTGTTTTTGCCTAGCACTTGAAGGAAATACTAAAACGAGACAATCTTCCTTTGTCCTGCTGTAACCATGAATAAAATTGTGTCAACCTCCAAGACCTGCCMAAACAAGCAGGTCAGAGCTGTGACAGGAAGGCACTTGACCTGCTGTCATGGCAGATGTGATAGTTCAGTTGATAGGTTCCTGAGGAATGTACCATTCCATCTGCCCCAGCATGAAGGAGAAAGACACCCAAGTTTCATATTACATGACCCRTAGATTAATTATGTGGTCTGTGGATCAGTGCTTCTCCCACAGCTTTCCATGGCTCGTGCATTACCTGCCTCCACTGCTGCTGTTTCCCAGCTGTAACGATGCCCCATGATGGAAGATCCCTGGAGATCAGATCCTCCTTCCAGGGACCCCATGGCACCCAGAATGCTCACCTTGGTGAGGACATCTCACTGAGGACATCCAGTGACCCACATGGTGTCACCTTGATTTTTTAAGTTTTTCTAAACCTTCTGATGTTTACATTCTTTCTCACACACTTTATGTAAATAACTTATTGTTTTGCATTCTTTTATGGAAGAGGAGAAATTTGATGGACGGTTGGTTTGTCCAGTGTCATTGGAGAGGTGAGACTTTCACCCTCCAATCCACTGTCACTTTTAGAAATCTATAAATGTTGGAGTCAGAAATTAAAAGGGCTTTTTTTAACCTTGGGAGAGCTGTGTCTCCGCGTTGTGTTATTTCGTGTCCTATAGTGACAACATGGCACCCAGAATACTCACCTTGTTGAGGACATGCAGTGACCCACATGGCACCCAGAATGCTCACCTTGTTGAGGACATCCAGTGACCCACCTGGCACCCAGAACGCTCACCTTGTTGAGGACATCTCACTGAGGACATGCAGTGACCCACATGGCACCCAGAATGCTCACCTTGTTGAGGACATGCAGTGACCCACCTGGCACCCAGAATGCTCACCTTGTTGAGGACATCTCGCTGACACCCAAGGTAGAGATGAGGCAGGATTCTAGTTGGGCCAGTGTTGGAAACAGGTAGGCAGGGTTGAGAAATGCAAGTAGGGATGAGTGTGGATTTTCCTTCACAGAGACCAGGGAAAGAGCTGGAGAACTCAGCAAATCCACCTGTGAGAGGAAGAGCAGGTATTTAATCTACAAACGTGCTGGTKCCCGTGCCAGTTCTGGGAGAGCAGCATTTAGCATGGGAGATGGGGAGGCACTGAGGGGCAGCAGGAAAGCCTTGGCAGAGAAGCTGTACATGTGTCTTTCCTTAGGTCAGCTTTGTGGTTCTCCAGACAAAATGGGAAACACAGTAATCCTTGGTTTTTCACTCCCTAGAATATGAGAGGAAATACACATCTTTCTGTGGAACCATACATCAGCAGCCAAGCCTAGCTATGTATTCCCACTCTACCTGGAATATTTATTTCTCTCCCTCCACTTCTCAGAAGTTTTTGATTCTTCTTCCCATTCTTAATATGTGGAAATGATTCTTCAGAAAAACAGGTACAGCGCCCACCACACCATAAGCTGGCACACCTTTTAGTCTCCACCCTACCAAGGTGCTTTCTAGACAGTTCCTTCKCCCATATCAGCTTTATACTGAGAGCTCATTAAGAAAAAGTCATGTTTATTCCATTTGGTAAAAGCATTAATATGCATTTGGTAATGCTTACTTTTARAATCCTGCATTACTAATTAAAATCCTACAGTACTAATTAAAATCCTGCAASTATTTTGTGTGCTGCTCCACAATTAATGTATTTCATCCAGGACACTRGAAGAAGTTTCATCTTTCAAAACAGCACCAAGCCAAGGCTTCTCCATCTCGAGTGGGGGAGGTGAAGCAGAGGGAAGACTCACAAAGCACAGTGAAAATCYCCAGCTCTTTCCTCCCAGATGAGCAGAGTTTTAACTGAAGGAAGAGTAATTATAACCTATTCAGAATTGAGCACCTTTTTATCATCATAGAATTGAAGCACTGACATGCTCAATCTGCCAAATGCTATGTTCACTATGATTACAGTTTGAAGATGTGAATTAAAATTAGTCAGGAAAAAGCTAATGTACTGTTTTGCCAGGACTTGAATTATCATTGCCTGAATTATGCCTATTCTTTAGCTTTTAAAATCTGTATCATTAGTAAATGTTGAAATACCAAGGCAGTAGTGTATAACAACCCATTTTATCTAATAAAAAAAGCCAGCAAGCAAATTCTAGAGCAAACATTTTATGAATGAATTCCTGCTCAGTCTCCTGAATAAATAAATAAATAAACAAATAAAATAAATAACTTGACTGTTTTGTGAGACGAGCTAAGGCACTGTCCATCAGGAGCACAGATCCTGCTTGTTCCATCAAATGAGAGGAAGAGTTTGCAAAAAAATTCTCTCACATACTTGCTAAATTTTCTTCTGTATGGCCCAGTGTTTTCCTTTATGTTACAGGAAGCATTCCTTGAATTTATAGGCAGTATATACCTCTCAGACTGAATGTAAGCAGTTATTTGAGAGGATAGTGAAGAAGAGGAAATCAAGTATTTGCCTTGGTTTCATTTGCTGATCCTTTATTTTCTGGGAGCATTGTTGGCTGCTTTGTGGATCCTCTCACTGACATGGCTGGAAATAGAGAACTCCTTACAAAGAAGCTGCAGAAGCAAGGATTTTACATCTGTGCTATCTTTGCAAAAGACTACATGGGAAAAGTTCAGCAAAAAAAGGAAAAAGGTCTTCTCTACTAGCTAGGGATTGGTCTGATTTCTGTGTGAAACCTGTGGCAAGAAATTAAGCAGGAAGCTAATGTGCAAAACACCTGAGATTTTGGGGAGATGGAACCCCTGCTCCGTCATCCTAAGATAAGGAGCACTCTTTTATTTTATTTTATTTTTATTCCAGGACTCTATCAAGGCAAATTGAAATTATTCAAGATGAGATGCTCCAACACTTCCTCTATGGCATTCATCCTTTCAAAGTCATGTTTTGTGTTTTCCACTCATCCTTTCCTAGTAACATGTTGCTTCAGGATCTTTACAACATGAATTACACTCACAAAACTCTCAAATCTTCAAAGTCTGACGTTATACTGCCTGCCTTTACATGTGCACCAGGTGAATCCTCCTTTCCTCTGAGCATATTTTAATCTGGTGTTAGTATCTGTACTGAATTGTTTTGAGAAAGCACAAACCCAGTGATTTTTTGTTTCAAATATTAAGCTGTCTTCCCTGCCATCCTCTAGGACCAAGTTTCCAAAAGGTTAGTAGCTTTTGCATGAATCTAACTTTGATTTATGGCAGTTCCCAATATGAAAAACCCATTCTACATTAATGTGTATGGAAAAAATTGCTTTAAAAGCCCACAGGCAAGCAAATCCCAAACCAAGAAAACACACTCACATATGCATCCTGCTTGAGTACCAGTTTCTTTAAGTGCCACAAACTACCAGGGGTCTGGAACAACAGCATCTACATGTACAATCTTTGAGCTCTCATGGCATTATGAGACTCATTTCTGTTCAAAAGAACTCTACTCATCACTCTTTGCTTGCACTAACTTACAAAATATACATATTTTTAAAATGCATAGGGAAATGTATTTTAAAAACCCCTCAGCACCTAAAAATGTATAGAGTAAAGGGATTTATTTCAAATGTCTGTTTTCTAACACAGATGGTGGCTCCCCAGATGAACTCTATGACCAGTCTACATGAGGAGCCTCTTATGAGGAAAGTGTTTTAAGCACTCAGACCACCTGTACACTTCTGCTGTAAATGAAGCAGTTTTCAAAAAATAAACCTTAAACACTTGGAAAATTAATTTAGTCTACAGGTGGGAATGCAGAGCAGAAAATTGAGCCTTGAAAGAAGAATTAGCCAGGTTTTGTTTCATATTCAATGATTTGGGGATGATCTTTGCAAGAAGGCAATATTTTTCCTTTAAATCTCGTTACCTACCTCAGTTGGAACAGGGACATTGGCAGCACTGTGCAGTTTGTTTTAATTAGAGAAAATACACTTTTCTTCTGGAGCTGGTTTTTAATAACACCCTTTCTCCCACAACTGCTCCAGCCTCACGTGAATAATAAATCAATTGCAAGAGCATGTTGAAACTGTGGCGGGGGGAGGAAAGCAAAAAATCCACACATCATTAACAGAGCTGCTGGGTTAATAGAGTTTCACTGAATTCTTTGATAAATGTCACTGGGCCTTGGAAATACATGACTGACAAATAACTCCAAAATATTCTCTCCTCAATAGCTCTGAACCACACAGGTTTTCTGTATTCTTAGTGGTAAGCTGAGCTGAAACAGCTCTCTTGACATTCAACAGGATGTCTCTACAAAACCATGTCAAGGTGCCAAAAGCTCTCTGCTTTTGCAGCCCTTGTGTGTGGCAGACAACCCAACACCTCCCAGTCCTTACAGCAAAGTGTTTCTTGCTTCCTAAAGTGTTTCTTGCTTACAAGCCTCCACATCCATTAGCAGAAATCTGGCAAGAGCCAGTAAACCACTTGATTGCCCTGTTGCTATGGTTCTGCAWAGTGGTGACTACAGACTTCCCTTTGATCAAGGCTTCCCTAACTACAGCTGGGATCATAAAGGTATGATSTCTAAAGGAATCTTGGTATCACAAGTGTCAGCTCCCTTCTCAGCCAGCTCAGGAAACAAAACAGGGCCAAACCCAGAATGGATGAAAAAAGTTTCAGCAAAATTCTGCGGTAAAAGTTATTCCTCCTTACAGATTCACTACCTAAGTCCTTATATAAACAGAATTCCCAATTAACTTTGCTAGAAACAGGAAGAGGCAGGGAAAGAATGTGGGATCAGGAGGCAACAAATGATAGAGAAATATTGTTGATTTGGGAAGAGCWTCCTTTCACTGAGGGAATGGAATCCATCCAGATCCTTATGATTAATTAGTTTAACTACCACTAAACACAGATCATAAATGAATCCAGAGGAATGGCTCCTGGGAAGCACAAGCAGTTACAGCAGCTCATTTCTCTGTGTTCTGTGGAAACAGAGCAGGAGCATTCCAGTGCTGCCAGCTGCCCTGCTGCAATCACAGACAGAGCTCTGCAAACCACTCTGCAGGTTTGCAAGTGAAGGATGAGCTAAGCCCCARTGGTCTGGATTGAACACTTAGTCAAAAGTTGTGAAGTGCAGATCATGTTTCATTGGTTTTATCCCATATTTAATAAAACCTTTCCAGTTAAATGACACCATAACAGGACAGGTGGATGGTTCTTATGTTCATTCCATGTTACACTGGTTTCTCTTCTTCCTCCTGGTCTTTGTATTTCCTTCAATGGATGTCAAACCATTCAGAGATGTGACCATATTAGACAAGACAAATTCACAGGGAACATACTAAGTACTGATTTGGCCCAGGGAAGAGCACAAAGGTTAAAYAGAAGCATCAGCTACTACAAAATCAGTTTTCAAAATGCAAGCATTGTTCCTCATTCACATCACAGGGCACAGATGCTCCCTCATACATCCATCCTATCTCTCAACTTAAATGTGTTTCTAACATATAGGAAAAAAAATCATCAGGAGGCAATCCTAATATCTCTTTATAGTTGCTATAACATTACTGTTGAAACAGCCAAGTTCCTTTTCATCATCAAGTGTCTGCAGAGATATTTACACCAGAATTTTTATCCTTAATCCTCTAGAGAGAGCTGCTCTTGCTAATCAGGCATGTGCATACTGACAAAGCAGACAAAGGAGCAGAGATCTGACCGTGCTTCAGAGATAAGGTGGGTTAARTTTGTGTGTGAAACTGAAGAGCAACAGCTGAGGTGCAACTCGGAGTTTCCACATCTCTGCAAGGAAAGGGAAGGATGAAAAGAAGGGACCTTAGCATTAGGTGGGCCTTGTTTTTTCTGTGTAACTCCATCCAAGTATGGAGACAACTCCTACAAAGGTGAGAGCTCCATGCATACACAAATCCTAACAGTTAAAAATGTAGAAACAAGCTGACAGTGCATTTGTGCCATGAGGATTTTGTAYTATTTCTTTGTAAATGCAGTCATGAAACCTAACTTGGAATGAAAGAAAGGTGAGAAAAGAGGTGTTCACACCCCTTCACATGTTTGCAGTGAGCCTGGCCAGCTACAGCTCGATGGAGAACCCCAGCAATTGCTCCTGAGCCCCAGAGCCTGGCAGTGTGGCCAAGGCAGAGGGGAGAGGAGATGCACCTGGAGAAGAGGTGGCAATCAGGCTGAAAGTCTCTGTCATCTTCTCCAACTAATGGAGACTAACTCCAAAGACCAGAGGAGCAGCTTTCCACTTTCAGGCTGCATGAACATGTTTTTCATCCAAATACCTGGGGGGCTGCAGAACCAAGGAATCCCACCTGCCAACAGTGCCCCTCTCACAGCAGATCCTTGCATGCTTCCAGCCTGAGCTCCCTGAAACGCTTGGTCACACCAGCAAATCCACTCCCAACTCAGCTTTTCAGGGAGAGATACTAATTTGAGGCTCTGCACTGTACCAGTGCTCATTTCATACAGCTCACAAGAACTTCCATTATTTTTTTCACTTTATGACTCCTTTTGTCAAGCCTCATTGAAGCTGAYCAATGAGCTTTTGAAACATCTTTTGTGGGTGACAGCAGAGACACAGACAACAAGGCAACCCCTAAGAGCTTGGCTTCCCTAAAACTCCAGGCTAAGAAAAGCCTAAGAAGTGTTTATTACACATCCCTGSAGCTCCATGTGCCTCACCCAGCAGGCACAGAAAGATCCTGATGGAGATGTAAGAGACAGTGGATGTGTCCTTTTTTCACATGGAGTTTGCTGGAAAAAACCACAGACAAGGCCCACTGCTAACAGAGTAAACTGGCATTTTTCTGAAGTGCCATTTAAATCAGATACTGCTCCTTTCCCTTCTGTTTTGGATTCTGACTGTTCTGAAAAAGCCAAAGGGAGAAATTGGTTTTCTTCAATGAATTCTTGAAAACAGACTAGAAGCTACTTCCTTCCTTTTCCCACAAGACCTAAGTGTCTGCCAGTACATCAGTGTTAATTCAGCATCAAAACCCATTATTTTAAAGCAGGGAGTGGAAAAGGTCTGAGACCCAAGTGATGAGTCAGAAAACCAAAGACTTCATGCATGTACCCAGACAGCATTGCAAGGAGAATATGAAGCTTGTGGATTTAACAGACAATTCTACCTTTTTAAATCCAGAATTTTCTTCTTCATTAAGGGCACTATTTATTCACAATTTTATATAACCACATACTAATAAATATTATATTGCTATCCCTTTCTAAAAAGGAATATTGTCATACTTTTTTTCCTTTTTCATTTAATTTTACCTTTTAAAGGAAATAAAGAATAAAAAAGCAGGAAAATTTGCAACTACCTCTAAAACATAATATTTAACCCCTATGATTCTAAGTAAGCCTCACCAAACGCTTGTATTCACTAAAGGTATGCACTGGAGTAACTCAAATTTAGCTTTTGGGGCTTTCTTTTCCTCTTCTAAATAGCAGTTAGAATTTATTACTGTAAATACTGATTAGTGCCAGGGGAGTAAGGTAACATTACCAAAAACTAGGCTAAAAAAAAGAAATCAAACAGCAAACAGCAAACTACAGCAAACACAAAACATCCAAACCCCGAAGTTTTCAGTTTGCTTTGCCTCGGAGGCTCTCGGTGCTCTTTCCCACTCACATTCCTGTTGAACATTAACGTGTTTATCTAAAAGCTGCAGTATAGATTTTTTCCCTTGCCTTAAGGAAGGAAAGCTGTAAACTTTCTGACTCACAAGTTTTATGAATCTGCAATGTTTCCACTCTGTTTAAACGAGGCACTACAATTGCCGCATTCCAGCCCCGCTCCGCAGGGACCCGTGCCATTTTCCATTACATAAGCTCAGGCTGGAGAGCCCTGTTGGGAGAGCTCCCATCGCATTCCTGTCCCCCCTCCTTCCACAGGATCCAAGGTTTCAGAGTCTGGGGAAGCCAGGGGTGTTTTTATTCCAGTGGTGTTCAGAAAGCAGCCCCGTTATTCCAGGTGTTTTACAAGCACAGTAGCAGGGGAAGTTCTTTGCCCTGGAGGKTTTCTGCCTTTGGTAAGACAAGGTTAATAGGCAGGTTAAGCAWACAAGGAAGGGAAGATGTGTGAGAGTGGGGTCAAGCTTCCCATCCCACCCAAGTGCCATATTCCATGTGGCATGGCAAGTACAAAGAGCAGAGTGGACACCCTCACTCGCCCTTTCTGCCTTTAAGGGGAAAAAAACCCCAAAAAACCTTCACCATAATTTCAGTCAATTAAATTTCAGAGGCATCCAGAGGTATCCAAAACAAAAGCAAACTTAACAAGTTATTCTTGGGTTTGAGAAATGTTATGTGAGCTCTACTTTAGTCAAACCTTGCTCTCTCTCAAAAGAGAGCATACACATATGAAAGTAATAAACTCTACTCCCATTCTTCAAGTGCTTAAAACAATTATGGCACTAAATGAACACTGAAAATTGCATTTTAAGTACAGAGGGTGGGAGGATAGTCAGAGGCCTGGCTGTAGCCAAGGGTACTTGCTTTTCTAAGCTCTCTTAAAAATTGATGGAGAGGGAGACTTTTCAAGGGGGTGATTCAGAGCTAAGCTCCTCTCTCACTCTCATCTGCTCCCTGCCAACACTGGCTGTACTCCATGGGTTATGGGACCACTTGGGAATACTGCATTCCCTCAGCAAGATTTTACCTCTCTCAGTAGAGGCTTCCTTCTGATGGAATCAACCAGTCAGAATGCCAGGAAAGCTGGCATCATTGTGCAACAATCTCTCCTCCTCCAAACAGGATATTGGCAGGATATTTAACAGCTCATTCACACTATACTTATTTCAATTTGCAGATAACCTGACTATTGTAATTGATGACAACACCATTTTAAGGTGTGCTTGGGTACTCTGCAAAGACTTATATGTAGGAAACACTCAGAACATCAGTAAGCCACAACTGAAAGTTACAAAACTCCAAATCCAAATGTTTAAAAAGTGTCAGAACATTTGCCAGGACTTTATCAATCCTTGTGCCTTCTTTCAGTCCACACTGAACCACATGACACCCCCTTACTTGCCATAGGAGCCTGCAGAAACTGAAAATAAAGCCCCGTGTCACAGCCCTGGTCCCTTTAGCACATGGAAATGACCAGCTCTACCTACAAGAGAATATTCTTCAGATTCCCTGCTGCCCTGCCACAGGGAATGCTTCTTTGGAGATAAAGCAGGGAGAAAGCACTGGGCTTTTCTTATCTAGGCTTTTTTTTAGACAAGTAAGACAACACAATGGTGAATATACCCTAGAGATACTTCAGTATTTTTACACTAAAGATTTCTTTAAATTGGCTTCCAATTTCAAATATTTCTAAAATGAATGGCAGGGTAAAGAAGAYTGAAGAAGAGTTCCTGACTTGCTTCCTTCTCCTCATACCTTCCAAGCAAGTCTTCCATTTGGCATACACACCTTGTCATGTGAGGGACAGGTCAGAGGGAAACAAGGAATTGGGAAGTTTCAGCAAAAATACACCTTTTGCCACACTCCCTGGGTAATCACTGCTTTGTTTCCAGGACCTTTGTCCAATCTCACTGAACTCATTCTGCCTAGGATGCCCTTCACTGTCCATACATATAACCCCAACATTTGTCACTGAATTAAAAACCAATAACTTAATTTATTTCTCCTTATTACTCCTTTGTGCTCTGCAGGAGTTTGTCAGAGAGCTCTAGTGAAGGAAGAATACACTACATCACATTACTGCTGATATTTTTCATAGGCAGAAGGGTAGCAAGAGATTAGAAGGCAAGTCCCCACCAACCACTGTTTTGAGAGGGAGGCACACAGTGTTAGGCTATCACAGTTTTCAATGACACTTTCTACATATAGAAGGGTTTTCTTTAGGTTTTTTTCCTGTCTTTCAGGACACCTTCCATTTAGACAAAGTGTTCTCAACCAAGACAAAAAAAAAAGTTTTAAAAAAATCAACACAAAATAAAAAGCTGGGCTTCACCTTCTTCACAGGAAACATTTGAAAGGTAACAGTCATGAAGACATCTGTGCTTGAATGAGCAGAACTAAGCCARATTAAAAGCAGGGGAGAACAAGTAGAATATGAATGCTTCCATTCACAAAGTGGAATAGAATTTAATCAAGGCTCTTGATGTTTACTGCCTTCATAATGATCATTCAAGCAAAAATCACTAGTCTCTACTAACTGTTTCTGCAGAGCAAGCAGGAAAATCATAACACTACTAACCAGGAAAAGGACTACATTGCAARTAAATCCAATTCTCAAAATATGAGAGGGAATCAGGTGACATCCCTGTGTTTAAATCTTATGTAAATCAGAGTAGAAGATGCCATGATGGGAAGAGAAGGAAGCCCTTSGTCCCCACATTTCAGTACTCTGTGAACTGTTAAAAATTAAGTACCAAGTGGAATATTTAATTCCTGAAAACATTCCTCACCAAATTATAAGTATTTTTATGAGGTTATATCAAGATCTTAAACTAATTGGTAAGGGTTCCTTTGAGGTCTTTACAATAGTTTCTTCAATCAAAAGCAACCTCCAGGGCAGAGCACACCTTTATGCACAACCTAAATAAAAAACCACCTTACTGAGTGCTCAGTAATGGGGGGTTTCAACAAGAACAGAGGCAGGAATTTCAGATATTTGTTAAATACYCCTTATTCCATCCCAACAAAAAATATTTTCCTACCCCAAAATGTTTATTTAAGGTCACTGTTTTAAATAAAGCAGATTTAGTGGCAAATGAAAACTCAAGTCCAAAGGTTCTTCTTTTTACACAGTACACTGACCCCTGCCCTCATTATAGGCCATAAACATTTATTAGATTTCGTCAGCAGCTTGCTGAGACAACATATTTTATCTAGTTTCCTACAGCCACATATCAATAAACTCCAAGGAGCTTTCTGCAAGACTGAATTCACCCAGTTCTCCTTCACCCCACATCCTAAAAGGTTTCTTGTGTGTACCTTGAGTAGSTAGATTTATAACAGATGAAAAAAGAGAAAAAAGCACAAGAAATAAGCACTTAACTGTAATAGATCAGTAGTAAATAATTTCCTTATATTTCCCTTTTTTTTCTTGTCCTYCTCTTCCACTGGTTTTAAAGCCATCAGTTGTTTCTGCATTCATAAATATCCCCATCCTAGCTATAAACAAAATTTAACAAATATATAAACAAATATACAAAATAAACAAATTTCCTCTTATGTAAACAAACATAAGAGGAAATTCTCAAACCTGRTGTTTGCCATTTGACACACTCAAGTAAAAGTCCTGCTTTTTATGAGGAGGATTTTGACACATTAGATTCCCAAACTAACCCTTACCAGSTGTGTGTGGCTAAGTTCACCCCAGCTCATGTGCACTACCATCCTGCTTGTGGCTTAGATAACATTTTCATCTTGAATAGAAAACACCCACGTGCTGGAAATGAAAAGAAAACCATTTCTCCCAGTATCATTATGATACGTGCAACTGGTGATTGGCCAGATGATGCACTGGGAAGCTGGGAACAGCTGGGAACAGCCTCCCTTCCTGGTCCTGTGCATTCCTAGGAGAGCCACAGGCCAGTCAGAGTGGAGACTCTGAGCACTTCTTTCACAGGGTCCAGCAGATGAGCCAGAGGATCAAAGACATGTCCCACACAAGTGAGGAACAGAGTGAGGAAGGGAAGTTCATGACAGTTTCCCGTGCTTGGCCCCTCCCCAACACCTCCCTGCCATGAGGTCTAATTCTCAGTCATAAGAGAGGTGTTTCTGTCATGGAAATTAAGTTGAGGATAGTCWGATTCCTGCCTGGAGCTGTAATCTGCTTCAGGTTATTAAAAAATCCCTCAGGACAGCTGAGCAGAGTTGGGAATTTGAACAAGAAAAGGATTTCTGAGGAGATACTGTTTCTAGACTGGCTTCTTTTTCAAATAACCATTTTCAGTTTAAGAGAGTATTACCCACTTATTTCAGCACTTTTGTATTAAGCATTTACTGTGCCTACATACCACACAATTCTTGGTAGCTCATATGTAAGAAGAGTTACTTATTCTAATACTGTAATCCACCACCCACAGGTGTAATTCTTACCTAGACAGCAAAGAAAACAAAATCACCAAAGCAAAACCCACTTGGCTTACTGTAAGTAAGCTCACATGAACTCCAAACTTATGTCCAAGTGCAGAAATTATTCATTTTCTCTGCAATCACTTTCAAAACAAGTTGAGAAAAGTTCTCTCAGTACCACAACCTCTCACTGTCATGTGAAGTCACTACAAACTGTAGTGAAATCCTGTTGCTAAGAGGAAGCATCCCTCAGGAGTTATTTCCTTTCTCTCCCCATTATTCAGTCCCTGTGTTTCAGCATTTCTCAGACACTAGGTGTACACTTCATTAGATCACTGATTCACTGCAATGGATTTCCTATTTAAATTTGTCATTCCCTCTTCTTTCAGCCTTGGATCTACTTCACAACCCTCCTTGCTCCTTCTTGTGAACACTGTCTGTTGTTTCATGACAGAAATATTGGCACAAGCACATGTTGAGAGCAGCAAATCCTGTATTATAAGGAATTGAATCTCTATAGGTGCTTGGGATTTAAAATAAAAAACAAAAACAAAAAAAGGAGGGTGAAGGAAAAGACCTAAATAAAGTGCTCCTACTTAGGGAGCTGAAGTTTAAAACGTCACACAAACTAATCTCAGTAACTCTGGGAGATMATTTCCTTTGTTCTTATTTTAGCAGTTACCAATTCAGTAAGGAAGAGATTTTCTTCCTACCATGTACAATACTTAAAAAACCAGGGAGGCCCATTTTTTTGCTATTTTTTGACCCTRAAGTAGAAGGCATGCCTCTAAAAACCTCTGCATTGCTCCATTTCCATTTACACAGAGTAATGGTGTAATATATCCCCTGTAAGATGCAATTTCTAAGCACTGCATGTATTATGAGTGTCACTATGTGCAAAAGGAACTACAGAAAAGCCTCTGCTATAACTGAAATTTATACCTGCATTTGCAAAACTGTACAGGTCTGCWATATCAACAGCACTTTTTTTCTTCTCTTTATTCAAGTGTTTCAGAGGTTTCTCTTGGTACATGTCACCTGAAAGGGGTTTCTTTTGTTACATCTTACCTGAAAGCAGATACACAGAGCTGAAGTTCTTCTCCAGTTTGCCCAGGAGCACAGTAAGAAAACAGTCAGATGAGAGAGAGGTCACATCTTTAGAACTTTGGTCATAGACCACCACTTCCTGCTTGCAATCAATTTCAATCTGAAACACAAGGAACTCAGAGTAAAACAGGAAGGAGGAAGATGATTAAAAGCCCCACATTATCACCTCCATCAAGGTTCCCACATATTTGCTATAAGACCAGTTCAGATATATAGATTTCTTATGCACTTGTTCACTAAACAGTTTTTATTTTATACTTCATAAGCCTCTCAGATTTAATTCCCGGGAGAGTTTGTAAATTGATTATTTGCTGCAAATTGAAGCCCACTCCACAAATTTCTATCATTTGGTAATTTTATGTCATTTGTCAATTGCTCTACCTTCAGCTAGGCTGGTGAATTTGTTTAAAAGCTGAGCTTTTGAGAAGGTAGCCCTGCCTCACTTTCTGCTTCCAATAGTTTTGTACATAAACAGTAAAGAGACCTTAAACTGCCTCTAAGCCACACACATTTTGGTTACCTGCACAACTTTATATATAAAATAGAAAGCTTCATTTTTTACATGTCAAAGCAAGAACGTAGTAGATGATTTTTGTACCCAAAACATGTGAAACAAATATCAATGGATAAAAAAACCCCAATATCCCTTCCACAGACACACACATTAATTTTAAACAGCATAGCTATTTTCTTTTCACTGATAACACTACTTGGAGAAAACCACACCCCTCCTCCCAAATAAACAAACAACAAAACAAACACCAAAATTCATCAAACTGCCCCCATGAAAAGCCCTTTAAAGAGCAAGTAGGTGCCAGGACTGACAGAGAGGCAGTTTCTTTGCAAACCAAATGACCACTTGCTAAGTAAGCCCCACCACCACAGACCCCCAAGAATCCTTCAAAGTTTAGGAGAGAATGTTTCCTGCCTTAATTACATACATTTGAGAGACTGTGCTTTGCAAGACACACAAGAATCCTGAGAACATTCTTTCTGAGTAATTTCTAAATCCCTCCCCTTAACTCTGTCACTGATTCTACAAAGAATCCCAATGWAAAACTCAACAGTAACCAATACCCTCTTTGATCAGGTAACATCTCAGCTAAACTCAGCCCTCTAATCTTGTTGGGTTTTGGTTGTTGGTTTGGTTTTTTCTATTTATTTAATTAAATACTTAAGGAAAAATTATTACAAGTTGCTTTCCAGCCACTCCTTCAAAGAAATACATGGAATAAGAGGAAAATGACCCCTACCTTGTGTTTTGCTGAGTGCTGAATGAGCTCTGTGATCAAAACTTTGTCCTGCTGCAGCCTGCGCTTCATGAGCTTGGAGCAGTTGATGTTGATGGCATCCAGGATGTGGGAGGTGTTGTACTCCACAAAGGGGCGGCTGTCAATCAGCAGCAGCTTCTCTGTCCCACTCTCCAGCAAAGCCACCAACTTCTCGGGGACAATGASCTGGGTCCTGATCATCTCATGGGCCATGACAACAACGAGGCCTCTTTCCCCACCGCCCTCTCTAATTTGCTGCGATGATGTAATGGCTGTGTACTCAAAGGCTTAGCCACACCATTGTGCTAGAAGTGTATGAGGTCATGCTGGTAGTGACTGGCAAAAGAAAAGTTAAATCCATTTTCAGAAAGAGCTGTTGGACCGAGCGTCTCCTCCTGCTCGCAGTTGAGGCACAAAGGGTTGGCTCCACAAAGCGGCCCCTCACGTCTGATTCATCGGGACATGACTACGGAGTGGCCATTGCACAATTCACACAAAAGATGCTTTCTGGCTGCTGCTGCATTACATCATTCTTTACCTTTGCTCCCACCCATCAGCTTTACACCAGATTGAGAGCCTGTAAGAAGGGGAAGATGAAAAAAAACAAAAAACACAAACCAGATGAGGCCATGAAACTTCGCAGAACAAAACATTCAGCTCTGAGGCATAGYTGTACAGTGGGCCATCCATGGAATAAACACATTCCTGAGGAGTTCTCCTCTCTGCTGGATGTGCCAAACACCTAGAGAGAGCATTGGCTACTGCAGCCTCTGAATTCATTCCAACGATCTTGCCTGGACAATTATCTTGTATTTCAGGCAACATACCCTGCCTTAATTGCAGACTTTTGTTGCCACTAGCTCTGCCTCTTCACAAGACTTTGTTAGAACATAATTAAGAGATGCTGCCCTAAATCATGGTATTCCTTTCAATAGCAAAACTATTTAAATGCATTTCAGCACTGCGCCACTTAGTAAGAAGTAAAATTTGTTTTTAAAACACTTAAACATTTTAAATATTAAACATTTCAAAGTTTAATGACTTGGAAAATATTTCAGAAAACAACACTACAAGTTGGAAAACTGAAACTACACAAAGGAAAGGGCCAAATTACATCCACCTCTCTGAAGGAAATGCTTGAATTGAAACCATGACAAGATGCCACATCAGGACACAAGCATTTTATTTGAATTAATCACAAGAGATGGATGAGGTCTCACACTACTGGAAAGTAAAGCAGTGAGCACTCTTCTGTTCTTCCTAGAGCTGTGTGATGCTTATGTGAGGTGTGTAACCCCCAGCACTCTAACTCTAACCCTAACTAAAGATTATGCTAAATAATCTTTGAAACAAACTATATTTCTCTAAAATTAGATCCTGATAGCATCTGAATAACATCAGCTGAAGGAGTGGCAGCAGCAGAGCAGTCAAACCCCAGCATCTTTATCCCCCTCYGTGTAGCACTGTCTCACAGCTGCCCTTGGGATCCTCAGAGTGTCCCAAAACGTGTTCTGATGGCACAAGTCCTTGTAGGAACACTCCTCAGAAAGGAGCCACAACAGGGCTACATCCTTTGGGGATTTAGCTCACATTTGAGCTTAGATATTATAGTGTTGACTTGCTCCTTCCATTTGAAAGGTTTGTTTTATTTACCTTAATTGCAAGAGAAGTAATGAATACTAACTATCAAAAGATTTATGTTAAAAGTCCTGTTACACCAACAGGCCAGTTGCATTTGGCAGTGGGAAATCCYAGGTCTGATGTTTTACTCTTTAGATATATTGTGCAAATCTACATTTACCCAAAGTTAGGCAAAATAAATTCTGCAAAAAGTACAAACTTGACGTTAACAACCCAAAAGAGGAAATTGGAAGTTGTTTCATGAGTTTCATATGGCAATACAAGAAAAACACCAGCCTCCACGTACACAGACATTAGGCTGACAAAATGTGATCTTCCATTTGTCCTGATTTAGTGCTGTTGTGACAGTGCTGCTAAGCTTGCCCAGATAAATGGAAGCACACAGCAGTGAAACACACATTGCTCTAAACTACAATAAAAATATTGGAAAATGTACTATACTGAGTTTTAATTAAATGTTTTAAAGAACCTGGTTGGCAGGTGTGCTCCCCCTCAAAAAGCAGTCATGTCACACTAGTCTCAGGAAGGTATATAAATGACATTTTGCAAGTGGGGGGAGGTGGGGGAGGAAGCTTGATAGTTATGTCAAATTTTTCCCCCCCAGGAAAATAGTATTCCACAATTTTAAAAATTTCTCTTAACATGTCCTGTCACAAATTTTGATTCTCTTTTATTCACATCAAAGGTTGCCAGATACCAAATCCACTGAACTCAATGAAAACTTTTCCACTGGCTCTAGTGGGAATTGGCTCCAGCTCCTTTGCAAGCTAGACAGTTTGTTCATGAACTAGACAGTTTGTTTTGATGGATAAATTGCTGACTTAAATCTCAAGTAATAACAGGAAAATATAGCAGCTGAGAAAGTACAGAACTCTAAAACRGATGCTGTTAGAAATACTTAATCTTTAATTTTCAACTTTCAGTTTGGGTATGCTTCTTATCTTCTATAAGCTTACTGTTTGCTTTCTCAGCCTTCACTTTCATACAACAGAGGTTTGTTTCAGAAAACTCTTGTGAAGAACTCAAGCCAGTCATATCTGGTGACAGGGTAAAGAGCATGTGAAGAACATAGGGCAAATGGGCTTCAGTCAAGAATCCTTTAAAATAGCCCTATTACCCTAACATACCAAGTACCTTRAAAGGATTCTGCCCATGGTGTGAAAGCAATAAACTTAACAGTAATGTCACCTTGACTTATTGCAACTGAAGTCCTGTTTTGACAGAAACATCTCARTGGTGCTGGGGAGAAACAACATTTTATGAAGTACACGTTTTTCTTTTAATTYCCTCAGTTTCTGGAACTATCAGTGTTTGGGAGTCTTCCCTGGGACCTATCTAAACAAGAAGAACTGGCAGCCTCTTGCTTTAGGTAAACACTTGAGCACTCATCCCATTCCTCATGACTGCTCTTACCATTCAGCTTCTATGAGGTGTTGAAACATCAGTTTAATTTCTAAGGCATTTGTAAAACAGATACAATTAAATTTCTTTAATAAGACTGTTCTCTTTCTACTTGTGACTTAGATCTCAATGGTATAGTGTCTCTTAAAATGATGTCATATAATGCATTGCCCCAAACAGGCCATTGTGCTGCTGACCTTAAAGCTWGGAAGCCTTCACAGGGTGTTCCATGCTGAAATCAGGATTATGAAAAGTGCTCCATAATTGAGCCRTGAGAATCTCCCAGAGGGTCATTCATGTACCCACTGGGAACACTGCATGGCTACTTCCTCCTTCTAGAGGGACTGCAACACTGGCACTTTTAAACAAGAAAAYTAAACATCTAACTCACTATGAAATGAAGAAGATCTGTTCTACACTTGCCCAGTACCTTTACAGCTTTTCCTCATTGTTTAAAGAACCAAACCAACAATCCTCCTACTATCTTGCACACAAACAACAGTGGATGACTAATGCTTACATGTATGTTTAATTTTATAGGATCTCTTGCCTCAGGGATTCCTGTCCCCATCCCAACTGGTTCAGATGCAGTGAAATAAGCAAATGCCACATTTTTAGTTATGTGGTTGTGCTTAGTTTTTCAGTCACTAAAATTGGCATTTTGTATGCACTCCTTTAATTTCTACTGCTATCACTTTGACTCCAAGCAATTCCTTTCCATCACAACAGGATGATTGTCTGAGTTCTCAGGTTTTGGTTCATACAGAATCACAGAATTATTTAGTTTGGAAAAGACCTCCAAGATCATTAAGTCCAACTGTTAAAGTAACATTGCCAAGTCCACCACTAAGCCATGCCCCTAAGCTCCACATCTACACATCTTTCAAATACTTCTGGGGATGAGAGGCAGATGTGTTAGGAATAGATTTTAAAAACTCTCAGAACATGAGTCTCTAATTCTACCCCAGTTAAGGAACTAGCAAAGAGCTTCTCAAAGCCTTGCTGCAATCTCTGAAAGATTCTGCCTCACTTAAGAAGATAACCTTGAACTTTGCTGTCATAAATGTGTGGCTACGTCCCTATTGCCTGCTGTCATAAATGTGTGGCTACGTCCCTATTGCCTGCTTTGTCAGGAGCCTCAGCCGTGCTCCCACGTCATGCAAAACTCTGACAAAATCACTTTACAGCACCTGAACAAGGTCCTGATGGGCAGCCTTTATGGACTCAGCTGAAACACCTGACACAGTTGGCTTTTTTTGAACTGTGTATTTTTCTACTTTTAACAGGCAAACACACGTACATATGAGAAAAACATTATCCTCCCCTAGAGTCTTTCTCATGGTTCTTAGGGTGGGCACTCTTGTAAAAGAAAAACTGAAAARCTGAATTAAAATGCAAATGCAGAACATCCCAAACTGAAGGACACAAGCTACTGCTGGCTGTTACAAAAGGGCTATTTGGCTTCAGGGTTACTGGGAGTGGCCAGTGGTTCAATAGCTGGTGCCAACACCACCAGCACCAGAGCCTCTTACCACAGCCACATGTGATACTGGACAAACAAGTGTACACAAACTAGARAGGAACTGCAGGTCCAGGGACCACAGGGTGAATTCCTACTCCTGCAAGAAACATTCCCTCACCAGCCTCAAAAAGATGGAAATAAATTGTGTTCTGGATGGTTCCTTTTCCCAGTGCTACGAGAGACATTAAGTGACAGCTGAGAGAGGTCCAGCTGTTGCCCAAGATGCTACTCAGTGTTCAGAAACACAGAGTGTCTATGGAGCACAAGGAAAATAAAATTTTTAATYGAAAGTGAGGAATAGCTGTTCTTTTGAATTCAGCAAGCAAGCCAATAAATTCCAGAGATCAACAACTGTGTAATAAAGTGCAAAGTCTGGGGGAAAAACAGAAGCTGAAGTTAGAGAAGCGTATGTATTACCTGCCATTGTGCAGAACACATAGGAGTGAGATAACAAATGCTCATCAATTCAAAGAGCTCTGTTAGCAAGGGCTTGTGTCATTCCCTCATCTCAGGGGAATGAGGGTGTCTTGGGCTTTTTGGATGATTCAAATAAGCATCACTATCTCATAAACACATCATTTCCTCATGCTTCCTGGCAGGGAGGTTGAAGAACAGACAGTTTCCACCACCCTCTGAGCACTCTTCACTGTGGTGCAAGATTGGACAGCAGCAGAGAAAGTCACTTAAATAGAAACACATATATTTAAATTGTTTTTTAATGTCACTCATGTACCATGTTCATAAAAAAGAAGCAGTTTAAAAAATTTCACCTTTGCTTATCTATGGGTGCTCCCTCTTCTCCTACTTTTAACATACCTGYACTTTTATCCTATATATGCAGTCAAAAAGCAATGTGTTCATTTTCTCTTTGTTGTAGATACACCAGCCACACACATTTTGGATTACACACTCTACCACCATGAGAAAGGCAAGTGTTATGCATTGGAAAAAACATAGATGAAGGTGGATTTTCTGTTCAGTACTCTTGTCTTTYATCCTGCTTGACTTATCACTCAGCTTTGATTACTAGTTCTAAAGAAAAGTCTCCCCACTTCTTTGTGCTCACCAATGTGAAAACAGACACAGAGAGAGTCAGAAAGGAAATCAACCTCCCACAAATACACTGCATAAAAGACATTAGGCTCACTCTATTTCTACACCTACTGCTCAGCAACATTTTTATCACTGGCACTCTGAGACAGCTGGGCTAAGCAAGAGGAATGGGCCTTCCATTTTGATAACAGATATTTCTTGTCACACAAATAATCATATTTGAAATAATATATTATATTATTTCAAAATAAAACCAAGAAGGACACCAAACCACCACGTTTTGCTGACCTACTCAGCATAGCTCTGAAACATCTGCAATGTTCTTGCAAATATCATCCAGGCACCATCACCATCTCTAAGCAATAAGCCAGGTTATCATCACTTGTTTTTACCAAGGAGCCAATCTCTTTGACATTCCCAGTGAAACAACAAACATTTGTGAAATGTGGCTGCAGGGAAACCTGGCTGGCAGAACGTGGCCTCCTGGGAAGCATTAGAAGATGCTGTTGATATGTTACATCACTCTTTTCAAAGGACACTCAGACTTAATCTGGGGACTCCCTTCTCCACCCAATCGAGCGAGAAGCTCTTTCCATTTCAAAATAATTTTTCACTGCAGGTTCACAGCATCTAGGGTCTGGGGCAACCAGAATGAAAGATTTAATCTGCTTCAAACATATAGTATAATATATTACATTTTTAGGTTCCTATTGCCTGGGACACTGGACAACCAGGAAAAGTGTCAGTGGATTTTTAGAAAATGGTTCTCACTCTGTGACCTCCAAGTCAAAGCAACATAAAATTTTGGAGTATAAATTTTTTATTAATTTATTATTATTTCATGTCAAAACTGTTACTCACCTACATTTAAGTCACAATTTATATGGCCTGAACAGGACAGAAGGTGGTCCACATACAAAGGCCAGCAGAAGGAATTACCTAAACACAGGAAAATAACAGTATTAATAATAACAGTAATAAAATCCTTATTACAAGGTTAAAAGACACCAAAAAAACCACCCAGACAAACACCCCCCAACCCAAACCAGGAAATGGATTTTACACATTCAGTGCAGTCATTTGCTGTACAACTCCCCCAGACAAATGTAAACCTAGGTGAGAAGTTATTTATGAACGCTGACATTCATTTATATGGAATGAGTCCAAAATTGAAAGTTACACTACACTGATTTTCTAAAAGAAAAGAGAAAAAAACCACCACAGCAAATCCTTCTACTATCTTTAAATTGAAATAAAAAAAAAAAAACCAGTTGGAGATGCTTTAAAAAACCCCAACAAACAAAAACCAAATAGTGATAGCCTTCCAAACTCTTTGACATATCTCACTGCTAGAAAACCAATGTTTTCGACTTTTCACTTTTCAACTCAGCATTTAAGGTGATGCATTTGCACAGAATTAAACAAATTCACAGTCTCTTGATCAGTATCTATTAATGGGAAAGATTGCCACAAGTAAGTGTGAATACAGCTGTATTTTGCATGGACAGAGATCAGTGAAACAGGACATTTGTGTAATTAAGCCCATCTCCCCACACTCTAAACAAGCCAGCACTGGAAACTGGTAACACTAGCATCACCAGTCATTACACACAGTCATACCCATACAACTTCTACCCAAAGCACCTGCTGTTCCAACAGGAACAAATTAAATTACCACTTTTACACAAGGAAGCAAAGATAAACACATCAGCATCAGTTCCAAACTGTTTCCTGGGCAGCTAAACCCAAGATTCAAATCATGGCTGCCAAGAGATGACAGCTTCCCTTAATCACTGTGATATAAACCATGACAAGAAATTCTTGCCAAGCAGTGCCTTGCTGTGAGATCCAGGAGTGGCTCTGAAGCWTGGAGTAAAGGATATGACAACTGAGAAGAGCCACCCCAGCAAAGGGCTGGGCATGTTATGGTGAACAGCCTGAAAACCCACAGCATCCCACAAGGAAAAGAACTACAGGGATTAATCACCTCTCTGTCWTTTTCCATAATCCAGTGGCAAAAGCCTGGCAGAAGGCAATAGAGAACAGAGAAAACCCATCCTMCTCTTTGTACTTATTGCTATCCCTTTTTCTAATCTCATCCGAGAAATGAACACTGAACTAATGCTCAGCACGGATGAGGCTCTRCCTAGAGACAGGGCCCTGTGATCTGAGACCACCTTGTGACAGCCCAAGGAAACAAAGTCCTGAGACAAAAAGCATCTTCCCTTTTGTTCCTTAGTGCCTCACATGCTGCTCCTGAAGGCCCCCTGAAAGCTGTCAGGTATCCTTCACACTCACCAGTACCTGCCTCTCTGGGTCATCCATGCCATGCCATGACTCCTTCTGCCAGCCAMAACTCTCTGATGTTCTTACAAACAAACCAGYTCTCATCTCAGGACACTATRTTCTGTTTTCCCCACKTTAATAAATACATGTAARTCAAGTGTTTAAAGCAGCCCCCAARAGGGGTCATTTCACCACAGGGAATGATTAATTCTGCTGAAGAGCAGATGAGAAACAAAGCCCATACTTAATTTCAACACGGTTTACTGGAAGGAGGTGTCASGTTTTAAGAACAGGATCCACTCATTGAAGACTGAACTGCTGCAACTTCATCCATAAGCATTAAGCATATTTGGAAATTCCCTGGCAAAGCTGTTTAAGGAAAAGACATTTCCTGTAATTTTCAGAAACATTTTATATCCCTCCCCCCTCCCCTTTTCAGTCTTGGTGGTAAGGAAGGGAAGAGAAAGAGAGAATACCATATTACCATTAAGTGAAATATGAATGAGCCACCCAAGTTTAAAGTGGAAACTTCAGCTAGTTGTGCTTAGAAGAAAGTTTAAAAAAAAGTCTTTCATCATTAAGAGGCCAGGATTTTTCTGCTGACTTTAGAAAATGAAATATACATCCTTTCAATTAGGGTGAGTTACAGAAGGATATAAACTTGTCTTTATACTCACTTCTGGCAAATAAGAAGTCCTCCAGGCCTTATTTAAATACCTTTTTCTCTTTTCCAGAATTAAAAATTGAAGCCTTTTTTCCTCCTCTCTTGCTCAGGGCCTTCTCTAAACTGCAGCTAAACAAACCCAACCAGTGGGGTCATGCAGAGCATTCCTCCCACAGCAGAGAGTGAGGAGAATCGAGYAAGAGAGAAGCCAAGGAGAGATGGAACAGTCAAATGTGACAGCATCCCACTAAGGACATCACCACCTTCCTCTTTTTCCCAAAAATCAAATCTTGTAGGAAGTATCTGGTATAATATTTATAAAATTTACAGTAAGTTAGAAAATTATTTCACTTATCTATATAATCCAAGTCTGAAGAGATCCAATCCAAAACCACAGCATATAACACATCAWTTCACAAACCAATTTAAAACTGAAGGTCAACTGAATGGCAACTGCCTATCCCCACAAAACACATCACAAGTACTRCTTTGGCCCTGTACATCAAATGGCAAAGATTGATTGTGTAATTGTGACCAATTGCCCACACCTGCCACCCTCTACCAGCAACTGTATGGTAGATTTCAAAGAAAACAAAGTAACACAATGAAAATCTTAAGGTGTTGAACTGATTCATAAATCCTCAAGCTGTTGCAATTCCAGCATATCTTTGCTGTTTGTATGACACAGGTGCTTTACAGCAGCATCTTTCAYGACACCAAGGTTTCCATCTCCTGCACAAGGTTCTGAATCACCTGTTCTGCAGCTCTGCAGACCAACACAAACAGTGACTTCTGTATTTTCATGGTCATCTTTTTGCTGAGAAACAGATTAAAAAGAGGAGTGCTCTGAAGAGTAGTGCTAAATAAACATCAAGCACAGCTGTTATAATAGTCCATGCTACTTCTTTAAAAGGCTTACCAGGAAAGAAGGTAAGATGGGATCTCGGAGTCTTCAGATAGTGGTTAACTTTTAAACATAAGGCATTCTGCCTAATGAGAGCCTTTGAGGGGGCAACATCCAAATAATATGGCCCTGTAAATAAGGAGCCAAAAACTAGATTTAAAAAAGGGTAGCTCTGATCTACTTTCTGGTTAGTGTATGATAAAAACAGAAGGTGGATCTGAAACCATTGAACAAGAACTAGGATGGATTAAAGACAGAGGATAATGATGGCAATTCTATTAGGGAAATTAATCAGAATAGCTTCTGGGCAAGGCAGGGATGAATTTCTTGCAGCAGACTTTTTATTGACTCTTCTCGTAAACGGAATGACTAAAATGAGTCAATCTCCTTTAAGAACAGAGACTTGTAATCTGCTTGCGTGGTGTGGAACAACGTGGGTTAAAACGTTCTGGTCTTTCACCCATTTGAGGAAATGACACCAGCTCTCCCGGAAGGCAACATGCACATTCAACCCCTTCACATCAGGGCATGAGAAAGTTTGAAAGGAATTTTTTTTTTTTTTTTAAACTGTCAACATTAATACTTTGTTTCTTCCTGCTTGTGTCCGAAAACACAGTGTTGCACTGTGCTGYATGCATGTCCTGTCAGCTGTACAGGGAAATATCTAGAAGTTAAAAAAAAAAACTTAATAAAAGCGTTGATTAAGTTTGTTGTCAAACTCATTTTAAAGCCCTCTGCATGCTCTATACAAAGTAAGTATTGCCACCAGTGTATGCTACATCTGAAGATGCAGAAGTATCTTCAGAAGAGAGGCTGGGCCAAATAAAACATTGACATTACACATATGTAAGCTCAGTCCTACTCATTACAGCAGTTAAATTTAATTGGGTTTCTCCTTAAATGACATTTACATGGCAAGCAAACAGAATAGATGCCGGAAAAAAGCGAGTCCACAAACATGGGACAGCCCAGCTATCTTCAAGTGGGAGTAGAAAAGGAAACTTTGAGGAATATGCTGTACAGCAATGGCTCACAATTAACAGGCAGAAAAAATCAAGTTGTTMTAATTCCCAGAAATTAAACAGTTGTAGTAATCCTGCTCAGAGGCCTCCATTCTGGGCTGTTCAGAGTACTGAGCGGTTCAGGCTATGATATGGAGTGATGGCTGAATTGCAGATGAGGCACAGAAAACAAATTAACAAAGCCCTAGATCCAGTTGATTGTGACTCAAATCTCTCACCGTGGTGTAAGACTACTGACAGCTCACACTCTGGGAACAGAGCATGTTTTCATAGCTAATTTGTACCCACAAAGGTAATTATGATGGTTTGCTTATTAAAATTGCTTTCAAATATTAATTCAATTGACAAGATGGTACCAACAGGGCCTCAGTTGGGAACATAAGCAGGAGTCATGGTACCTCACTGAGCTATGACCCCAGTCATGTGCTCTGGTGTGTCTTTCCCAAAGGATCCCAAATGTTTCTTTGAATTTGAATCATGTTATACCAGACCTGCAGCGGCGCCAAAGCTACATTTCTAACATGGTAACCACATGGCTGAAAAGAGAAGACACACACATCTGTGCAATGGGAGAAGGAGGGCAGAGGATGACTTCTGTTTCCCAGCTGTGCCTCTTGCATCACTACAAACATTACCACTGAAGTAGGATCACAGAGTCAAAGAATGGTCTGGGTTGGAAGGGACCCTAAAGTCCATTTCGTTTCAACCCTCCTGCCATGGGCAGGGACACCTTCCACTATCCCAGGCTGCTCCAAGCCCTGCCCAACCTGGCCTKGAACACTTCCCCGGATGGGGCAGCCACAGCTTCTATGGGCACCCTGTGCCAGGGCCTCATCACCCTCACAGAGAACAATTTCTTCCCAATACCTAAACACACYCTGCCCCCTCTCAGGTTGTAGCCATTCCCCCTTGACCTATCACTCCACATCCTTGTAACATCTCTTGTAGGTTCCCTTCAGGTGCTCCTGCCTGATGTAGAGGAAGAAAAATGACCTAACCACGAAATACAGAAATCCCCTCAAGAACAACTGATAAAATGTAACCACCATTTTATGTAGTGGGCAAGAACTAAAAGGGACCAGGATTTTTGTAATTTTGAAGGGAAAAAATGCGCAGTACCAAACCAAGGGAGTAAATTATGTTGTTATTATCTGATAGGCATCTTACTCAAGGACCAGGGTCAACAAGAAAGGTTTTATGGTCAACAAGAAATGTTTYAGAGCAACCTCTCTGGTTTATAACAGAATTCTGAATATCAAAGAGAAACTAAATATACTCCCTTAAAATACACCCATATTATCCCATTGATGYGTGCTTACATGTATGCACAGCTCTGTACAAAACTATAAATGTTACACTTCTTCAGAATTTGTAGAGGTGTCTTGTTTTACAGTCCTTTAAAAAGCAACTGGAAAGGCACTGACTGTTGTCGAAGCTTGGACAGCTTACAGTATTTCTGCAAAAACTTTAGTAATACATCAACAGAATGGATCAACTTCAGGGCATGCAGAGCCAACTAAAATACTTGGAAAGAAGTTTATCACCTGCAAACTGCAAGATCCCTGTATTTCTTAAGTATTCAGCAACGGAAGGAGCATCAGTTCCTTGTCAACAATCATGGCTACATCAATAAATGATACTGATTGGTTTTATAATAGTTTACTCATTCTATATAAAKTCCTGCTGATACCCTTGGCACGTGTTCTGGCAATTTGCAGACAGACTTCCAGTCTGCATGTGAGCAGCCAATAAGAACGAGTTGGGATTTGGTAGCAGTCCTGAGGTTTTTACCTCCAGAAACTGATCCTGAAGGATGAAGGTATATGATGGGTGGTCCTTAATCACTTCCTTTATGTGAAAACTGAGGTCAGAGTAGAAAAAGAGCCAAGGAAGGAAGTCTGCAGCACCCCTCAAACACCCCCCACCTTCCTGAACGACTCCTTTAACAGTTTAGAGGGTTAACTTGCAGTTAAATGAAGTAGTCAGAGGTTGGGATAGAAATAAACAGCTTGCACAAGCAAGATACTGTGCTATTAAGTTTTTATAAGTGACTTAAAAATTAGGTCAGTCTAATTTGTGGCTGATACTTTGTTCTTTCACTACTATGAACTCACAATGATGTCAGTCTCATGTTCAAACATGCCACATTTAGCAGCGCACAGGCTTCCTGAGAGACTCTCTCAACCTTCCTTTGTGCAAAAGGCTTCTGCCAGGTTCTTAGCTCATACTGCACTGACTCAGGCATGCCACTCCAGTTTCAAGGCAGTTAYGCTGGCTTCCCGTTAAAAACTGCAGAGTTTGGGGGGTTTTTTCCTTCCTTTTTTATTTTTTTATTTTCTCTAACTTTGCTACCTAGAAGTTTAGGAATATGTATCTGTACTCAGGTTACCATTTCAGGCCTCRCCTTCCTCACATCACCCAGAAGAGAACCACTCACTAAAAGGTGTGGGAAACAGGTGCTTTTAACAAATTCAGCCCAATAATTTCAATAGTTAAAGGGGGCCTACAAAAAAGTCAGGGAAGGGCTTTTTACARGGGCATGTAGTGATAGGACAAGAGAGAATGGCTTCAAACTGAAAGAGAATAGGTTTAGATTAGATATTAAGAACAAATATAAATTCTTCCCCRTGAAGGTGGTGAGGCCCTGGCACAGGGTGCCCAGAGAAGCTGTGGCTGCCCCATCCCTGGAAGTGCCCAAAGCCAGGATGAACAGGAAACATTCTCCCAGATAGGCACAATCAGGTTTTTGTGTGAATATCCTCTTAGGATGAGGGTACAAAAATTCTTAGGTGAGTGTAAAGAAAAGCCCTCTATAAATACAATGATAGGTAAAAAAACCCGACAAACCAGGTATGGTCACCTGCAAGTCTGTTCTTAGCAATCCCAATTCTCACCATTTGACTCAAGTTTGTGCCTGTCACTGAACAGCTATACTGAACATTGCTGCAGTGAAGATGCACACAGTCTATGTTTCCCACTGCAGAGACTTTACCTATAAACACCAAGCTGGAGCAGAAGGAAAAGAGGAAAAAGTGGCCACTTTTATGCTGCTAAAGCATTTCTCTTGGGGCTATGCTATGAGAGATGTAATGCTAGCCCAGGCTCTCCCACTCTCATTCATGAGGTCATACTCACAACTTATACAGACATTTTTATTTTGTCATAAATCTATTTTGTAGATTTTAAAGTATCATGCCAGTATGTTCAAACCTCTATTACATATTAATGCAACAATGCTATTGCATGAACTCTTAACATCCTTAGAAGAGCATCCCACTCTGTCTCAGAAAAAGGCACATCATCCCACAGTCATTTCCAGCACCACAGTAAATCCCAGGTACTTTATGATAGAAAACAAACAGATGTGGTCCACAAGAACTGCATATCCAACAGATCCCCGCTGYTCCCACTGCATCTGCAAGTGCCCAAGGATACAGGAAAGGCAGGTCTTGCAGGGAGAGGTGATATCTTTTATGAGAGAGGTTAATATGAATTGATAAGAAGAGGGAGGGCATGAACTCCAGATGCACAAGCCCTTCCTCACATGCACTGACGTGAAACAGAACCAAAGTGTGACACACAAACAGCAGCCAAGGCTTCCAAAACATCTCCACATCCAGCCTGTCCCTCTTCCCAAACAGGAAAAGAAGTCCAAAGCACATCCCCAAGCATGTAATAAATTACACAGTGAATCATATTCTTATGGAAACTGTCTGGCTGAAGTCACACCACTGGAAATATGTGATAAAAGACAGAAAGAAACCTAAAAGATAGCCTCAAAGAAAGAACACTCTCCCCACCCAAATTCTTGGAGTTAATATCAAGACAAGAAAATCCTGGAGTCATCTTGAAGTTACTAAACTTTTGGTAGATTTTTCCCACAAACAAACTTTTCCCTGGATTATAAAGTTGTTTATTGCTATTAATTGACACTTGACCTAGCTTTATATTCACTGGGTTTTTTTCAAGATTTAAGTGAAGTTTGTGTTCCTGAAACCTTGCCTGTGTCCGCCAAATAAGTCAGTTGAAACCGAAAAAATTCTTCTCCTTACAAACCCTTCTTGCAACCTGTTTGAAAATACAAAAATGTTTGTATTTTCTGAAAAATTAAACAAACAAAAATCCATCCAAACAAATAAAAGCCCTCACAAAAACACCATRGGAAAATTACTTCCCTTTAAAGTGTTTTCCAGGTTACTGAAAAACTTTGACCATTTCCAGATACAACTTAAAATGTAGTGCATTAATCAAAATTCTAGAACTAGAAGTTTTATCCTGCAATGCAATGGGGAGACAGTAACTTAGGTCTTTTAAAGTAAAACAAATTTTCTTCTCCTGGAGTTCGAAGCTGACTTAGGTAGTAGTGACAAAGACAGCAGGTGAGATTAAGCATATTTAAGAAAAATAGCAGGGGACATTACATACATTTACCTTTATAAAGTCATGACAGAGATGGATGTAGTTGATGTGTTTGTTAACTGAGGTCATTCTCCTAATTTTTTAAACTTTATTTGAAATGTTACCTGGCGCTGGTTTGCCCCTGGGAATGGCGTGTGCAGTTAGGTTCTCCCCAGGAACATCGAGTGGCATGAAAAGATTAACCCTAGTGCTTTGAACCATGGAGCAAAAGGAGCCAATTTCTACCATTGAACACCAAAAGCATTTCAGACGTGCAGACTAAGGTGAGAAATGTTTTCCAGCAAAGACCTCATCCCTGACTGCAGCTGCCCTCTGTGATAGGATTCTAGCACGGGTCAGAACGTGCAGGAAGAGAGCTGAGCACACGCACAGAAGCGGAGGTCACCAGGAAAGGGGGGAAGGAGAAGGGCTCCTCCCACCCTCTTCAAGCTTCTTCCTCTGCAGCCACACCACTGGGCTCAAGGCAGAGCAGGAATGCCTGGGGCATGTGCTTCCAAAGGCCAATAATCCACAGCCTGGGAGATGGGAAAGATCAAGCACAAATCCAAATAATTCTTTAGAACATCTATGTTTTAACGTAGATTAGACTGCCCTCGAAGTGGCAAAATAAATAAAACCTATGATTTAGTTCTAGAAGAAAATGTATCTAGGCTACAATGCCTATCCAGGACTAAAACATTCTTCCTAAACTTGTTCTCACCATCAACTTAAAGCCCAGTCTTGCCAAGGTTTAGCTTTCTGGCACTCTATTGAAAGCATAACCACATAAGACCTTACTGAGAACCAGCTTTAGGTTTGGCAGGGAGACCACCTGACATCAAAGGTATGCTTAAGGCCATATCCCTGAATTTTAGTGAAAAAGCAAGAGCCTGCTGGTTTTAGAGGTTTTTTTAATGGTTTTGGCAGCTAAATTATTCTGATATTCCATGCATGCTTTGGTGCAGGACAGGATGCAGGGGAGATGCTTAAACCAAAGACTTATGAGCTACCTCTGAGCCAAACCACCAGTGTAGTGCTCAAGCCAGCCTTGATAAAAAGGAGGGTTTATTTATGCAAGCTCACCTCATGGCACAGCTAGAAAGCTTTACATACCCAAGCTAAACTTTTCTCCTTGGCAATCCACAGTGCAGGGCAGATGGACTAGGCTGAGCATCTCTAGCTGCACCATCCCAGAGTGCCATGTCCAGAATGATTTGTTCAGCAATTGCTGCCATTACAGTACCAAACACTGGAGAAAGCAGAGATCTCTAAGCTTGTGCTATTGCTCCTGCTCAGATACACAAAGAGTGTAAGAAATGGAAAATAAACTTGCCACCAGCACAAACAGGTTGCTGCAGACAGCAGGGGCTGCATCTGGAATTGAGTGAGAAGCATGCTGGAATAACTGAAGGAGAGGAAAAATACCCTAGTGCTCCAAGAAGATCAGCCCAGACACCACATATTAATCTGTAAAATGTACAGTATTCCCCACGATACACCTTTGGTTTTAAACAAAGTATGCACTGCTTGGATGGGAAAAGGGAACTTGGCCACACAGAATTCCCACTCCACTGGTACAAATGGATGGTGCCTGGGCATGAAGGTCCAGAGTCCTGCTGYACAGTCTGAAGTACAGTATTGTCCCACATGCTGGACTGCCATGGATTTTTGGTGTGTTTGAGGTAAAATTGAAGTCAATAGTGCCTTTCAGCACAGGTCTGTAGAGTCAGGCATGAGCCAGCCCCAGCGTGATGATTGCTCACAGTCTCAGCACAGCGTCCTTGCTTTTACACAGCACAATAGGGATGCTCATTATTACATGAGCACCTCCCTCAGGGCTGTTCCCTCAATCAAAGAGTAATTATTTAACCCCAGTCCCATCTCCTTTGCATTCCCGTTAAAGAAAATCTTATGTGAAAAGGTAAGAGCTTGGCTAAGAGTCCTTGGCCCAAACATCCTCCTCCTAGAGCTGTTCTGCTTGCCAAGCCCTCACTGTTTTTACTTCGGGAGTTTGCAGTAGACAGACTGTGCCAAATCCAAAGAACTTTGTCATTAAAAGAAAAAACTAACAGAAGCMAGTGCTCTCCATGCTTTGCTAATCTTGTCAAACTGTACGGCCAATTACAGTTAATAAAAGTATTTTGARGAAGCTTAATGGCAGTTTTAGAGCCAAAGCAACTCTGCTTCAGGTAGACTGGTATGAAGAAAGCAGYAGGGAAGAAACTATCTCTTGCTGTACCTTTAGCCCCTCAAGCAAGAAARGGACTCCCAAGGGAAACTGCCCTACTTCAATTTAAGTAGCACAGATCTACCCAGGAACATCAGCTTCTCTCTCTGCCTGCCCAATAAAAATACCCTTGCTACCAGCACCTGAGCTTGTAACCACAGAAAAAGCATGATCCTTCTCTGCATGAGCTGCTTAAAAGCATTTGAGGTCTTTCTWCCAAARGAATAAACAAAGTTCACCAGCTCCAAGAAGAACATGTGAAAAATCCACTCACCCTGTCCCAACTCAACAAAGACAGGGATGTGCAGTAAAATGCCCTGCTCCACTACACTTGGCACCTACTACTGCATGTATCACCTACAACTTAAAGCAGTGGCTCCCAGATGGGGCAAGGAATAGTCGAGGTAAGTATCTTTCAAGATGTCTAGCTTGAAAAATCATAGTCATATCCAAAATTATTTTGGTGAACAACTGACATCAAGTGAAAGATTTACTGACTTGGAACTCAGGTTTCTTTTTAGGGAAAAATGATCACAGAGAACCAGACTAAGAATTTWAATACGGGTGCCTTCTTTTTGTATTTTTAAGGCATGGTCAAATCCTCCTGAGGCCTTTCACAGGCTGTATATCCATCGAGCAAGGCTAAAGGCAATTCCCATGGTAATCCACCCCACCCCTGGGTTTTTCAGACATTCAAATGCATTCAGGTCTATCCCTGAGAAAGCTCTTCTAAGGAGCAAGCTCCCTGTCTGAACCCAGCAATTAGATTACCAGCACTTTCAGACACAGACAAAATTGCAAAATCCATCTCCAGACTACTGATGCCCCAAGCAGGAATGGTGATGCATCCACCATGGCAGAAGCATTTGAAACTCCACAGACAGAGCAGCCTGGAGGAAACAGTGCCATCACTTTGCTGAGATAGGCATCTTTTGATTGTCTCGTAACAATTAAGAAAACCTTAAAGTTAAATAATTATGAAGGAGAAGAGCAACACTGGGCCACATTTTATGATTCACAGATTTCAACTAAACCATCAAGAACAAGAGATTAGGCCTCCTAGAAGGACTGGTAATTTTGTTACCCTATTTATACTGTCATCATGATCAACTGTGATTTGATTTTAATTTTTGAATCCAGAGGAGTTATTTAATCTGCTATAAAACTATACATATAGCTTAATTGTTTGAGGTTGACATCCTAAGAGATAAACAAATCTGTGGCATCATATACAAACAGTTCAGTGAACACCCAGCATTACATATTAGCACCCATAAAGACACAGTCAGATCTAAAAGTTCAATCAGAAGACTTGGCCATTGGTTGTAGCTTTGAGTTTTCTAAAATACCAACACCCTGAAAATAAATCTCCATTCAACACATACCATGTGCACTAAGTTCCCAAGATAACACAGCAACAACAGTGGCCAAGGGATTTGTCCTGGTAGAGAAGAAACAACTTTACGTGAAATGTTTTAGGGATTGTCAGGAACCATCAGGTGTAAACCAATCACCTTGACAGTTCATCTCATCTTAGACTGGGTGTCTCAAAATTTAGCTCTGTTAAAACCTCTACAGCAAATCTAATCACATGTTAAGAAAACCAGTACTGCTTGTAATACAGTCTCAAGAGAAAAAGCAGAAAGACAGGTATTTACACCAGAAGTTACAGAAAATAATGTGGGTTTATTTGTTAAAGAGTTACTTTGAAAATGGCATCTTGTGCACATCAACTGTTGGYATCATCAACAAAAATAAATTCTTGCTTTTAACAGAAGTAACTGAAAAGACAGACAACTTACGATGTCATTACACTTTCTCCTGGATTTTAACCACCACATGTTGCAATACAAGCAGTGACAGAAAGAAAACATGATTAACTGATGGCCAGTCTAGAAAAATTCAACACTAGCTAATGGTTCCACTTTCAAATCAAGTCAGTGCATGTTCAAAAAATTTCCAGTACCCTCCTGAAGGAATTCAGCTACCTGCTACAGCCAACAGGTTCCCCTTTTTCAGTTTTCTTSTCTTACACCATTTTATGTGATGGATTTCTCCCCAGACTTCTACAYTGAAGTTAGAGTTCTTCTCATTTTCTACTTCATCCTAAGACACTTCAAACCACGCAGAAGGATGAGAAATGCTCGCCTAGGCACGTGATTTCTTCTCTAGTAGCACAGTAGTCTTTCTTTTTGCCTTAACTATGCTGCTCACACCTACACACTGCAGMAAATGTAATTTTTCAGACCTGTTTTTAGACCAGATGCCTCTTTATTTTCTTCTTAAGCCATATGAAACAACATGAGACTGTCACCTCTGTCACACTCCCTCCAAACCATTATTTGCTGAACTGTCTACAAGGACTTTGGCATCAGTACCAAGACTTTTTGTGCTGACCACAACTGCCTAGGTGAACACTTTGCCTCTGAGACCACCAAACACAGCAGTCTGTGACTGGCCTCCTGGGTTCTGTAATAAATCTCTTTAATACTGTATGGAAGGGATACTCTAAAAAAAGTGTACACTAAGTAAAAATAAGCTGTGTCTTTGGTTTTACATGCCAAAGCAAACAAGATTAGTACTCCACAAAGAAAATAACCAAGTTATTTACCACTTTGGAGTTTTACCAAGTATTTGATATAACCAAGCTAAAGCTGAGGATTTTAGGATATTTTCATTACAACTTGTTTTTGAATAATTGGGTCTCAAGACAGCATTATTTTGCACAAAATAGATGCAAGCTCCAATACCTTTTCTCTACTTTTGGAGTAGAACTTCTTAATCATTCCGTTTCACAACAGCGATCAAAACAAGATGAAGAAACAAGTATTTTGATAGCAAGCTCTGTGTTCAGCGTTTCATAACAATTTTGTGGCTGCAGAGATGCCGTGTCATTCCAGACAGAGTGTATCTCAAAATGGAAACCTATCCAGAGGGARAACGAAATGAACACAGCTGACACAGAAGCAGAGGGTTCACTCTACTGCTGTACTGCAGCCCAGCCTTCCTTAGTTCCATTGGGGAAATGGCACTGAAGTCAGCTGAAGCCCTCTGCACASACAGAACCATAAGTTGCCATGAGGACTGATGAGGTAACGTCTTCTCCTAGGGGAAATAAGAACAAACCAACTCCCCAGAGAGTCCATCAGGGGAGGAGGGGAAGAACAACAGGAAGGAGGAAGAAATCACTACGAATCTGGCATCTTGAATTCAGAGAAACATCAGAGCTCTTGCAATTCCCACAAACTAAACAAGGAATCACACAGTTACTGTGGAAAAGGGGGAAGGGTCCAGCCAATTCTGTTTAGAGAAGGAAGTAAGGGGAACACCGAGCCAAGCACAAGAGGAATTTAATTTGATGGAGAATCTACATTTCAATTTAGCCATTGAACCACTGCAGGTCATGCCAAGGGACATTTTTTGTTCCRTGCTTGTTCTTTACCTGGCAATAGGAAAATAAGCTTTTCCCCTGCTCTTCACTAGAAGGATCCTAMAATATGTTGGAAAGGCAGGTCACTGTTTGCATCAGCTCACTCCTGAATGACAGTGCCCATAACACAACCAGCTCACCACATTCCTGGAAGAGCTCCCAGCACAACCCCTGCCATGCTGCTGTGCTTCAGAAACAGTGGTTTAGACACTGCTGGTCAGTCCAAAAGATCCTCAATTTGAGAAGGGAGAGGAAATGAAAAGCTGCGTGTTTAGCTCCCAGCTGAGTCTGGAAGTTGTGGAAGGTATACATACCACTTCACAAGGAAAGGGAACAGGAAGCCATGAAAGAAAAGAGTCATTATGTTGAAATGGTAACATTTTCTTGAGGTTACACAGGCCAAATGAGCATATCCCAGAAAAATGTGAATCAAAGCCTCGGTAAAGAAACAGAAAGCAGTATAAGTGACAGCAGATAGAAAAAAAGGAAAAAAAGAAAAAAAAAACCTTGGAAGAACAAAAATTATTARATATAAGAAAGATCCTAAGAGTTTATACAAAAAAAAAATCAAAGAGTGCAATTAAATTTGATATCAGGAACTAGATAATAATAACTGAGAAAGCAAAAAGAGGTTTCTTTTTTTTTCTCCCACACAGGGTGCTGGCAAAAGGTAAATGCAAGATGGATTAAGTCAGAACTGACATAGCAGAAGAAGAGGGGAAAAAAAGTTGATTAACTAAGAGTAAAGTACCATGTTCTCAACATTTATGAGTGGATTAAGTATTCAAGGGTTGAGCAGAAAACAGAAATATGTAATGGTCACTAATGGTCACAATAGTCACAAAGCAAGCTATTCCAGCMTAGGTACAAAGTGTTTGTAGAAAGTGCTCTACATGACAGAAAAGAAGAAAAAGACAGACAAAAAGATTGCTGAAGTTCAGTACCAGAACAAGTTAGGAAAGAGCAGCCACACAGAGCTTCTGAYAAACCTTATGACAGGCATAAAGGAGGATATGGCAAGAAACGAGGGAAGACACGGAACCACCCTTCTCTCCCAGACCCAAAGCCACCATTAAATTTCCTCATGTGTCTTTGAGCATGTCAACTCCATTGCTTGAAGGGACTTTATGTAGACTTCCTAAAAAGCTCGCTTTGAAGTCTATAGCAAAAAGTTTTTTAAAAAATCTAAATTTTAAGATAAATGTAATATTTACAACCATATGCACCCATCCTCTATCCCAGGAGATGAGAAAAAACCCTCAGTAGAGTGGTAGAGGGGGGAAAAATCTCAATTTATGCATCTGTTGATAGTAGCAACATTGGATGAAGCCATTGGGAACTAACTACTTYAGATTGGCACCTGGCTGAAGGACAGAGTTGTGCTGACATGACAGACAGACTGCTTCAGTTGACTGGTTTGCCAAACCCACATGCAAATTTGGCACAAGTTAGCAAAATGCAGTCTTAATGATCTGGCGGGGGGGGGGGGAATCTCTTCCCTGATGACAAAAGCCTTCTGCTGACAAAATGTCACCAGAAACATGACAAGTCCCAACATGCTGTAGGGATGGCAGGCTCACCAGTAGGATGTTTTGGATTCCCATCTGCACAAGACAAGATTTTCTGCAACACCATCTCTTCCAGTGTGGATGCCACCCCATTACAGCAGTGCCATGCAGCACCAGGAGCTCAGCAGAGCTCCAGCTGAACCTGCAGAATCCTTTTACTCCGGGCAGGACTCCAAGAACATGGTCCTGGTATCACCATGCTATTACTTAGAGTAAATGTAAGGAGTACTCAAAACCTCCAAATGATAGAGATTGAAACGATATAAAAATGCAGCATTAGGATTAAAAAGAAATCAGACACCACCACTTGAACAGGAATGGGAGTGCTAAATGGAGTTGTAGGTTTAATCAAAACTTCCCTCAGAGCAGTGGGCAGAGATGACACAAGCTATTAACAAGTGGGAAAACTGACAACTCTGAACACACCAGCACCATTAAAGTTAATATGAGAAGGAAAAAAACCCCAAAAACTGGGTAAAAATGAATAGACATTACTAGCTGTCCATTCTCATATCAGAAAAGAGATTTTCCATTTTACCAAATAAGTATGATACAAAGTAAATGCTTTCCAGTAGGAAGAGGTTTTTATTTCACTTTCCTTTGAAAGGTAAATAATGAATATGCTTGTGATTCTGATGAGACAGACACACCATAACCTACCAAATGTACAAAATTCACCTGCCTATTTTAGATAGCTATGACACTAAAACTATCTACTACATGAAGACCATGTAACCAGATTTTCTCAATTCATTATCCCTAAAAAGAGCCTAAGAATCCTTATCATCTGCAAGACTATTTTGTTCTCCTAGCTAATTAATTGCTTTTCTTATATAAGCCATCAAAAAACCAAAAAGAAAGTCACACTGAGTGAAAGCTTTATAAGATACAAACTCTGGAGAGAGTATAGGGGCATATATTGACATGTGCACGTTCATGTACATGGTTTGTATGTGAGTGTGTGTATGAAAACACACACACATATATGTCTATGTCCTGGCCATGTTTTAGAGCAAAAGCATCCGGACAGAACCCAAGCTCTAAACTTGTCAGGTGGCAGACAAGAGTTTCCAACGGAACACAAAGCTCCTGGAGCCCTGGGAAGCCAAGACGAGCCAACTTGAATGCACACTGGCAAACAAAGAGTAATCAGCTTAATAGCCTGAATCAATGGCTCCAGCCTTGGTTTCCAGTAGGTAAATCCATGCCATGAATATACATCTTGCTGCCTCTGCAGAAGACAAGCTTGAGGGGGTACATTCCATGGCAGCTTAAAACAAGTGAAGTCAGGGCTACCAGTGAGCAGCCTCCCTCATGCCAGCTCCCAAGTTAATCCAGCAAGCTGACTCAAAGAGCTGCATCAGCCACAAACCGACTGCACAACCAAGTAGAATAAACAAATGCAGCAGTAAAAGACAGCCAAACAATCTTCAGGCATTTCTGGTTCCCAGCTCTGGCTCACTGTGGGATCCTGACAGCCATTAGAAGAGTGAGTTTGAAAAGGCAGTGGCTGGGAAGACAAGAAAGAATCTCAGTACCTGCAAGGCTTTGGTGTTACTTGCCACRGAAATGCACTCTGTGTCATCCTCACGTGAGAGAGAGCTCCACTACTTTCAGCAGATCCATGTTAATATTCTCCAATTCCACTTTTATTGTGACTAAACCCACTTCTTTTGGACAATAAAGGTAATAGCCAGTTGGGCAGAACACAGAGAAAGGAAAAGACAGCATTGAAAGTATTTTACTTTTAAGATTTTGAGAAGGCAGGTAATTTAAGGTCTGGCATGGACCACACAACCACCTAGAGTCTATAGAGCAAACAGTATGATGGATTTCTGGTCTGCTTCAAACCAAACACAAAGAAAATAGGCTACTTGTGAATTTATTCCCTGACTTGGCCTCGAGTGAAGTTTGAGCACTCATACAAACTACCCGAAGCAGCAGGCTTAGGGTAGCAGCTACAGACAGAGGGACTGGGTGAAGCAGCCAGCCATGGTAACCTTTTCTACATGCACAGCTGGAAAAAGACACTTTGTCAATAGTCTTTAGCTGCTGTTCTTCTGCTTTGTGTATTTAGGTTCAGGCTCCTTGGGGCACTGACTACTTGTACTTACAAAGCACTCCCACCAATGGCAGCATTTAGCATAACCCCAAAATGTTAGAAGACAAACAGCAAGGGCCTGAGGGAGCTGGCACATTTGTACCTACAATGTGTTTAGAGGATATCAGCCTCTTGTGCTCAACATATTCTAGAGGCAAACACAAAATTTGCCAACTTTTTTCTCTAATATAAGTTCCTCTTCTGTCTAGAATAACTCCATACATACTAGATCTTAAAAGAGCCAACAATAAATCACTAACAGCACAAAGAAAAATAGCAACTTGCAATAGAAGTATTCAKACAGATCATTTTCCACACTTCTTCCCATCCCCTCACCCCTTGCACTGACAGACATGACTTTATGTGGACTTAGGAGCATGCTATATGAAGCTTAAGCCTCTGAACTGCAAAGTTTTCGACATGAAGATATGGTTTATAATGAAAAGTTCTGAAATCAACTCATTCTTAAATATTTACATATCCCTAGTGATAAAGACCAAATACACAAACCCACACAATGTTATTTTCTCAAAAGTCACCACATAATCTTACCCAACATTTCTAGGTTTTAAGGTGCATCTTCAGTTACATGAATTATAAATCAAACAAACAGTTTAACAATCTTCAGAAGATATTTTCTAGATGCACAAATAGTATTTACTACTATGAACCTATTAGAAATTACACCTTTCCCTGTACTTCCTACAACTTGTCTTTAAGACTTTATTTAGACAGCCTGTCAAAAAGACTTCTCCTCATACACACAGAAAATAACTCTTCTGTTATCTACTCCTGCAAGCCTAGCATTACCAGCCAAAGTGGAATGGTCCTATTCTGTTGTCAGACAGAACAGACATTAGAACTACAGCTTCTGTGATTTAAATGAAATGTCATTTTCATGTGCAATTAGCGCAGAACTTTTCTTCCCTCTTCTTAGAAATACTTTTAGTGTCTGTTGACTCTATGTTCTTCTTTCCTTCTTCCTTTATTTAACACACATAAGTATATTTTCTCAACATCTGATCAATACCTCTTCTTTCTACTGTGCCTTGTCCTTTCTCTTTCTCCAGTTCTGTTCCTTACACACATCCTCCTTTTCTAGTATTTTCACTATGACAGAAGTTGACCTTTATAACATACAGCTTTTGAAACTGGATAAACTGTTCGAAACTTCAGCTTGAGAAAGTGATAAGCCTGAGTATTTTTTCACTGTAGTGCAATTTAACTGCATTTTGAGTAAAAGCAGGATCACAGCTCTGTCCACAGACATCAGTAAATAGAACTACATTTCAAGTTAAACGTTTAAACATAAATCAGAACAAAATGTGCAGAATTTGGAATTCAAGGAAGTCCATTTTCCTGCTGTTGGAGAACCTGAAGGATGTGGTTACATGTTGGTGGYTCAATTTTTTTATCAACATTTTGTCCCAAAGCAGCTGATCTACTTAACACCCATCCCACTTCAGCTTAAAGAAAKAGTAATTCTATTTTCTGGAACTACTACAGCTATGTATGCTTTCATGTATAACAATTGACATTTGAAAGGGAGAGACATTTCATGGAGGAAGTAAGATTTGTATATTCTCATTTTGCTACATAAATTACAAAAATAGGTAAATAAGTAATAAATAGCTAAGTAAGCMCAAGGTATGACTGTACAGAAAAGCAGTACCACAAGCTGAGCCAAATACTAAGCAATCAATAGAAATGCTTTACTTTGGTGGATATAACAAGAAGATTTTTGTAAGTGCACTTAATAATTCAGTTAAGCTAAGATATATAAAAATGCTGCTACTGGATATCTACTCCAAAATCTGACAGATTCTAGGTCAGGGAAAAAGCATATTAGGTAATGTCTCTTTTTTCCTTAGGATCTCTAACATCTACCTTGTAGATRGTTTGTAGAAAGTTTTGTTTTCTTTCTATTCTTTTTTTAACCAAAACTGAACTGGAGATCAYGTGTCAAAACTGAAACATATATGTATGCTGAGCATGTACATACACAAAAACTTATATCCCCAACATTGCTCCCAAGTTAACTTATGACATAAATTCTTGGCTTTGAAATATTGAAATACTTAAATCATCAACACAGTCTTACATTTTTTTAAATTATTCATCATACCATGAAAGCCATTTTTCAGTCAAAGTAGACAGCCTCTTCAGGGGAAAGGGRGAAGGAAAATAAAATGAAAAAAAYGTGGGAAAACCACCATCAAACAGCTTGGCAGACTRAAAATTCCCAAACCAACTCATCTCTCTAAGGCARCATTTGCTAAGAGTGTCACTGTATCCAGCTTTTTTCTGTGCCAGCCACTAAGCAGCACATTCAAAGATATAGTCCCAAAGCCTTCTGAAAGGCCAAGACCTGAACCTTTACCATGCATCAGTCCCCTCTTCCCACCCACCCACCTCTCCTACTGCAWACCTCCCTATTGCTGACCTAAACAGTGGACAAAGTCAGTGACAGAAAAGAACATTCTGCCTATTTTAATGCTAAATCCTCAAAATCCTTACCATGACTCAGTTAGAAAAATTACATGATCATTGGTTGAACCCTCAATATCATGTAAGTAGAAGAAAAAGGTTTAGTGTTAAACAGCAGCTGTATTTTCACTTAGCTATGCACACATTTCATGGCCACTTTGCCATACTGGCTTATGTCTGGGGGTTTGAATAAAAATAGCTAATGTGCTTGCTTGTTACACCATGAAATGAAGTGCACAAAGCAATTGCCAAGAGTGGTTTTGCCCATGAAAGGCAATGGTCATTAATAGCTTGTATTTGCAGAAGGCTGTCAGAGGAGCAGTGTGCCTATGCTTCCTGCACAGCTTTCTATAGTTTAACCATACATGAGGCAGCATGCACCACACATTTCCTCATTTCACAACAGGTCATGCCAGCAGGAGAGATGACAAGTCATGCAAGCCTCAGTTGCAGAAAAATATTCAAATCCTGCAAATTTGAGGGGGTGGAAAGATGTGTGTCTCTTCATGGAAATAGTATGTTGGGAAAACGTGCAATGACAGTAATAGTTAATCAGTATTTCATCACTTTCTTTTGCTGTCCAGACCAGTATCTTGGAGATTTGAACTCCTGCTCTTTTTCAAACTTGCTTTTCTTGAAGGAGATAAATTTCTTTCAGYAATATTTAGACAGGAAACAGGCAACAAATGGACTAGTCATACAATCATGTCTGGGCTGGACAGGCAAATTTTTCAGGCATCTTCAAAGAGGTCTACCTGGAAATCCCAGCAGRCAGCAAAGTGAGCCACACTGAGGAAACAGGCTTTTTCACCTGCATGGTAACCACACATGGATCTGTAGCCATGGTTATTAAAAGKGTGGCATTCTATCTATAACATTATGAATTATCTAACAAGCAGAACAGAGGACTGAGAAGACGACAGCATGCCCACACTGTGTCAGCCATGAGAAGTCAGAGATTTTCAGTAGCTGGACAAGAAAAAAAGGACCAGGAAAATCAGACCTATTCAGCTGAAAAGTTACATGAAATAAAACCAAAACAAAAAAGTGAGATTTTGAGAAACAAACAAGGTAGCAGCAGATAGTACAAGTACAAGCAGCTCTCTTAGCTTTATCAGACTTCACTGTAAGCCTCCTACTAGCCAGGAGAACATGAAGTTTACCAGGCCCTGCCTTCCTGAGACACAGGACTGTGAACATACAGACCAGTCACTGGAGATGACCTTGCTTCAGTAAGGCCTCCCAACACCCACTGTGTAAAAGCTGGAGAGCTTTTAGGAAACTGAAAGGACATGGGAGTAGCCTGGGAGAAAAGGGAAGAAGGTTCAGGGTCCTCTTGCTAGGAGAAGAGACTTCCCATCAATGCAGAACTCCAAGCAGACTATGGGAAGAGAGTCTTTGACAGCCCATCCTCAGTTTGGAGCACACCTGCTTTAAACACAAGGTCTTCTGACAGGTGGGGAGAGCCCTCCTAAAGTGGTGACACCATTTGCCTTCTGCTGATCTGGRTTCAGTCTATTGCATATTTTGAACCTTACTAGAATCCAATCTGGATTCAGTCTMTTGCATATTTTGAACCTTACTAGAATCCAACAACCAGTCAACCCAATGCACTAAGATTACTGCTGTACTCCTCTGCTGTAAGCTGCAATAGTTTTCTTCTTGCTTAAAAATTGGCAAACATTTATGAATCTTTGTAGAAACCAAGMTGAAGCTTATTCTGTTTGCTCCTCAACTGTTCTTAGTAAGAGGCCTCTGCTTAAATTCTCTTTGTTTGGAAAGGCACTTCTGAGTATGATGGCATTAGAAGAATGACATGTAACACAAAGTTTCTTCCCTCTCCACCTCTCTTCCCTCCCAGTTTTCCAGAATTCAAATGGACTCCCATGAAAGTCAGGGAGAGCAAAGCTGGAAAGCAAGAGAAAACACTGTGTCCCAAGCATGAATTTTCAAGTAGGGAGGTATGAAACCCCAACACCTAAGCACTTGTAACAAAACACCTGTGGGAACTGGATAGGTGATAGGTGCTATACCTATTGCAGGTAGCATTAATAGAATGAGCAGAAAGTAACCCCATGCCTGTTCTTCAGGTGATTTCAATCCACCTCTGACATTAAGGCTTGTTTCAGTGGCAGGATGGCTGAGAGAAGCCCTGTGAAGCGTGGCTCAGACTCTTTGCATGYATTTGTAAGATGGTGTTTAGAAGATGGGTGCCTGTCCTGCTTGAGGAACTGCACAAACTTAGTGAAATATGCACTGTGGAGAAAAGTGTGCCCCTGCAAGGACCATCTTGCAGGTAAAAACCCAAGTTCTGGCATGGGATTTGAGTCTACAAAGTCTGGGATGAATGATTCTTACCCCTAGCAATCAAGAAGCAAAAMCAACATACAGGCTATTAAAAGTGTGGCATTTATATCTCTAACACTATGAACTATTCAGCCTAAACAGAAGTATAAAGCCTAAACATGCTTTACTAGGGGTTCAGTAGGAGCAAAATGCAGCACTGAATCAATTTTATCCGGAATAGCGTGGGAGGAGGGAGAGTTCCTTTCCTATTTTGAGAGCAACATCTATGCTACACATGCAGAGCCAAAGCCTTCTAATCCAGCAGGCTGAATACATACTAGTTATTCAAACTCAAGAACGTGTGCATAAAAGGAATTTCATACAATTAGTCCCCGTTGTCCTCCTCAGTTCATGCTCTCTGTAAAGTTCTCATTCCAGTGTTGCTACATTGCACACTCAGACCCATCTTTTTGCCTCCCACATTGCCTTCAGTAATGTAAAAACATTAGATAAGCAGGCAGGGATGTGTGAAAAGAGAGTATCTGTACAGCCACTGATCTATCATTTAGTCAACAGGCTCAATTCATAGACMATTTTAGCAAAGCAAAAATCAAGTGAAGCAGAATGAAAATGGGTAATGYTATTTCAGTCTCAATATTAGGAAATGTGTCAATTTTCTGCCAAACTAATGTAATGGAACACAGTTCCACTATGATTTCATGAAGAATTTTTTCATACTGTTTTAGCAGACCATCACTCTGACTAGTGTGCAAAAACATCTTATGGAGAAAAAAAAAATTACATTTATTCTCAACTAATGAAAGATTCTGCACATTTCTTTTATACAAAGATACAAACTTTTGTATCTTTATTTGCTAAACAAATGACAAGTTTATATCTTCAGCTTGAAAGCAAAGAGTGCAAATGTACCTGAGGAGCACTGAGCAAGGAACTGATCCTAGTTTATGAGAAACAGCATGAAAACTCATACAGCACAGAGAAAAATTAGTTCCAAAAACACACTTAGAGAGGAGCTGTGTAAGTCACTGGCAACATAAGTATCATATTGTAACCAGGAAAGAGAAGAGATAACTAAATTCCCCTCAGAGAAGAACCTTGTTTCAGGAGCTCCTTTGATACCTTCCAGCTTGGGACAGTGAAAGCACAGAAAAGCAGCACCAAGGGAGCTTGGGAATGTTCCCACTGACTCCCTGCAGCCCCACTGGAAACCTCCCATCACTGAAACAACACTCCTTTCCCTCTTTCCTAGCTTGCCCAATTATTAATTTTGGTGGGTTTTTTTTCAGCTGTCGGAGYATTTCATAGGGACACAACATGGAARGCTGCCAGCCTTCCCAGAGCCAGCTCTGAGTAGAACACTCTTGGCTCAGCAGCAGACCACATAGAGCAGCAGAAGGAAACACAGGGCTTTGAACTCACACCCATCTTGCTCTTGTCCTCAATACACACTCCCTACATGCAGGTCTGCTCTGAGCCCTCAGCAGTAATTCACTGGTGCCCAACACCATCTCCCCTGGAGACCATGGTACCTGCCAGAAGGCCTTTGATAGAACTGCCTAGTTAAAACTAGGCAAATCTAGAATCTGAGATGCCAAACTTGACCATTAATATATATTTTTTGCTTCCTTCAGGAGCTACAGGAACTTAGAGTAACTATAATAGAGATTCGCTATTTGGAGCTGACAAGACAACACCAACGCAAAGATCAGACGTGGTGGAGCAGAGAAGTGGTGACACGAGCTGCCCTGTTGCCATGGCTGTCCTCAGACAGCAGGAATACTGCAGGAGCACAGGGCATCCCAGCTTCCTCCCTTGCTCCAGAGACAGTTTGATCTCCATTGGCTTTATTATTGGGGTGAGGATACTATTACAACAGTGATAAATTCCTGGGGATAGGGTCCCCCAAGTAACAACTGCGAAGCAGCATGAACTTAGTGTTCATTTCACTTTCTTGCAAATGACCCCTGGTCTTCAGTCAATTAATAGCTTTAGTCTAGAACAACATCCTGACACTTAGCACCAGGCCAGCCATCACCTGTGGCTTTTGATTTGTGCAGAAAGTAGAGGCCATGTATGCAACTGGCAGCCCTAAAGGAYGATACACTTCCCTTTGTTTATGAGGGGGATACAAATAAACCACAGATATCCTAGCAATACTGATATGTACTTATTGTAATTTAAAATATTCTACAGAAATCCTCCATGTCACAACGTTCATTCTGGAAGCCATCCCTAAGGAATTGTAGGGAAGGTGAATGTGCCRTTTGACATATTAGGGACACACTTTCTCCCCTATTACCAAGAAAACCAGCTTCTTGAAAATTCTTAAATAATCAAGGATTTAGCATTACACAACCATGCACAAAATACTACAAGATTGCAAGAAGCATTTAGTCACTATCACAACAACAAATCCATAGGGGCAGATTCAGTGGAGTCACAGACYAAACCCATGTTTCTTTCAAAGGCTGGAAAAAAACGTGGAAAAGAAAAAGGAAGGGATGTGTCAATCCTTCCACACCTCATCCTTTGACAGTAACTATTCTATGCCATCTGGCTATTAAAGACTGTCAGCACTTGAAGAATATCCATGATGCTTTCCTGACTGCTTCTACAGAAAGGAAAAAGAAAAAAAATGTCCTAGAAAATTCAGCTGACATACTACAAAGTGAAAGCTACCATCCTGCTGCCTCCTTTTTCTTTGGGGGGAAAAATACTTCAGCTGCACTGACTATATTTCTTAGCAAAATTGCATTTTGGAAACAGTGAATATTGCTGAATTGGTGTGAGGATTATGGCATTGAATGTTAAAAACCCAGGTGATGGAGCAAAGCCCTCACCCCGCACACACCTCTTAYCACCCAATGCGCTGGAGCGGAGCTCACTTGAAGATAAATGCAAGTAACAGAAACCAACATCTAACTTGCCTATTTGACATTTCTTATGAAGGCCGGCCCTACAAAGAGAGCCCGAATTCAGCCCCCGAGGGCTCCGGCAGGCCTACGTGAATCTCTTATCTGATAGGCAGAGGAGCGACTGGCCCATCTCACGCCCAGTTGCCAGTGACTCCGAATGACTCCACTGCCGCTGTGGCAGCAGCACAGGGCTCGCAGGGCAGAGCCCATTTGCCAGGGAAGGTGCACAGGCACATGGCAGATACAACCACAACTCCTCCCACGGGCTGAGGGAGGGCTGGCATCCCGCCGGGGCTGCCTTGGGAGACAGAGCTCCYAGCGAAATCCATTTAACACATTCCTGCACAGCTTCTGCCGATACCGTCCCTATGGTCAGGCCAAGCTAAAAACAAACACCCCTGCCCGGCCAGCTGTCTTTGCTGGGAGAGGAGCGCGCATTTTTACAGAAACAAAGATAACTGAGCTCGCTATCTTCTACAGGAGTTTTTCTGGTGTGATTTTGTTCCATTACATCTGCTTGGGTAGCTAACAAAAGCAGAGCTGCTGGAGTAGGAATGTACTCAGGTATCTTCATACAACACGTTACATTTTTAAATGCTTGGTTTGTTTTTCTGGACCTTCCCATATGTATTAAACCAAAGCATTTTGAAGCTACCATCTGTAGCACAGGAACTGACACATTCTCTGCTGCTTTCATGTGTTTGTTCATTTAAAAAGGGACTTTTAAATTGTGTATTAAGATTTACTAAAGTACTATTGTATTAAGCAAGCACAACAAGTGGAACTTACTCCAACTCAGGTATTTCTTATAGATTCCACCCTCAAAATATCAATGAGCATACTCAGTAAATGCAAGATTTACTTGTGAGTATCACTATTCTTTGTATCTTTTGTCATTAAAAATAAAAGCTAAAAATACATGTACACCTCCCTGCTGCATACTTCGGTCCACATTCAAGCAGAAACTCCCAGACAACCAACATAAACAATTGTGATGAATGTTTCAATCTCCAATGGGCAGTGGGATGAACACCATAAAAAGAAATTAAGACTTACTATTTTTCCACCTCCCCTCAAAACACAAGAGTCTAAACCAACTCCGATTTGGTCAGTTGTGACTTTGCAAACTCTATATCTACCAAACCACACACTGCTAGGAATAGCATAAATCTCAGAGCAAGGATTACAAAATCATTCTCGGGTTTTGGTTGGGGTTTTCTCTTTTAAGAACCCCAACAAACATCCCTGCAAAGAGAAACAGTTCAATCTGCTTTTAGGTTTCATAACTAGCACAGATCTATTTTTCTGCTGGGTATACACTGAATGTTTGAACAGAAGAATTAGTCATAGGTCAGACAATATAGCTTGCTATCTCTACATCCTTCATTTGAAGGAAAACCAAATAAATTGGTTTTATATTTCAACCAGCTGAAACGACTTGGTAAAAGAAAGTAAATTCTCCTGGGTTTCCTTTTCTAAAAAAATAAAAATCAAAATAATTTAAAAAATAAATTAAAATCCCAGCTTCTCATCTGACATGTAACCAAATGTTTTTTGGCCGCTGAAAAATCCTGCCATTGGTCAGGCTCGGCAATAGGCACATCCCATACACCTGGTGATGCGCGCTCAGCCCCGCATCCCGGCCCGGGGGGGACAAAGCCGGCAGCGGGGATCTGTCAGGCCGCGTCCCGGCGCCAGCCCCGGGCCGGCAGCTCAGGCGAGCGCGATGCCAGGTTAACAATTTGCCTCCCTCCTGGACGCCGCGGCAGCCCTCCATTTTGTCAGCCGCCTCAATTTAAACGCTTTCCAAGGCGAAGGCAGAACTTCAGCATTTCTTCGGGAGCCCTCCGGGGCTTTAAAGCATCCCCGACCATTTTGCGGAGCCAGCGCTCCGGGCTAAGTTTAGCAGGGTCAGCGGCGCACGCCGCGGCTCAGGGGCAGCGCCGAGCCCCCCGCGGGGCAGCCCGCGGGCTCCTTCCCATCGCTTCTCCCGGCGGCGCCTCCTCCCGCCCCGCGCTCCGGCGGCGCCCGGCTCCCTCCCCGCACGGGGAGAGGCAGGTGGATGTCGGCAGGAGGGCAGGGAAGGGACGGGAGGCAGGAGCCGCCGCGGGCAGCAGGGTGCCGGCAGCAGGTAGGGAGGGCAGCGCGGGGCGGCCGCCGGTGCCGTGCGGTGCCTGTGCCGTTCCCCCTCCCTCCGGCCCCCGTTCTTACCACCTGCGGAGGCGGCCAGAGCCCGCCCGGGCCGGGGCAGCGACCTGTCCACTGCGGGCGCTCTCCTCCGGAGGTGAGGGGGCGGCGGGGAAGGGCATGCGGGAGGAGGGAGGGACGGAGGGCTCCCGCCTCTCCCTCACCTCCCTCCTCCTCCTCCTCCCCGCCCAGCCCGGCCCGGCCCGGCCCGGCCCCCCCCGCGCCCCTCGCCCCCCTCCCGGCCTGGCTTCCGCGGTGCGGCCCCGGGTCGGGGTCCCCTGCGCTGCTGCGGCACTTACTGTGTCACCCCTGTCAGTCTGGCTGCCTGTCCCCTCGGCAAGGATAAAAGCAATTGCCCACTAGCCTCGCTGCTGCCGCCCGAAACAACTTTGTCTTCTTCCAGTCGCTGGGAAAGCTCCTCTTTTTCCTTCTTCTTCAGTAAGGGGGAAAAAAACCCCCACAAACCAAAAAAAAAAAAAGCCCTCCCAAAAACAGCTAAGCCTCAGCAAATGAAAAAATTAGAAAAGAAAAAATATATTCGGCTTTTTTTTTTTTTTTTCTTAAGAGTGGGAGGCATGAAGGTGGGAGGGGAGAGGAGCAGAAAAAGGAAGCACTTGGAGCTTTGGAGCTCTCTTTTCCCTCTCCTTCCCCCCTYCCAAGATGGCTTGAAACAATTAAAAGGGGACAGTGGTGAGGGACACACACACACACACCGAAAAGCTCGGGGGCAGGAAAAAAGTTTGGGAGGTTGGGGGTTTTTGTGTGTGTGTTTGGTCTTTTTGTTTGTTTGGGGTTTTTTGTTTTGTTGTTTTGTTTTTTTTTAAGCCTTAGAATCCCAGAATGACAGAAGCGACTACAAACACCCGGGAAGAGCAGGCACAAGGAGAGGAACGAGCGAGAGAAAAGAGTTTTGCTGGTCAGTAAACTTCAAGCTGCTGCGATGAGGTCATTGGTGTAAATATAAAGCGATGGCGTCATTTGAAACCAATCCCAGTGAATGAACTCAGCCGGGGGGTGAAGGTGGGGGGAGAGGGTGAAGGAGAAAGAGGAGGAGCAGCGAGAGAGGATCCCTGCGGGGCCCGGCAGCAGCGGCGGCCGCGCAGCCCCGGCGGCGTGAGGCGATGGCGGATGGGGGGTGGGGGGGGTCTCTCGCTGTCCCCAGGGGAAACACGGGCCCCGCTGCCCGCGGCCTCCAGCGACAGCCGCCGGGCCGCCCCTGGGAGGAGCCGCGTTGCGATTCAACCGAGCCGCCGGCACGGCCCTTCCCCGCCCCTCGCCCGGCCCCGGCCTCCCCGCAGGCCCTCCCCGCCCGCGGCCCCTTCCCCGCGCGGCCCGGAGCCCGCCCGGCGTGTGGCGCCTCACGACGCCTCGGGCCCGCAGCCGTGYCCGCTGGGCCGCGTCCGCTCGGCCGCCTCTCCTCTCCTCCTCTCTTCTCTGCCCTACGCCGGCTGAGGGGGCATCCGTGAATACCGCCCTGGCCTTTGCTTTCACAGTGTGCCACTGTGCGGTGCGATGCACAACCACCTGGGYGTGAAGGCGTCACATTCTCCTGTGGTAGTGTTACGGGATTGTACAACCACAGAGTGTTTAAGGGAAGGGAAGGGAAAGGAGCTTAAAGTCATCCAGTTCCAACCCCTGTCACTGAGATGGGCAGAGCACTCTGTGAGTCATGTGGAACACTGGGGGCCTTTGCCCTTTAAATAACCTTATTAAATAAATTTAAAGATCTAAAACCATGCAGTGAAAATGTATGCAGATCCACAGAAGTATATGTTGGTTTTGCCTGACRTGTATCTGTTATGGCTAGTACCATAGAACTGGCAAGGTACATCCTTCAGGGGCTGCATGGGTCCTGTGTGTCATGCATCCCTCTTCCRGACATGACAGAATATTCTGCAGTCTTCTTTCTCCCTTAGAGGCATCATTACTATGGAGAACCTGCTGGCACTGCTGGGCATGTAGGACAGCTTGCACACCAAAATTCAAACTCCAGTCCAACACCTCTGACAGCTTTGAATCCCTGTGCCAGAAACCCTTGGAAGACATCATGAGAAAGAGGATTAACTGCATGGGTCCTTACATTCTTGGTGGCTGTCTCTTCCGAAGTGTCATCAGAAAAGCACGTGGCTATCGCTCACAGTAAAATGGTCTGTGTGTTTGGTGTTTCAGGAAGAAGATAACTCAATAAATTGTATGTRGGGGGGCTCTGTCCTGGCAGAATTGACCAAGAACCAGCTTGATGAAGGCCCTTGTACTAAGGAGTTGTGAGCTGTGTCATGAGAACGCCTTGTTGGCRCTTGTACTGAACAGTCGTGTCCTGTGTGAGGGAGTGCAGAGCAGGCAGGGAAGAGAGAAGCCTAAGCTCCAYGACAAAGACAAAATATCAAAAGCAGTAAAGAAATTATGATAAAGCAATTAACATTGGGTTGCTCACTGTTTTGCATGTGTCCCTTTACAGTAGCTGAAAAGCAGTTTTGCCCTTCTGTCTCAATAAAGCAGTGGCCCCAAAGATGCCTTTCTCAAACCCCCAAAGTGCCCACAGCATTGAAAATCTGCACAATTAACTGCTGGTTAATGGAGCTAGAAGTGACCCATTTTGACGAAGGGGATCAGAGAGCATGCCAGAGGAACTGGAGGTGACGGCCAGTGCCCCAGCTCTTTCATTCCAGGAAACTGCGGGAACAAACAGTTCCAGCATGGTTATCCTCACAAAGAGAAGTGGGGAGCAGTGGAGAGAGGTGYGTGGTGACGAGGAAAGACATTTCAATTCTCTCTTCCCTTTTCTCATCTCAACTCAGTAACACCTTATGTAACAGGTTTGGGTTTTGTTTAAATTGTGAGGCTGTGAAAATTTCCTGACTGTAAAACTGTAACAATAAGAAGTACTTGTCATCTTTTGAAAATATTTTTCTTTTTAGCAAAAAAAAAAAAAAAAAAAAAAAAAACCAAAAACATGCAGAGAAGTCTGTACTAGAACAGCAAATTAAAGCCTTTTCAGTATAGAGTCAGGATATTTCTTTTCCTCATGTAATAAAGGATGTGACAAAACCAGTGCTATCACAATTAATTCCTGCACATTGAAATTATTACTAACATTGAAATTATTACTAAGAATAACTTTTTTATTTTCAGCCAAGCTTGAACCGAAAGTCTGGTTTGGGAGAACATTGCAGGGTGAAACTGGGCAGGTTCATTGCTAACCTCAAGACACAAACAGAAGGAAGACTCAAACACAGCAGCATCAGACCTCGCTTCATGGAGAGTAGGAGCTGCATCCTTTGCCTCCTGTTTGCAGTGGCCAAAGTGTGAGCGTGTTGGCAGCTGGCATCCCTCTGATGGCCACGGCCACTTGTGTAGGAGCAGAAACTCCTCTACATGTCAGAATCTTAACATCACTTAACTCATTTTTTCCCCCTCTGAGAGCCTTTTGTATCTCCCACTTGCACAGCAAGCTCCTGGAAATGATCTGAACTGCAGGTGCAAACCAGGAGAGGGTCAAGCCTTACTTTGGCAAACACCTGAACCATCTGGGAGAGAGAGTGCCTGGCTTTACTGGTGTCCCTGGCTGCTGACCTCCTCTCCCCAAGTTTTTAAAGTCTGTCAACTCTGTGAAATGTATTTTGCTGCACTTCTGGTGATGCACCTTTTGGCCTAAGTTCACTGATTTTGAGAAAATGGTACTGAGAGAGTTAAAGTTAGCGTTCCTTTCTTGTGCCTCCTTCTGAGGCTTATGAGATGAGATCAGAAGTGTCTATATGGGGTGAAACAAGGGCAAAAGACATTGTGGTGGCTATCCAACCAGCTGTGCCACAGCCCTTGAACTTTGACACTCCCTCCTGTCCTACCCTGTTCAAGCCTCACTTCTGGCAGGAGTGGCTCCAAGTGTGTCACCCCTCGCTGCCCCTGYTCCTGGGGGCYAGGGAGGGGCAATGGCTGGGTACTTTCAAGAGCTGGAGGTCATGCGCCTTTTTTGCAAAAGTTTCTCTTTCTTTATTACTAAAAGCTAGTGCAGCTTTTTGTTTCTTTTCCAGTTAATGGACTTTGTGGCACTTCATTTGGTTAATCAGTTAGCAGTGATTAAACAGGGGAAAGATAAATGACAGCCTGAGTAACGTCATCATGGTTTCTGCGTGGTGGAAAGGAGTGGTTTGCCAGGGAAGCCTCTTGTGAAATAAGCGAGAATTGAACTATAAGCACGGAATTTACCATGCTTTAAAATCCCCTTGTGGGTGCTCACTTCCTYCGTAGGCTGAAGTGAAGTTGTTGAAGAAGTTACCATTCCCACACAGCTCCCAGTCACCTTCATGGCTGCCAAAGGCTTCCATGGCCTTCTTCTGCCAGAGGCTACCACCTCCCCTCCCTACCTGCAAGCTGCTCACTCAATCCCTCCCAAATTAGCTTTGGCCAAAGTCAGCCATAGCAGTTTAAGCAGTTTAAATAGTAGAAGTCTGTTGCACTGGTTTGTTTGGCTGAAACAGATTAGGGGAAACCCAAGTCACYAGATGGGAAGTGAGGTGATGACTTTTTAATGGACAGCTTCAGGGGCAGTGGGAGGTTGGCCCTAATCTGCTTTCAGAGCAGACTTCTTCGTCAGGCATAACTGCTACCGACTGTTCTTCAGGGTATTTAAAAGTAGAAGTGTTGCTGAGATACTCACATTGAAACATTTGTAGCATTTTTAGATACCACTTCCTTTGTTGGCATGGAGAGCAGGGCRCAGCAGTCAGAGCAGCACAGGTTTGTGGGAGAGCAGCAATGGGAACATGAGGATTTGGAAACCAGTAGCTATAGGAGATGTAGGACTGAGRGTGGGAAAAGAGCAGAAGAGAGAAGTTTGTGGCTACAGATCAGTGGAAAATCTCAGAGCTCAGTCCAGAGAGGAGGGATTTGAGCAGCATGGGAAATGCAGACATCAGAGCTCAGGGATAAACAGTGATTCTTCCCTTCCATGTGTGCATYGGACCTTGGAAGCTCCATCCCTCTGGAAGATGGTTGAATGAGAATAGCCTCACTAGTCTGTCACTGCAGGTAGTTTTCATAGCTCTRCTTCCCTGCAGCTTCTCCAGGACTGCCAGATTCACAGCCCATCCAACAAGCTGGGGGTGGTATGCAAGTGGAGGGGTCTAGGTTCGATGCAGACATGGGGTTTGGGCTGGAATACAGGACAAGATGGAGCAATACTCTTATTCTCTGAATGAAAACAGTGGGTGATTTGATGCAATGAAAGAGAAAAGAAGAATTACAGTAACTGGAGCAGCAGAAAGTACAGAGAAAAAAGGAAGGAGAGCATYAGCTGTTGGCCACCCTGTAACTCCTTACTTCGTAAACCCTGTAACCATTACTCAGTAGAAATGTACATTATTCATATCTCTACAATACCCTTTATTTTTCTAAGCCTTTTGTGGGACAGAGTAGCATCATGAAACCATGTTTTATGGATGTAAGATTGAGTTACTGAGATGAAGTAACTCATCCAAGGTACTATAGCAAGATGTTTACAGATCAGAGAAATGAACCAAGTTCCCTTAAATTCCAAATCTAACCACTAATTCATCAATTTCCCTCTCCTCTCTTGCATCTCAGAAAAGAAATAGTAACTTTTGCTTTACTTACCTGCACAGGCAGTTATTAAAATTAGGCACTTGCACAAAAGCTTGTTGGTTAGCTTGCAATTAAGGGACACATACACATACACACACACACACACACACAAAGGCTATATAGGTGAGATATATAACATAAGACAATGTGAAAAGACAAAGGAAGAAGTAACAACAATTTCTGGTTCTAGGGATGGCCTTTATCAAGCTTATGGGGTTTTCCTAAAATTCTAGTCRTCTTGGAAAAAGAAGTCACTATTTTGATGGTCAAGCCACTTCTCTATGAAACGGCAAGATGAAGTTTTGAGGAGGCATTTGAAAGTGGAGATCATAATAAATATTATTTACAGAAAAGGAGCATAATAACACGTTGTCATCAGGAAACAGAATAATGAAATACTGTTCTCAAGAAACATCAAGTTCATACAAATCTATAGCAACTGAAAAACTTAACTGGTAACATTTCTCACTTTCTAATATATCCAAAGAGAGAATATTTAAATAAAAAAACCAAAAAAGCTGATACATTAAAAAAGATCACAAACACATTCCAGAAATTAAGATAGTTGTCACAATAAACACCCACCTCACTTACTTTTTGCTCTTACTCACTGTTAGTCACTTGTCTGTAGGCTGGTACACTTCTATGGAAATGAACTGCTAATGGGCTGTAAGCACAGATGGTGTAAATCATCATTGCTCAACTCACACTTCAGTTGCTATCCTAATTTATACTATCTGAGAACGGCTTTGTGTGTTCATGTTTTGTTTGTGGCCAATGATGAATCAGAAGTAAAATGTATTTGCGTTTATTATGAGGGCAGGAGAAAATGTATGAGGYCTTTGACAATTCATAGCCTCTTTTTAACTGCTTGAGTACTTCAAATTATGTGGGATATAGTAATTACCAGCCTTAAATAAATTTCAGACTTCCTGTTTTTCTAATAATAAATATTTTCTTAGGAATACCAAGGATATGATAAAAAAAGTACAGCATTCATAAAATGCTTTAAAGTTGTGATATGKGAAATGTCATCTGGCTCAATGTAAACCATGAAGTACAAAGTTACTGTCTTGACAGCATGCTAAAGTGAGCTCACAATCAAGAAAATAGTTTAAAAGCCTCAATGTAGAAAGAGAATATATAACCTATGGTAATGAAGACCAGTTTATTTATGTTTATTTATTTTAAAATACTTTCTTGTATGTACACAGGAAAGGAAATTTTCAGACAGTTTTAGAATCTTTAGCATTTCTCATAATCCATTTTGTTGTTTCTGCCAACTTTYAACATCTCCTGACACTTACAGGTATCCTAAACGTGGATTTGATRGACTGCTGTTTATTTAATTCTAAAATGCAGTTTGGGTCTTGCAGTAATATGCCATTGAAACTCCATTGTTATTCAAATGGATTGTGCAATAGATTTTGATTCCATGGGGTCATTAAAATGTACTTAATCAATAAAAAAACCCCTTAATATGAAAAAGGGAAAGATAGAGAAACCCATAGTGGACATGAAAAATAAACTTGGGTTCTAAAAGGGGAAAGAAAACAAAGTTAATTACAATTTGTTGTTGCTGTGGGAAAGAAGGGCATGAGCACCACAGTGACCTGCATTTATAAGCTCTCATTCATATAAACTTTTAAGTGGATAACACCCAGAACATCAATATTTTGGCCTAACAGTAATAACATTCTTAGGATAAAAGACTGTTAACTCTGAACAGAGTCTTATTTTGTTGAATGCACTGGTCAGAAAATTGTCAGTCTGAGATTAGCTCAATTGTCAACCACAGAGTTTGTTGAGAAAGACAGGTGAAAATATCAGGTTACAGAGAAAAGAAGCATGTGAAAATTTCAGAGCGTGTCTTTCTTTCTTTTTTTTTTTAGATGCAAGGTGGAGGTGAGGTGAAGGACTGCTGGTTTATTTTTATGTTGCCTCCTTGACWACCCTTCCATGGTCAGGAACAAGCTGGCTTCTGTGTGTTAGGTATGGGTAGAAGACTTTTAGTCCTGCAGAGGGGTTGAAAATCTTGCAAGAGCATATCTGCTTCAAAGCAGTTTGCCATTTGTTCTCCTTGTAGCCAGGGAAGAACCATGATTGTATTAAAAACATTTAAAAACCTGGTTTCTATTCAGCCTGCAAAAAGAAGGGGAGAAGATCAATGAAGGTGAAGCACAGGGCTGCTAATATAATGTTTCATTTTCTTTGTGAAGGTCTGCCTCAGACTTCTCATGACTTATGTGAAGCTGCTTGTGCTTACCTCAGATATAAATTTGGCTTGTTGACTCTCCAGTCACTAAAAATTGTTTCAATCCATTGATGAAATGATGATGAGTTCCAGATAAAGCTAAGCTGAAGAATGTGCCTCTTCATGACCATTTAAAATCTGAAGAGGATATTATGAAATCAAATAGGGCAGAAGGTTTTTTAAGAGGGGGAATTTCAAGTAGAGGATGTGACTTTCCAAGACATTTTTTCTCAGCAGCTGTGAAAGCTCAGAAGAACTTCCCAGACAGGAACATATGAGGACACAGTCTTTTGTGAGCCAGTCAGTGGAGACATTTGTGGGAAAATAGTGGATGCRACTTGGGTTCCAGAATATAAAAGGAAAAAGAAGCCCCTGTTAGAAGAGCCTGTCTAATTACTAAGTTGCAGAAATTATATGTTTATTCATCTGTTATTTTGTAGTAGGACCTACAATTAAATGATGTCAGCCACAGTTTAAGAAAAATGGCTATTATAACTGATGATTCATTTAAAATACCTTCTTACCATCTAATGCCAGCAGGACAGCAGACTGCAGYTGCACTAATGCTGAAAGCTGAAAAAAGAATAAGGTCCCCCTTTGGTTAACAGCATGTGAGCAAAGGCATCAGCCACAGGAGAGGAGATGGCAAAATAAGAGCAAGGAACCCAGCAAGCGGTGGGGGAAGAGAGAACCAACATCTGTCAGTGGCATGGGTGTAGAGAGCTTGGGAAGGTGCCTTGGCTGAGCCCATCTATCAGGTGCTGTTCTACCTCACAGTTTCCTGCCTTCAGCTTCTTACTGTGTGGTCCTGACCCTTCCCTTGCTGTGGATCTGGCACTGTTATAATGCAACATGAGCCAGTCCTTCTTGCCAAGCCAGCAGAAGTAGAGCGAGTTACTCTTTTTGTCAGTCATTCAGTTGACATTCAGTTGACAACAGAGAAAAGCTCTTTAGAATGAGGGTGGTCAAACACTGCAACAGGTSCCTGGAGAGGCTTCCCCCTCCTTGGAGATAGTTAGTGCTGGAACAGAGAGGGTCCTGAGCCACCTGGTCTACTTTGGAGCTGGACTGACGTTAGCTTGGCTCTGCTGGGAACAGGGAGTTAGACCAGCTGGCCTCCAGAGGTCCCTTCCAACCTGATTTGTTAGAGGGGGCACTCATGATTCCTGTATCTTTTATTTATTATTATTTATTATTTTACGTTGAGAAATCTCAGGGCATTAGTGTCCCTGGCTGAAGCTTTATCTGTCAAACATCAGGATGGTCCTGTCACTATTATGAAATTTCAGTGTAGGAATTTCTATATTTAAATTGTTATGAGCAAAGGGATTTCAAGAGGAAGCTAGTTCTTTTCAAATATAGATACTGTAAGGTTAATCCTATTATTGCTAAACCAAATATTCTAAAGTCAGGTTATTGAAGATGAATTTATACTGCAAAAATTACTAAAGTAACATGTATGCAATTAAAGTTTACAAGCAAGCTTAACTTTATGTTAAAGAGACCGCAACAATCATACAAAATACACAATGCAATAATCATACAAAAATACACAATGCATTTTAACTGATTCATCTCAGTGGGTGTTAAAAACATACTCAGATCCTGTCTCTGCTTTGCCTCTCTGGGGCATGCCTGTGATGCAGTAAGGCTTGTGGATTTTATAGGACAGATAAAAGTTGTTGTTGTGCTCAGCAATTGGATATTTTTATGGTAGCAAATCATATTTACATCCATAGGGAGGCCTTTTTACATTGGTAAAGATGTGCAAAAAAGGCCCAGGACTAAAATGAGTCAAGGCCATATATATATGTAATTTAAGGAATGAAGGCATAAAATCCTTCAACAACAACAACTCTACCAAAATCCCTAGTAACAAATGGAAAAGCAAATATATCTTCAAAAAATCCCAGAGTCTTATTATGAATTACATACCTCACTCTCCATAGCTGTTCATAAGTGGACAATGTAGCTGCACAGGGTATATTTACTTCCAGTTAAATGTTTCTCAACACTTCTAGAGTGATGCAAAAGGSCTGTATTGTATTAGTGTCTTCTCTGTTGTGCAGCCAGATTGTGAAATGTATAAGCCAAAACATACAAAGACTAAGAAACAAAGCCATCTGGATTGTTTATGAATGATTTTTCATGCCAAGGAGCTTTATAATTTTTAAATAATTTTAAACTTTAATAACTTTTTTCATTTATTTATACAGACTGCCAGCACTACAGATTCAGGGACATCTGTCTTTTCTGCAATCCATAAGGTTTGGTTTTTTTCAGTAGTTTACACAGGTATGCTCAGGTAGTTTGAGATTCTTGTCTCTCAATCAGACTTTTCAGTAGATATGTGCTTCCTAATGGCGCTTCAGTGTATTTTGTTGGGACCACAGCTATAGAATCCACATTGTGTTCAGAGAGGAGGGCAAACCATCCTGTAAATTGTCTGACATCAGGGATTTGGACCTGAGAAAAGCTGGACAGATCATGTATGTATTACCCCACAGTGCCCACCAAATACATGTGTTGCAGATAAATTTGCCTCCGGGTACTTGCCTGCAAGGATTGTGTCTGCTCMGTGAGAATCTGTACCACACTGGTAGTGAGTGCAACCTGTCTGGCACTACATGTTCTTTGCTGAGAGTATTTTTCTATATTCACAGTGAGTTGTTCCAGGAATGTACAGAGCAGCATTTTTCTGGGATTCCCTGTGAGTTCCTGTCTCACAGGATGCCCTGTGACACATCCATTAAAAGTCGTAGTCTGCTGCCAAAACTGATGAAAGATTATCAGGAATTGAGGCAGACAGGACCTCCAATGTAACTCAGAAATTCCAGTTTCTCTCCTTGAATTGATGTGTAGGACATCAGTCACCAATCTAAGTTGTGAATCAACCATTCTTTCTTGAAACTAGGAATGAAAAAATAATTTTTGTTTGGACTTCATTTTGAAAATCCCAGTTRTCTCTAAACCATGCTGGATCTAATCAGTGGTTTAGAGCAACTTAAGATCTCATTTTTCAGGTGTGGATCTGTGCTGCCTCACAGCTTCTCTACTCAGTTAAAAATTATGTCTAAGTGGGAGTCAAATGCTGGCACCAGAAGGCAGGCAATTGCATCTTGGTGGTATTCTATGTTTGTGAGTCCCTCTTTTGCCTGGCCAAYGCATGTGTGGAAGAGGAGATTCTGCCCATAAAGCTTCACATGGAGCAGAGCCAATAAGAATCTTTCAGTACACAATATAGTACAAAGAGACATAATAATCCAATTTATTTTGGATGATTGATTAATGGGGACATTGCTCATACACCCAGTGTAGGACATTTCCTATTACTTGTTCATATCATTGGAGASTTAAAGGATATAAATACTTTGGAATTTCGCAGCAGTTGGGTTGCCACCTGTCTGCTGAACACATTAAAGGGGGAAAAGGGTGAGTTGTATTCCATTTATGAATGCTGCAGCTATCTGAGCAACTCTGAATAACATTTCTGACACTGTCAGGGGAAAATTTTCCATAGTAGTCTCTCAGCAAWAAGGTCTTCTCTTCCTGACACAGCTGGACATTTAAAGGATGTTAACAAAGGCAGAGGTAGTGGGAAGGGAGTGATGGCACTGAAGGAAGTTTACAGTGCTCTGAAGCTGATGCTTCTTCCCATAAGACAAGTCACAAGAGAGCTAAGGCCTCYATATATGCAATCAAAGTGAACATTTAGCAAACAGCTGTCAATCACTGTATAAATTCATCACTTCCTTGGTTAATGTTTATACCTGGCATTATAACAGTTAGTTAATAAATAGCTCATTTGTGTGAAGAACTGGAGATGGTACAAACCAATAAATATCTGTAACAAACACCCATGCAAATCCCCCACCTGCATTTCTTTTTTGTGAAACACCTGTTGAACTGATTGCAAAGCTATTCTGYGGCATGACATCATTCAGTTCTATGAAATGACTACCAGTGGGTCTGCTCACAGCATCTATAATTAGCTCCTTACCTCTAAGTTTCAGTGATTTGAGCAGCACACTGATGTAAATGTTTTAAATCAGCTCCTGGAAATGCCTTTGAAACCAAGCAGCACCTAACATGGGCATCAGCACTACATATGTATGTCAGGCTTTCTCCTGCAGCTTAACCTGGGCCTTGCAATTGTGGAAAATACTTGGAGAAAACTCCTGAATGTTCTATCTGTGAACACATAGCTGTGGATCTCAAGGGATCGTGGAGATGATGAAAGCTCTGCTTGCTCTGGGTTTRCCATCCCTGAATTACCTCAGAGCATCATTTAACACTTTTGTAGAGATTTGCCCCAGTAGATAAAAGCCAGGAATGGTCCCTCATGGGGAGGGGGAGCCTTTCAGGAATTGGTAAAGCTTTAATGTCCACTGCTCCTGGGTCTGACAGCAGAACTGCTGGAGACAGTGCAGGAAGCACTGTCAGAAGCACCCTGCACAGCCTGACCAGGAGTGGTTTCTAACACCAGACCACACATCATATTTTGTATCGTTTCTAAAACTCCAGTCTTAGTTTCCAGTTCTGGAGGGACAATATAGTCCCCAGTCACAAATTCTAACAGAAAATMATGAAGTACAAGTTCAAAACAGACYAGTTGCTTAAAAACCAGATACCTTGATTTCAGTGCTTCTGTTTCAGAGTCTGTTTCTTYGTCTCTTGGATGAATCTTGTCTGACATTTGTTTAGCAGTCYGGTAAAATTCAAAAGAAAGAATAAGAATTCAGTGTGTGGGTTTTTATTATGGTCCTTTTAGACATAGGGGAAACATATACACACCCATCTCACCCCTGCCCCTATCTAATACTGAAATGCTTTTTGCAAACTAGTCAATATTTTCTAATTTTGATCTTACAATTACAGCTAATCCTCCAAATCTTCAAACATAATTGCCACAAATCAATTATGTTTTTAAGTCAGAGATAGTTTGGAGCTCACAATTGTTTTGTGTACAATATATGCATGTGAATGAGAAAATTAGATATTTATGTGCATTTGTAGTCAATCTTCTTGGTTGTTAGATTTTTGATATGATAGTTTGAGAACTATCAGCAGTCTGACTTGCAAATTTAAATGCCATTTCTTCCAGTGATTCCAAGATCAAAGTGAGCAGAGTTAGAGGCATATGCCTGACTTGGGAGTTTAAAAGAACTTCTAAGTCTCTCATTTTAGTTGTTACCTAAATTACTCCAAATACCTGAGAAGCCATTCCAATTTGCTYTAAGTTGCCAAGAAAGAAGCATAGGGGTATTTACATTCATTGTTTAGATGTCAGTAGTACCTTTCAAGGAATCTGACAAAGCATCAGGTTGTGTAAAAGTAGAAAAAGAAATTCAAGAGTATCTGCACTTTTTTAGTGGGTTGTACCTGCCCATCTGATAGGCAAATTTTTGCAAGCTCAGTGAAGTAAAATGCAAAATTTTATCAGCCTATTTTTCAAAATACATGCCTGAAAGTAACATTCTCTAAAACCAACCTACCCATGAGAGTCAAACTGTGGTAGCCCAGTCACATTAAAAAAAGTGTTAMCTGTTATTGTTCTTCCCCTTTCATCTACCTGGAGCCTTCTCTTCTCCAGGCTGAACAACCCCAGCTCTCTCCAAAGGAAGGGAAAAGCTGGTGGATTTTTTTTCAGGAAATATTGTTGGAATGGGAAGGCTGGGACATGTCAGGAACATTTTGGGAGCCCTGAAGAAGGGAGCTGACAACAGGTTAAGGGGTAACAGTGCTTTTTTCAGTGTATTTCTGAAACAACCCACTTTTATTTCCCCTGCATGGACATGGATGGGYGAGGCAGGCAGCCTGTCACCTCCCAGGTACCTGCTGCATATTTTCCCTGTTGCAATGAAATTCCCTGTGAGTTTGTGTGTTATCCAGGAGTGTATCCTTCATTTACATTTATTACAAATTAATGCAACACTTTTTGAGGTGCAGATCCTGTAAGTGCTGTTCACATGAGCAGTCTCATTAAGTTCAAACCTCATTAAACACAAATACAAGGCTCATGGGCAGCTACAGCAAYACAGGAAATCAAATACACTTAAACACAGTTGCAAACCAGAAATTAACAGGTATGATGCTGACTTAAGATGGAGTGAGCAGTGCAGGCCAGGGCAAAGTGCTGTATGTGATGCCCCAACCMTTCACACAAGGGACAATGGCATTTCTGACAGTAGTCAAGGTCATCATGGAAGTCCTCTGACCCAGTTACAGTGCAGAGATCCAGCCTGYCATACAAGTCCTTCATTTTTTGCACAGGCTGTGCAGAAACCTTGTTTATGCCCTTGGACAAGGCAACAGTATCAGACTTAGATTAGTAAATGTTTTGAATGTGAGCACAGCCCATGCCACAGAATCTGGGGCTGGACAAAAGTGTTTAAAATGATTTTCTGTCTTGTGGAAAGCAACCAGAAATGCTCTTACCAGAAAAGCTAGTTACCAGAAAAGCCAGCTACTGACAGCATTTTGAGTGGCTCTAGTAGGTTTGCATATGCAGACATATTTGTTTGCGTGGGCCAAAGGGGAGTAGCATGTTGCAAAATATTTTAAGAACCAAAAAAAAAAAAAAAAAGAGACACTGAGCTGAAGTGGATTTTAAAAGCTCTTGAGAATGAACAATATGCCTTTTTAGTAAACCAGTTGTGCATAGAGATCAATGTACACAATTAAAAGACTAATCCTGCTGTAAGTTCACCTCAAGTATTTCATGAATTTCACATGATCCACCCACTTTTTTCTGTACCTCTGCAATTACCATATCAGCAGCAATAATTCTCTGTTGTTCAAGTGCCAGATACAACACGGCTCTCACATTCCTGAACGTGGCACATTGTGCTGTTCTGTTTGTTTGTTGTTTCAGAACAAGGTAAAATTTTACTCACTTGCACACCTCACTGAACTTCAACCCACTCTTTGTCATCTTCTTAATCAGTGATTTGTTTGTCTTGATCCTTGGCTCCCAGTTTCTTATATCTAGTTTAAAATTTGTAGGAAATCCATGTTAATCAAATGACTTTTTGAACCACTTCTAGTTTTCCCCTCCGATCATATGTGTGAAGCGTAGGATCATCTAACTTATTTTTCTCCCTTCCACAAGCTAGAAAATATGAAGTAGCTCCTTTCCAACTGCAGCATAAACATTTTCATGCAATATTTTAATTTACAGATACTCTTCAGCAATATAAAAGCAACATGAGCACTGTCTMAAGATTTTGCTTATGTGGGAAAGTTAGTCTGGCCAGATAAAGCAGTAACWTTTCTGCCTGTGTGTATGCACAGGACAAGAGCTGATTATTCCAAATTATCTTCTTTTGAGTCCATTCTACTTGAGAAGTACATTTGCAATAGCTAAGCAGGAAGAACTCCCCTTGTAGTTGTGACTTTACACATTTGCAACTACAGAAGGTGCTCATCTTGCCACAAAGTAGAATTTAGCAAACATGACAGTAACCCCCTTATCAATAGTTAATTATACAGTGTATAGGAAGTAGTTGCAGATCAGGCTTCCAATGCGCTGTGCTTTGTTCAAACACTGAATTAGGTTTTCAAAACCATCTTTCAAAGAACATTTGTTTTAAACAGAATTTTCTTTTAATCATACCAATGAGGTGATCAATCACTGTCCTTGTGATCGTGTGCTGTTCATGTGTTTMCCAGGTTTTCCAGGTCTTTAGCTGATTTCTCTAATGTAGGGAAAAACCAACAAGCCAACAACAAACTGTTATATATCCTAGTTATATAAACAACAATAAGATATAGAAAATTAGGTAAATAAACTTTTTTTGAGTCACTCCTCCGTGACAAATGCCTTAACTGGTGGGTTTAAATGACAAAGGTGTTCTCTCTCTCAGTGTGAACAGAGTCTACAAACTGAAAGACAGAATTTCTTCTATTTCCAGAAACATTTCTTGGGTATCATATTAAAGGATGCAGAAAAGTGCAATTTCTCTATCAGTTCAACAAAAAAATCCCCAAACCCCAAGGGATTGAAAGACAGGCTGTTCTTGCACTGTCTTTGCCCCGTGGCAAATGAGTTAGCATCTCTATTAAAGCAATTAACATCTCAGTACATTTGGAAAAYAAATAAGAGAATATCTTAGCTTTATCTTTGCCTGCATATCTATAAATGAACTCATCTCAAAAGCTTTGAATCTCTAAAGACTCCACAAATATACAGTGGAGCAGTTTCAGCAAAATACTTGATACCAAAAGATTGCAAGATTTATTTTTATTTCAGGCAGGATTTCAGAGGAACAGATTTTGAATTGCTTGAATTAACACATTTACAGATCTGGGGAGAATAAACGCCCTGCTGGGATGTGTTGAAATAWGAGCACATGGTGCAAAATCACCCTGTGAGTTATATCTCTTTTTTTAGTCACACTGACATAAGCAATGATTTTTAAGCTATTGCCTGATTGCTGAACTCACTTTATTTATCTTCCTCAAAGTCTCTCTGGATCTCAGAAGCACAACCCTTCTTTTAACAAAAATTACTAATTCCATCCAGGACCTGCCAATAGTTATTGCACAAAACAATTTGTGACACTGAATGTAACACAAGGTAGGATTTCCTTGGTGTACATCACTGTGGTTTAAATGTTTAAACAGTTAAAATCAGTTTAAAATGTCATAATCTCATCCTCTGACTGTATGTGCATATATATATAGATATATAAATAAAATCCAGTTCCATTCACAATTGTTCTTTCTGACAGACTCCCACTCAACTCACAAGTCTGAATTCACCCAGGAGGACAGCAGAGCCAGAGTGGAAAAGCAGAATGCAGGGCTTAGTTTGAGTTGTTCCCTGCTAACATACAGAACCCCTTAAGTGCTGAGGCAGGGAACTTGTGCTTTGTCCTGGTCAGAAGCTGAGAACTCTGCTTCTTACGCGACATAAAGCAGGATGGGTAGTGGGGGGCGATCGAGTGGGAAGAAAAGATGCAGCTATAACTTTAATTTGCTGGTTAAAAGGATTCTGGCCTTTCTGAATCAGCACCAGGGCTCTGTCTAATCTCCTTCCTCCACTCATGTTGCAACAGAGAGTTGCCTAAGTGAGCTATGTTGGCTCTTTGCCACTCAATATTTCCCTTCACCGGGGAAACCCCCAGCTGGCTTTTAAAGGCAGCTTTATGGCCCGAGGATAGTGCCAAAGGCAGGAGGAGGCGCCTCACCACCCTCTGGAAGAATTTGAAGGTAAAGATGGGGGTGAGATCACAGGAGACAAGCTCATAGCAAGCCATTCCTTCCACTTTATTAGCTGATGTTTGACACATTGATCATCCCTGCTTTCTTACTGCTATTATTTCAAGGGAGAGTTGCCAGAACTGATTCATTGTTTTTTGGACAAGCAAATAGGAAGCAGTGTTCAAACTACCTGGTCTTTGACAACATATAAGCTTATAGAGGGGGRAAAAAAAAGCTTCAGAAAGTGCTTTGTCTCTGCCATCTAGCAAGCATATCCCTCCAAGAGGAAGGTCTGTGATTCAGGGGGAAAATCCCATGACAAAGCCTTCAGCCCTAACAATTGCATGTAAAAGAGATTAAGTAATGGGAAACTCTTGCATGAATAAAAAGAAACATGCAGCAACATGAAACACGCCAAGCTTCAGGTTTCRCTGCCAGCTTGAAACGTGGGCCATGCTTAAGAGCATTGTGTGCTGGGGTACCTGTGAAAAATGCATATTTTATGATTGGCTTTTCACAAACATTAAAATGAATATTATATGTGTTGTGTTAGAAAGTAATGCTGTATTAATTCTTGTAAGCAGTGTGTTAAATATAGTTTTAGGTTATAACAAAATGTTAAAATAGAACCTATGCTAGGTAGGATACTTTTTTTCTRAAGAAAGGACTTGCAGCGAGATAGCAGCCACAGGACACCTAAATCTCTCAGAGAAAGGSAATTTATTGCTCCATTATCAGGAGAAACTAACAACTTCCCACCTCGCTCGGGTAGGACGACATCATTAGGATTAGAAGGAAGAAGTTGAGGATGACCAGACAGAATCCTGTATTTGAATGGAATTTATGCATCATGTATGARGTGTATGAATATGCAACAGRCTATTGYTTTTAAGGGTTAATCCTCTGTTAMCGTGTGTCCTTTTTCGGGCTCGTGCTGCCCAGAAAAAGGTACCCGGACATCCGTAACTCTTTATTTCTATTGTCTCATATTATCCTAATTCAAATTATCCAAATTATTATTACTCTAACTGTATTACTATTTTTATAACCATTTTATTACTATTAAACTTTTAAAAACAAGTGATTGGYGTTTTTCACATACCTGTGTCCTTCCAGCGAGCACAGGGCTCATTTGGAGGCACAGACACGGGARGATGGCCTGGATTTACCTCAGGCATTCCACATGAGCCCCGTGCCCACATGGAAATGGGGCGAACTGGGAATTCTCCAGGAATTACAGGCACTGCTGCTCCGTGCTTGGGGGAGCTCAGTAGTGTCCAGGTGGCCTGGAAAATTCGGCTCTGTCTTCAGGAACTCTTAGGGCAAAGCAAGGCAGAAAACAGCAGAAAACATAAATTTGTTGTTTTATTGGTTTGGGTTTTTTTTCATCTAGTCCGTGCCAGGGTGGGAGCCGGCAGCCCTGGCCCCACCAGCCCCTGGTCATCTCTCCGGACCCATTGTGGTTTGCAGCAGAACAGCCGTGGAATGGTGCGAGCGTTAGAGGAAAAACAAACAAACAAACAAACAAACAAACAAACAAACAAACAGCAAAACCCACCAACAAAACAACAAATTCAGTTTTTGCGGGGTGAGGTGAGGGAGCGCCCGGAGCCTCCTGGGAAATGTAGTTCACCCTGCCGGCGAGGCGAGGACCAACAACCGCGCCGCTCCTCTGCTGGGCCTGCTGGGAGTTGTAGTTTATTCCGTCCCCGTCAGGGCGGCGGCCAATAGCGACGGGGCCGAAAAGACTACATTTCCCAGCGTGCACCGCTCTGCCGGCGCTGCCGCTCCGCTGCTCTGTAAACAAACATGGCAGCGGGCGATGGCGGCGGCCGCGGGCGGCCCTGAGGCTCTGTGAGCGCCGGTGTCTGCCGGGGCTGCGGGCGGGCGGCTCCGTCTGCTCCTCGAGCAGGGGCTGCGGCGAGGCGGATCGGGGCTGGCGGCACACATGGATGACAGCAAGGTAAGGGCCTGCGGGGCTCGCCCRGGAGCTGGAGCCGAGGGCAGCCGGTGAGGCTCTTGGTGCAGGGAGCCTTCTGAAATCTGCTCTTGGCGAGCTCTGCTTGCCGCAGCTSATAGCAAGGAAGGGTTGCCCCACTTAGTTCTTGCTTCGGTGCTGCTTCTGGTGATTCCTTAAACCTCCAGGCATGGGCAAAGGCTGGGTACCAGCAGTGGTGTGGTGCGGAGCCTCATGCTCCCAACAGCAGCCTGGATTGATTAGAAAAATACCACAGATGGTGAGGTACGAGGCCAGCACCGTGGGTTGCAGCCTCGTACTGCGTGCTGGAGCTTGGATTCTTCCAGCATTGGGAGAATTTAATGGGAGCAGCACAATGGCATCCCTGAAGGTGTGGGGCTTCCAGCTGAGCAGCGCGGAACGTGAGGAGGTGCCCAAGGAATGGATCTTCCTCCTGCCTCCTCCACCCTCCTAMAGCCGGGCCTGCAGGGACAGTGGCTGTGCCTGCTCACTGCAGCGCTGTGCAGCGCAGATCCAGCTGAGGCTGGCTGGTTCAGCTCCCTGGAGTGCTGGTTATGGCTTATCCTGGGGGCCGTGCTGGAGACACCACTGGGATTTTACTGGCATGAGATTACACAGCCTGTGATCTGCTTTAATTCAAAGCGAGAAAAAATGCTCGACACGATTTCTTATGGAATGAAGAAATTTAGRAGTGATCAGTAATTTGGCAGTCCACAATCCGCAGAATGGGTTGCAAGGCTCTGAAAGGTTTATGGTGATCTGCTATTTTAACATGTATACTATTTTATTTTATTAAGGCTTTGCCTGAAAGCTGTGGAGGAGATTGGGGGAAATCTGCATCACTGATGTCTCACAACTCTGGGAAGTGCATGAAAGTTTGTGTAATTTGGGCAGTAGTTTAAAAGATCCAGAAGATTTAGTTCTGGAGGCGTATATAGTTTGTGAGCATTATCTGATTTTTATTTCTTTTTATGTTCTTCTCCGACTTAGGCYCTTTTTATTACCCAGCTTCCAAATTTTCATTTAAAAATAATTTTTGGTTTACCATGATAGTATGCTTTTTTTTTCCCTGAAACATTTTTTGACATATTTAGTAAATAAAATAAATCTCTTTACCCGGTCAGTAAGTCTAATCTTTGGTCTTTTAATTTCTTTTTTAAATTGATGTTGAGTTGAATAAGAAAAAACGAGTGGAATATTCACTCTTCTTGCTGTCTTCCCTCCTAAGTACAGTTTTTATTGTTCATGAGGCTGCAGRTCACCTTGAGGGTTTGGTGACTCCATTCAAGAGATGCCATTTCCCTTAGGAGGGCTCTTCCCCTTGCAGGTTGCTGTGTCAAGATGAGGCAAGCACTATTTATACCCCATTTTATGGTTACACTGGAGTCAGCATGCCCTTGAAATCTCCTAAAAATTCCACTGAGTCATGCTTTCCTCCTTGCTGAGGGGGTTGGCCTGTGAAAGGACTTTCCCTGCAAAAACTCCACCAACTAAATTGTGTTGGTRGTGTAGTGACCATTCTGTCACTGCCTGCAGCCAAGTTCAGTGTTTGCCTTCACCTAAGTGACACAAAGAATTTAGAACTGAGCTTGCAGGCTGCRGAGTTTTCCCTAATTCATAGTGCACTTTAATTTAGCCCCTTGTCTGATTTAAGAGGGCATTAGAAGAATGGTTCTTGTCAAAACATTCCTCAAAATTGGAAGGAAATAGCAAGAAATAAAGGGAGAGGTAGAATATCTTAACATCAGGTCTAGAAAAATKTCATGTTTCGTTTCAGAAGGATGTTCTTGAAATATTCACACACACACAMAAAAAAACCCCCAAAAATCAACCAAACAAAAACCCCCAAAACAAACAAAAGCCCCAAAGAACCCCCACCCAAAATATGACCTCCTTTTCTTCTATAGAACTGCTTTTGAACTAGGGGTTGTTCAGGTACCGGCCTCACTTCTAGCTGTGATTTGAGCTATTGGGTGTGGAAGGGAAAGAATTTAGTGATGTWGGTGTTACTTGCAGTTAATTCATGTTAAAACACCAGTTGTGCATCTCTGAAGTCTTTGGACAGAGGAAAAAGGAGGAGCTCTGTTATGGTGGCTTCAGCCTTTATAGGTGAAATTTCTTGGTTATTTTACCAGACTGCATATAACATGTATTTGTTTTATGTGTTGGGAAGCAGAGAATAGGGTCTAGGGTAAGAACTTGATAACTCTTGTCAGCCAACATTAAAATACTGTTTTATACAGCTAACTGCAGTCTTTTGTATTAATTACAGAGTTTTTTATAGGGGACACTGACAAGACTTATTTTGATAATTAACTTTTCAGTTTACGGCTAGAAATGAAAACCAAAAGTTTGGAACGTCACTTCTGTTATTCCAGTGACGTTAAAAACAAGCAAACAAAAACCAAATCACCACCCTAAAAGGTTGGGGTTGTTGTCTTTTATTACAAATATTCTTATCTTGCACAGAAAATGTATTATATATTTGTGGATCCAGCAAGTGTTGATTTGTTGCTCTGGTGTTCATGCAGCTTTCCTTTCCAAGGGAACCTATGGTGTTCCGGCAGGGGAAGGCTCTCAGCAGAGGGCTACACCCAAAGAGCTGGGTTGGTTTCCCCACAGCCTGGCTGTGAGATACCAAATATTCAGTCCTATGTGGTTCTGAGTCATAATTCTGGGGGTGCAGGTGTCCCTTGGAGGGAGTGTGGGAGCAAGTCAGGTGTGAAATCTTGTGTTTCAAATACAGAGCTTGAGGGGTCTTTGTAGCCGCTGACCCTCACTGCTGGGGCTGATGGGGMTCAGGGAGAGAATCTCCCAGGCAGTCCTGGAGTCAGCTCTGGGTAGTGCTCTGAATGCCACAGCAGGGACAGAGCTACTGTGGAGATGACCTCAGTTGCTAAGGAGGTGGGCTGCTATGTTTTCATCCTTCAGGGCTTTTTCAGAGTATGCAGGTTCTCAATGTGCTGGAGAAGTCTTCCAGCCAGGATCACGTCTGTGGGAAATRATGCCTCATGTTTTAGAATTTTAAAAGGTTTATTGAATCATAACAAGGGGCTGAATAGGGAAAAAGGGACAGTGGTGKGTGCTTAGCTGCAGCCAGAGGCACACCACCCACGCCCCTAACAACCCTACATATGCTGTTGGCAAGCCAGCCCTCCCCACACTTGTGCATCTGTCACTGCTCCAACCCAGCTCCTCCTTCCTCCTGCCTCTTGGAGTGTGCAGTCCTTCGTGCTTCAACCTTCCCAATGGCAGGAGATCAACTTTCAACATTACAAAACTTGGTCTTAGCAAAACTTCTTTCATCCTTATCACATACATTCAACATTAGTGAGAACTAACATCCCACTATCCATTTATTACAATGTCCAAGCATAAAGCATTCTCATTRCTGCTTACTTGGAAATGTAAAACCTTAACAGCTTTGGTTATAGTTTGATAGGAGCAATTTCAAATCATTGAATGTTTGAAAAAGCTCCTGCTCAGCATTGCTCAGATGACACATCTACTCATATTTGCAAAGAGCCATTAAAATGGAGGAGATKAAAGTCTCTAAACAGTTTTATTTCATTGTTACAGTGGGCTGGGAGGATAGACATGGTAGAGTTAGCTGACCCTCCCTGAGCCCGAGTTCTAACAGAGACAGGTTTAGAAAAGTGCCTGGTTTCTGTCAGTGAGAGCTGAGAGAATGTGTAGGGCCCAGTGGCGGACATAGTTCCTGTGTGAGGCTGTAAGTCCTTCCTTGGGGAAGAGCAGGGCTSTCACCTGTGGCAAGGTGGCATCTGAGGGTCTGTTGCCCTGAACTTTAGCACTTACCCATGTGGGTGCCTGCATAACCCTGTATGAAAACTTGACATTTATCCCTAGCTCATGCTTTTTAAAAACAGACCTTGCAGCAAAGACAGACATTATTCTTGATGCCTCTGTGCTGAACATGGCATTCTTAAGACRTGAAGCACTTTGTATGGTGAGAGTTTCAGGATTAATTTCTGTTGACACATCTGCTTAAGACTTAGATTGTGTTTGCTCACTAAATAGTATCTTACATTTTTGGATCATTATCGGATGCGGTTTGTCTGCCAGTGAAAGTAAARGAATTGTGTTTGGCATATAAAATGTCATGAAATGGAGGAATAACAAGCATGCTCCCTAGCTGGGTTTTGTACTGCTACTGTGAGTGGTATGCTTTGAATTGGAAGATCAGAAAACTTCCATCTTTATTAGGAGACTTGTGACTGGCTTAGTTTGCTTTCTGATTTTGYAAAAATGTTTGCAAGTGGGAAWAGATTCTTCCCCTCTCTACTGYAACATARCACTTAGGTTTTATTTCTTACTAAYCATTTTTATAGTTTTATATAAATTCTGTAGATGGTCACCAGTTCCATGCTGCATTAAGTTCTGCAGACCTATACCTTCAGCTGCCAATGCAATGCAGAGTCTGCCTCAGATGGATCTCAAGTACTGGTTGATGGAGCTTCTTGTTTATTGATAAATAAACTCCGGGAGATGCTGACCTGGTCAATGTGATCAGCATTGCCTGGGCTACTGTTGCTTTAATCTGCTAAATTGATTCAAACTTGCAGATGTCATGACGAGGCCAACTCTGCCCCAGTCTTCTGTGTGAGGGGCTCAGCTCCTCAGGGCTGTGAGTGAGGAGCTGATACAGTGTAGCTGTATTATGTSTGCATCTCCTTCCTGTGGAGGACCTCTCTGCCGTGCATTTTGGCAAGGATTTTGGAGAGTTCTACTGCAGGCTTCTAATTAAAAAAAACCAGAAGTCTGAGGAATTTTCTATATCAGGTCAGGTAATTGCAGCTRTTTCCAATTCCAGGTCAAATAACTTTGCACCTGAGCACTGATGGGAGGCAAGAATRAGGTTATGATCTAAGGAGGGTATTAAAAGGAAATTGTRGAATCACAGAATAGGCTGAGTTGGAAGGGACCGATTGGGATCATCGTGTCCAACTYCTGCCCTGTGCAGGACACACCAAGRATCACAACAAGTGCCTTGGAAAAGAGTTATGTTCTTCTATTTTCTGAAGTCTGAGTGAACTGAAATGGGAGCTTGGTCAGATCTCTAACTAATGCATGCCTTTATTAAAATTTCCGTGAAAATTTTTATAATTAATGTTGTTCTGAGTCTTGATTGCTTATGACTCCCTGAAAAAAACCCCAAATCTTAACTGCTGGATGCTAATAGATCACTATTTGTAAGGAGAACTTTATTATTTATYATAAAGAGAACTTTATAAACTGCAGAGGAATACAAAGGGACAAAAAATGTTTGCTTGGTCTGTTGCCATGCTCAGCATCAACTATCACTTCTGCTTTGTCTTCTTTCTGTCACATCAGCACAGCAACTGAGCAGGCAAAGAGGACTAGAAGCCAGGGAGATATGGTCATGCTGTATGGGGGCAAAGGATTTCTCAGGCCTTTTTYCCCCAGCTGGATTGCTTAAGGTTCCAGCAGGAGCTTCTAAATATTGGTGAGGAAAAACTGATGAGGATGCAGGATTTGATTAAATTGCTTACCACTGCTGCCTTTGCAAGGTGATGTGTAATTGTGTGCTGAACTCCAGGAGCCATGAAGACAGTATGAGTCTTTGGGGTGGTGTGAAGGCAGATTGTTAGGGTGTTAGTGCTTAGAGTCAAAAGGGAAGGAAGCTTTTCATTATCTCCGTAGTCCTGGTGGTTTGAGCATTGGTAACCATGGTTGAATGGTTGAAGAGGTACAAGCCTTTTTTCTGCCCTAAGGGAGCTTGTGTTCAGGGCTGCTGCAACGGTAAAATGTCTTGTAGGGAGAGCAGTTGGCACACCTGTCTGTAGAAAGCTCTCTGGAGTGACCAAAGGGAAGGCAATTTACGGATAATGGTGGATCCAGGATGCATTTGCAGTCCTTATCTTGCTGATTGTGAGAAATGGTGTGCTGGGAACCACCTGAGGCTTTGGGGAGAGGGCATGGCTGTCAGTGCTCCTGTGCAGGATTAGGACTCTGGGTACTTTTTTRTTCACACAGCAGTGTGGTGTGTGCTGGGGCCCCAGCCTTGAGTGGYAGCTCACTCTAGTTCTAGAGGGTCAGAACCCAGAGTGGCCAGGGCTTTTTAAGAGAGCTGCAGTGTATGTCTCTACAAGACCTTATCTAGCTCTTGAATTCAAAGATTTGCTTTGAAATACCTTGCATTAGCACAGAAAAAGCCTCAGGTGCTAAAAGTCTTTGAGAACTGAGGTGCTTTGGCTGTAGTGTGTATAATGTAATATCCATCAATCTYCCAAGTGCAAGTAATAATAGAGAGCAAATTGTGAGTGCCTACAGCCCCACCTGGGAAGATTCTGTGTAGTTCCACCTTCTGCTGAGCTGGGCATGTGGATCACACCATCCACAGCCAGGAGAGTGTTTCCATGAGAGGACAGACCTTACCATGCCTGAAAGGCAACAGTCACTTTCCCTTCCTTAGAGCTCCTGCCCCCTGCCTTGGCCACATCTGGTTAGTTTTATCTTTGAACTACATTTGATTTTTTGAACTAGAAAATCTGAAGGGGAGCACCTTGATAAAGTGAAGAATTATTTAAACTGTATTCAGCAGTTCAAGTGTGAAAGAGCTTCATTTTTTTCCCTTTTGTTCTTCTGAATGTATTGTGTTTGTTTCATTATATAGCTGTCCATTAAGTACTTTCTGTTCTTTCATTTGCTTATGGTAGGCAGCTACTCCTGAATAAATCAGGAGGGACAATACAGAGAGGGTAGGATTATGTTGGCATGTGATTGTTGACTCACTTTCCAAAGAAAGAATAGGCTCAATTGTATAATCCTTTTTTTCCCTCTTCATTCTGGCACATCAACTCACTATGTTATTGTTTTTRTTGCAGCTTGCTAAGTTTGCAGAACAAGTGACTTCTTTGAATGTTAAAAATTACTTGTTTTGTAGCTTTTCACAGTAAAAGTGCTTTTTTTAAAATTATGAACTCTGATATTTTAAACACTGCCTGTTAGAAAAAGTCTGTTTGTGTGCAGGATGGTGAAATACTAAGGCAGCAGTGAAATTCTTGTATGCAGGTGTGTGTGTTAGGTGTATTTCTCCACACCCCCTCCAGTCAAACAATGTGGTCAGAATGCAAATAAAGAGAAATCCTCACTTCAGAGGGAGCTGGGGTGTGTGGCTGATGTAATGTTTACTGGGTGATACTGCCCAATGACCAGTGAACTAATCTTCAGACCATATTTAAGATTTTCTTGTGCCATGCCCCCATGTTAAGAATAAAATAKTTGAGTGGGGAAACACAGAGTAAACTGTGGTTTATTTTATTTATTTTAAAAATTTTTCTTTGTAGCAGGAAAAGCTCTTAGACCTGTAAAAAGGGAGCTCCAAAGAAGAGGGGAAAGTGATTGCAAAACCTGCGTTCCATAGGGCAAGAAACTAGAGTTACATTTCTGCAAAGGGGATCTACATTAGGAACAGGGAGAGTTCAGCACTGGCAGGTTGTGTGAGGRGAGTCACCAGGCTGTGGAGTAATGTTTTGAAGGTGAATATGGCCAGGGTGGTGATGTACTGCTGGAGCAGAGGCARCAGAGAGAGGACTCAGTGTGACTGAGTTCCCTGTTTAGTAAAATTCCTCAAGATTCCTTTGAAAGAAATCTAGCCCAAGGAAGCTCAGGTCACTAGTGAATAATTCTGAATTTGGAGTAGGCTGAAACTGTTGATTGCAGCAAAACTAAGTTTTGCATTATATTAATAGAAACAAATATTTTTTTCTAAATKGAAGTGTTAATCTCTATAATATAGTATTTCCAGACCTGCTAGAGCAGGGGAGCTRTTGGTAATATGAAAGCAATTTCACTACAAGCTGATTTTGCCTCCTCAATAACCAGACACCCTCATAGATACCTGAAGTGGTGTGTTCAGTYCTGGRCTCCCCAKTATGAGAGAGAAATAGAGCCACTGGAGAGAGTCCTGAAAACTTCAGAGCTCAGCATTCTTGTTTCCTCTGTTGTTCCAGGATGGATATGCAAGATTTTATACTTGAGACTCCTGTAGTTACTGTCACATGGTTCCAGCATTACCTTTGCAGAACAGGATCTTTACTGTGCCCTTCCTTTCCAGGTGGTTGGAGGCAAGGTAAAGAAACCAGGCAAACGAGGTCGTAAACCAGCCAAAATAGACTTGAAGGCAAAACTTGAAAGAAGTCGTCAGAGTGCAAGAGAGTGCAGAGCCAGGAAGAAGCTGAGGTACCAGTACCTGGAAGAGCTGGTTTCAAGCAGAGAGCGAGCCATCTGTGCTCTCAGAGAAGAGCTTGAAATGGTAAGGAACTATCATTTAACCTAACCCTCAGTATTGTCTGGGACCTGTCCTCATGAACGCTTGTTCTCGGGACCACAGTGACTGACAGTGGCATTTGGCTGGCCAGGAGGTATCAAAACATCAGATGTATCCAGCTGTTTGCCTGCTTTGGTTTTGTAGAATACAAACTCTTGTCACAAGTTATCTGCTGGTTCTGAACTGGAAGAAAGCAAAGGAAGTGCCATTACATTTGAGTCTGTTGTCTTTGAAGTGTCTGCTTCTGAAAAACAGAACCTTTGACCTTTGACAGAGGTAGATAGTGGGAAGAGGTGTTGAAATATCAAAGGGCAAACATATATCCACTGAGTGCCATTGCTTCTCTGTTGGGGAGGTGGATTCTTGCAGCATGCTCTCKGTGTAGGTGGTTCTAGGATGTGTAAGGTGGGGGTCTTGGCCAAATGAGCAGCATTAACCAAAGAGAATGTTTCATCTGGAAATAAAGACACAGTGGTGCCATTCGAACGTCACCAGCACCGAGGACKCTGCATTGACCTGACTTTAGGTTTGTTTGAATGGGCAGGGCTAATCACTACAAGTCAGCAGGTTTAGGATCAGGTGAAAAGCCAGCCAGCTCTCCACAGTTTTTTGATGTGCTTCAGAGTTTGGCAGTGAAGGATTTTAGATGAGGGAAGTAGGAATAAGGCACATGTGCTTCCGCTGTGCCTTGTGCAATTGGAAAGGACCTCTCAGTAGTCCATGAGCCCCAGAGTCATGTGAAATATTTGTTTTTAATAGGCCATGAACTGGAACGGTATTCTCGCATGCCAGCAGCGAGAAATTGCACAGWGTGTTCCGTGTTGTTTAATAATTACAGTATTCTGTCTAGGGCTGCCTCTGAGTAGCAGTTTATTGACTGAAAGAGGCTTTGCTGAGGCCAGGTATGCGGCCATGGCCACGTGCTCAGCTCATTAGGGCTCTGCAGTTTCCTAAGAGGCTTCAGCTCAGAACGTCCAGACCTTACATGAATCTCTACCGGAAGGTAAAGATTCCAGCCCTGTTTTGTCTGCTAATGTGAYCCTGGCACTTTGCTAAGGCCTAATGTGTTTGCATATTTCAGTACAAGCAGTGGTGCATGGCCATGGACCAAGGGAAAATCCCCTCGGAAATAAAAGCCCTGCTAACTGGAGAGGAGCAAGGCAAAGCGCAGCAGAACTCAACCAAACTTGCCAAGGCTGCAAAGACAGAGGCAAACAGCAGCAATCCCTGTAAGTATCCAGCCTGTGATTAATTCCTGTTTTGTTACATCTTTTGTGGTGTAGGAGGGTGGTTGTGGTGTAGGAAGAAACATAAGGATGTGCTTTTGGGCAGAAATAGTTGATTGAAACAAAGAGCTTAGTGGGTGGTACAAAGACTCTGTGTGATGTTTACATGGACAACACAGAAATTCTGCTATAGAGGAAGCTGGGCAATTATTTTAAAAGACTCTCTGTGTTTCACCAAAGCCTGTGGAGACCTGTGAAGACCTTAATTTCTTACAGCATTTTCTGTTTTTTTTTAATGTAAGCTAAATGGAGCACATTAAACATAATTGAACTTTAAAAACTTTACCAAGAAAACATTATTCTAGCTGCAAGCACTCCAAGAGAGAAATGCTGGACCTGGGATTTCCTATGGAGTTTTCTTTCTGACTCCYTTGTGCTTGTGCAGGGAATGGAATAGGTTTCTTCTGGGAATTGGAAAGTRAGAGGACCATGTGATATAAAGTCATATTCCTGATATAAAGTCATATTCCATAGACATGCAAAGGGAGAGAATTAAGGTGCAGCATGGGCAATTCTATATCTTACTTCTAATTTTGTAATAGTTTGTGCTACAGGCTAAATTACACTTCACTGATTTTTTTTTTTAAATAGGAGTTTCTAGCTTTATGTTTTTAAGGATCAATATGAAAACCACTCTTCCAGCCATAACAATCTTYCCCCCCTGTGCTTCATTCTCAGGAGGCCGATGCAGAACCTTCCGTGCTGCAGCAGAGGTGGCCTGGGAGCTGGCAGGAGGAAGAATGCTGTTCTGAAGAGTGGATGCATCCCCAGGTGCAGGGGAAAGGATCCCAGTCTGTACTCTTTGCTCCTCCCTACATGAAATTCTTTGATTGTGGTGCTCCTAAGRCTTTGTGGGTGGGGCTTTTGGAGCAGCAGGTGTTGGTGTAAGTGGAGCCTTGTTCTTCCTTTCTCTACACTGCCCTCTCCAAATACAGCTATGGCAGCTTTGGGGCATTCCCAGCACGAGAGTGGGGCTRCTTTTATATCAGAGCCCAGAATTAGGCTGGCTTTGTGTTTGGTGGTTATGTGGTTGTTAACTGTTGTGGGAGTGTGGGAGGTTCTGTAAAAGAAAACCAAGAGAAGGATCTTGTAACAGCTTTGCTAAAGCCAAACCCAGTATTGTAGGTTGAGGAGAAGGAGCTGGATCAAAATGTTTCAGTAAGATTGATAGGAATGTCATTGATAACCTAAATGCAGGTGTTGCTCTTGTCATCCATCTTTAATGAAGCATGTCTTTTGTGTGACTGGGATTCTTAAAGAGATACTAGATACATTTCCTGCTTGTCCTGGTTTAGGGCAAATTTGGGAGGAAACTTCCAAATGGGTCCCTCTAGAAAGCAGATTCAAGCAACCCCTCCCCCAACTGGTTCAGGAAAAAATTTCCGTGGAGAAAAGTGGAAAAAGTCTGTTTATTTAACAAGCAAAGTATTCACAAGCATAAAAAAATGAATAATATTAGACAATAAAACCTCTCCYTGTTCTGAAGAGATGGCAAATTCAGAAAGTCCTTTTCATGGGATGTGGCTCGGCTCACTCAGTCTCTTCTCCTCCTGCACTGGAAAATGCTCCATCCCGGGCCCTGGTGGGCTACAGGCATGAGCTCCTGGTGTTTTTCTGGGTTTTCAATTCAGAGCAGAGCCAATGAATTCCAAGAAAAAGAAATGCCACAGTGTAGGGAACTTCTCTGCCTCAGCTAGCTAAAAAAGCTGACTAAAGGCAAAGGAGATCTCTGTCCTGCTCTCCATGCAGACAGCACAGTCCRTGAGAGACAATGCCGGGGAGCAAGGGGAGTTTCTGCAAACAAGCTGTGCTCTGCTTCTCCTGCCCTTTGCTCTCAGAACCAGTCTTAAAGGTGCAGAACTTAATATCCAGCATAAACAGAACAGACAGCTGGGGCTACAAGCATCATAAAGTCACCCTAGGGCACTGCTTCTGCCCATCCTTCTTCCAGCAGGTGCATTTTCCATCCTCTGTGCTCCTGGGAAGACAGTCAAGGCATATCCCTGCAGCCTGCTTCCAGCAGGGGAACAGCTGCCATTCCCTCTCACCCACTGTGCCCTGATACCTTTCCATAGCTGCCTACATTTTGGGCCCTAGTAACTCTCTGGACAGCAACTTAATGTGAATTCTGCTATGCTGTCCTGGTTTCCCAGCCAAAGACAATGCCAGGAACTGATAGCAGGGAAAGCAAGTGGAATCAGTTTGGTTTTGTAGTAAGAAAGATGATGGCAAAACTCTTGTGGGCTGATGACCAAGACATGTACTCATCCCAGTTATTGACAGATAACCTGCCACTTTCCTCAGACTGCTCTTTCTCCTGGATATGCTTTTTGTATTCATATGATGCAATGTGGAGAGTGGAGCTCCTGGGATTTTCAGAGGGTGTTTGACTTGCTTATTCTGTTTTGTTTATGACTGTGTCTTTCTCTGTATTTTATGAAATGCATGGAACATTTTTTAATCTTATATTTTCAGCATTGTTTCATAGAATAAATATTATAATGAATGACTTTGCTAGACCGAGTGTTGCCTTTTTTTTATTGAACTAATTGGGTCTGTTTAGCATTGTGTCAGTTCAGGATGGGGTGAAAACACTGAAGATAATCAAGTACCATATTTCAGCACAATTGTTCTCAGAATTCCATTCTAAGCACCCATATATTGAACCTTAACACATGGTTTTAGGTTTATTCTTTAGGCCCTGCAACCAGGCACTCATTTAGCAATTGCTAAAAATGTTGCACAGACMCACAAGACTATTAAGAGAGGTTAAGTCACACTGAAGTAGAGATGGGGAGGATGTGAGAGTTCATGTTGTGTTGTCCGTGTCCTGTCCTGCCCACCCCATCCCCATCATCCACCCTCTGTATCTGAAGGTCTGTGCTGCAGTTTGTCCTGAAAGATAGTGATAAAACCAACTCCTAAGTTTGGGGATTTTTGTTGATGTTGAATCCTTACCTGTTCATTTCCCTGGATTTTCTGGAGGAAGAAAAGCCCTAGGCCAAATGTTCAGAACTATAGTCTGCCAGCCTTGTGGTTGGACTTTATAACATGATCATACCAGAAATGTAATGGATTMTTTTGGGTTAGAATTAGTCTTACACAGTCCACTTTCAGATGTGAACCATGTCTTGTAATTAGACACGTGTTTCAAATGTTATGCAGATGCTTAAGTGTCTTTCAGAATTAGGGATGTAGAAAACATGCAGAGCAGTCATGATGTGTGACCAGGACAGCTCTGCTCAGCACTCRGTAACGTGACAAACCCAGCTCTGATCTTGCCAGAAACACCCTGCTCGCTTTCTTCCCTCTTTATTTCACATGCTGYGAGACCAAACAGGAAGCCTTTCAGCAGAAAGGTTTCTTTTCTGGAGGAAATGGAGAGTGGGAATTTCTCATTGTGGTGAGCAGCAGTTTCTTCTGTTCCTTGTCATGGTGGCCCCTGCTTCTTGGCTTAGTCAGCACTTGACATTACAAGGCTGTGTTTGGCAAGCCTGGCCCCAGCTCTGTGGCACAAATAGTGGTGCCCATGTTCTGACAGGTTCCTTGTGCTTTGTGCAGATGGACAGGAGGCCTGTTACTGCCTCCATCATCCTTGATTGTCTGCAAGCAAAAATCTGTCACATGTAGTTAAAGCTCTAACTGCAGCTTTTCCATCTGCACTAGATGCTGTACACTATTTGGTAATATGCTGTACATATTACCCAATGYAGGATTCCCAGCAGAAATCATTCATTCAAGTTCTGTGGCTTCCATCATGTAGCAGGTCATGCTGTGTTATACATKTTTTGGCCTTAGCTGGGTTTCTGGGAGTCCTTTATTTTCCCCTTGAAAACCAGCAAGTGTTTGTGGTTCATGCTTCTTTGCTGCTCTAATGCTCATGCTCTTCATCCTTGTTGAGGTGGCTCCTAGGAGTGATACAGGCAAGTCCTCTGGTCAGGAGTCTCATCTAGTTCCCTAAGTGATGGAGGGTGGTATAGTCTTACACTCTTTTTGTGTAGGCTGGGTACAGCCTTTCACATGTTTCTCCTCCAGTGAGTGAGCACAGCTGGTTCTCTCTCACAAGCACTGAAGAAAGGAAATGAGCCTGGAAATGCCTCATTTTCCCATTTACCATGGAAATCTAATCTTCAGCCAGACTTGTTTGGCAAGCTAAAGGTGGGTATCTCTTGGAAACTGTCCACAGTCCTAAAATATGCTGTCTGTGCTATTTGGTGTTTACACCAACCCCAGAACTCCTGTTAGGGTTAAGTGTAGTAAGGCTGAGTTCAGTGGATGATGATGGACTAAGCACTGCACTAATCCTTTTGAGGAATGTAAAGCAAGGATGGATCAGATAGTGAAGAAAAAGAAAAATGTGCAGTAGGTTTTGCCTTTTTGTTTGCTGTATATGTGCTGCATGCACAGAATCCTGCAGTGAAGGGGATACATTTAATTGACTCATCACTTAACTGAGAACATTTTGTAATTATGTGTAAAAAAGAAAAAAAGAAAGTAGTCACAGTGTGCTTTCACAATCTGATAATAAGTGTTTGTCAAAGAATCAGTATCCTGTTAAGTGCTTTTCAAATACTATCTTAACTTATATCAGGGGTTTATTTTAATGCAGTAGACAAATTTCAAAAAGCTTCTCTCTTTCTTGAAAGCTGAAATCTGGCCAACTTTGAGAGTGCCTATGACTGATTGTTTTTCCTTTTCTTTCCCTTTTATATTTTAGGGTGAAGATTAACCTACATCAGAAATGAATCTATTTTTTCCTGAAGAGCTGGAGAAAGTTTGGGATCATAGCTCCAGTTGCTGCTTTCCAAGAAATTGTAATCTCTATAACTACCTATAAAATTACTGTTTATATAAGAAGTAAATGTTTGAGACAACTCTCAAAATGCAGAGAAAGCAGAGGAAAAGCTGAAATAAGAACCACAGTCCTCCTCATTGTGCTCAAGAGTTACAGCAGGGGTGACAGAGGATGCTTACCCTGTTGGAGGTAAGCAGGGCAAAATACCAGTTTGTCAGTTCCTGCTCTTKGTGTCACTGAGCATTAATTTCTCCGAAGGGTGTGTCAATAAATTAATTTCTTACATGACTCCATTGTGAATTTGTATCAGAAAACATAAGCTTCTAATCCACAGTGAAACCTGAGGTGTCCCACACTGAATAGCACATCAGTGGACTAAAATTCAACTGACGCTGATTTTTGGAATGTGCAGATTTTTGTATGTAGATCTATCATGGCCTTCCAGATATAGGTTGAAATATCTGAAACAGCCTGTGGAGTTAAGRGGGGGATTAATTTAAAACATTTTGGCCCATGAACATCTCATGAACGTAGCTCAGAAAAGGTTTCATCAAAGTAAGTAAAGTAATAGTGTTAATTTTCCATTTAAATCTGGAATCATATCTGGGATCTCAGATAATGAAAGGGGAAGRAGGTATTTTATAGCTTTCTAATTAGCTAATTACTCTTGTGGCATGTCTGTGTGCAAACCTTCCCAAGGTGATGGTGCTGCAGGGATCTCTTGATGACAACAGTGTTACTATTCTCACTTCAGCAAGCTGCATCTCTCATTACTTTAGGGATCCTCACTTTCTGAAATAAAAYAGTAATTAGCTTTTTAATTACTGGTACACCAGTGGAGCCAATGTTGCTTGCTGTGGGTGTTTGAGAAACAGACAATTAACCAATTAACTTTCAGCTTTTTGGATTTACACAATCTTTTTTTTCCCTTTTTTTTTTTGTTGCATTATCCACTTAATGTCGTCATTTCACTCTAATGCCATTAAATGAGTGGCATTGTTAATGGAAATGATATTGTCTACACATGCAGGCAGATAAAAAAGGCTGACTGACAGCTGGAGAACAATTGTAAAGGTTGTCTGATTTAATCCCTCTGCCCTGAGCTGCTTGTGGAATGAGCACAGTTGCAGTTCTGTGAATGTATTCATAAAAAAATGTAAGCAGAATGATGAATGGGCTCTTGTGATTGCTTGCATTCACCTTGCATTTTTTTTTCTCAATCATCTCCTTTGCATGAAACAGGGCATTTAAAAAAACCAAATGTGCCTATTACTAATACAGCTTAGCATTGATCTGTCAGAAATACTACCACCAGCTGTAACTTTAAATATCACCTATTAAAATGATTTTCTTTATTAATCTAAAACTTCTTCCCCCCCATCTTTTATTATCATATAACTGTTTTCAGATATCAGTGAGAATTTTATAAAGTATCAATTTCAAGTTRATTATAAGGGATAGAGAGAAGTGCAGGGATTGACAAGGATGCTTCTAAGTGCAAATTTCTTCCCTGTGTGCCGTTTTTCTACTATACTTGGTTGGAAGATCTGCATGGGGGTGCTAAGACTGGAGGATCAACACTGGTGCACTCCAGTTTTGGTTCTGATGTCAAGAGCCTTCCAAGGAGCACTGAGAGCCTTTGAGGACACAATTTTACTGTAGCAAGGGACAGGGAAGGCYTAGCTAGTTATGTTTCTCCTGTAGTGATCAGGCTGCAAGAAAGATCCAAGTGTGCGGGCCAGTGCTTGGCAGCAATTGTTTCTCCTGGACCATGTGGCATTTGAAAGCCTGACCCCCTGCAAACTCCTCTTCTGCCCTTCAAAGAAAAATGGAACTTGAGTTGCTTTTCATTAAATATTTCCCCTGAAGACCAGTCTCCAGTGATTTGTTACCTGGTTAGGAATTTCTTCTGGCAGTAAACATGTTACACGTGCAGGAAGTGATCTTTGAAGATGCAGTTGTGCTGAGGGCCACATCCTCAGCATCCCTCTTACAGAAAAAAACCTCTACAAGCCCAATAATGAAGATTCTGACAAAGATGCCCTGAGTGAGTGTGAAAGACCRAGTCAGTAATGTGGCAAGAGCTGTTTCAGAGTTTGCAAAAAGCCAGAAAGGGCAGATGAGCTCCCCGCATCAAGTTGATGATTGCATTTACAGCTAGCTAGTGGCTAATCTGAAATCTTACTAACTCTGGATGTTTCTTCATCATTTTCCTTCCTGTGTTTGGATCAATAYGGGGAGGGACTCGGTGGARTGTGTGTGGAAGTGGAGATGGTAARTCTCCAGGGCTGAAGAGAAGAGCTGTAGTGCCTTTGGAAATAGGTGGGTAATTACATCCATCTGTATGTGGCTTCTGTTGCCTRATTCTACATGGCTTCAAAAAAATTCAAGTTCTTGATCAGTCCCTCCTCCCCAAAAGCATCTCTTCCTTTTACTGGTGCAAGCAGAGAAAAAGCTTGTGTCTGCCCAGGCATGAGACAAGAACAAGTATTATTTAGTGGTGTAATATTTTTTTCCTTTTCTATTCCCCTGCAAATGTAGGATGAAATTGGGAGCTGGTGTAAAATGGTTGTGATGCTGCAGACAAAAGAATTACTGCCATCTTTGTCACTTCTGAATATTATCCAGGGACAAGTTTCCTGAAACAAATTAAAGACTTCGTGTGTGTTAGCAGTAGTATAAAAAAAATCTGTGGTTTAGTCCAGACTGCTCATCAGGAGGTGGCATTTATACAACAATCTTCCTGTAGGTGTGTTATGTTTTACTAGAAGCCAGTTCAAATAAAGCTTCTGTAATTTATAATGGCCTATTCCACAACACTTGCTAAGTTGAAAAGAGCCAACTAATAAAGACATATTAACTTACAGAATCACTTAAGGAGTTAACCCTTCCTTTGAGCATATGGGTCTGGCTTTAATAAACTTCAAATCTGCTTTTTGTTCTTTTAAACAGGAAGGATCTGATATTGAGAAGGGCTGAGCACTCAGAATTTCAGCTGCAATTGATGGCGTGCGTTCAGCACCTTGGAAAACCAACTCCTAAATCAATGTCAGTTAGATCTGAATTTAAATGGGTTGAGTTGAGGAGACTGAAAAAACTCTGGGGATTCTTAAGTGGGCATATGGAAACCCTTAAGTCCAATTATTGGTGATAGCTACTTTGGTGTCACCTCCGTGAGGCTGGTGGAAAAATAGGTACAAGTGAAATGAGTCTCTGCTTCTCACTAGCCCMAACTCCTCAACTGGAAATTTTTAAACTATACTTAACTGAAAATCCAACTTTCTGCTGAAATAAAAAGGAAAGGACATAATTGGACAATTTGTAATAGGAATTCTCAAGGGCAAGCCACTTAATACCAAGTATAAACAGCAGTGATGGAATTTCTACTTAACATGTGTCTGCTTAATGGAAATAAAAGCCTAATGGTTGGCACTGTATCATGTTCTCACACTGGRAACATTTAAAACTAAGGAATGGATGGGCAAGAGACCCAGGAGTGCTTTCTCCCAGAACCTCCCCTTTGTAGATGAACTTGAGATGTGGACTGGGAGTTTATTCTGTTTGTTTTGTGTCTATATTGATCAGGCAAATCCCACAGAATTTTCCATTTCTTGCTTAGATAATTCATCTCCTGTCTCTGGCACCTCTGGGGCCTTGGCAAACCAGGAGGTACCTGGCATTGGTGCCACCAAACCCATGTGTCCTAAACCTGCCTGTCCACCTGTCCATCACCTGTCCTGAAATCATGGAAGGAGTGAGAAAGCTTTCTCCTTGCTCTTGTGTTTTTACCRGTGGAGTCTGGGTTAAAAGAAGCAACAGCAAGCAGAGCCAAGCTCGCTCTGCTACAAGTGGGGTTGGGATTTTACTGATGTGGAAAGGTGGTTTAAGAGAMCCAGCCTCCAGGCTTCACTTATGGTGATGGTGTCAGTGCAGAACTACCAGCTCTTTCAGCCAGGGGACATTGTGTCCCTAGCTGCTGTGTCATGGCAATCCTGGACTTTTCCTGGCCACCTTCTGTAGTGAAAAACCTTTTGAAAGGCAGGGAAACAAGATAGACTTGAAGAAACAAGTGTCCTGTGTGCCTCTGGACTCTGACCTAGCAGGTTGTGGGTAACCATGAACCTGTGGTCCTCTGTCACCTCAGGGCTCATTTTATTCAGTTCCTKTATTATTTCTTTAATAAAACTACTAACCAAAAGAAGAACTGTTGTGTTCCAATCTCCAATCCAAAGTTGAAAATCATGTTGTGAAATTGCCTGCTTAGCCTAGATCTGATTTTGYTGTGTCAGAGGCCATTAAATGTCAAAACAAAACTAAGCATATGGTGATGTTTCAGCAAGAAACAGCCAGGTCAGAATCTGAACCAGACAGAAAATACTGGTCTTGACTCACTTTCAAGGTCCTCTCATCTCCTAATTCACGGGAGTTTTTTGCTAGTGGCTTTAATGAGAAATATCAGATCCTCATTTAATGGGGATTTCTGAATTTGTGAAACACATACTGTAAGTGTCCCTGTGGTCAGTGAGGGTTCTTCCAACCCTACTTTGTGTCATAGAGGATGAGGAAGRAAGTTTTTTACCAGACATGTAGGATTATTTCTCAGCCAACAGGGGCCCCATATGGACATCTTTCCTCTGGGGTCTCAAATAGGATGGACACCCCCAGCCAACTGTATTTATGGAGACATAGTGGAAGGAAGCCTGGATGTCTTTGAGTGGATTTAGGCATTTATGCACCGTGGCCTATCCTGTAAAGGGATTAAAACAAGCAGTTTTTCTTTCTTTTCCTTTTCTCCCTACAGACAGAGAGTGTAAGGACTCTTGTTTTGCAGATAAGCACTGCTTGTGATTGTAGGAGAGGAGTTTCCCAGAGCAGAATGTAGTAACCGAAATGAAATGGAACGAGTGCATCAAACCCAAAGMATTTAATAAAATAAAACATCTCTTTTCCGCCCTCTCCCCTCCCAACCCCCCCACAAAAAAACTGGGTTAAAAATATGTAGCTATACATTGTTTCCAAAGGAGAGAAAATTCCTTCTTCTGGGAGTACAGAGTAACTTTTCAAAACAATGCAGCCCACTAGACAAACGTATTTGGGGGATTGGATGGAATAGGCCAGGCGAGCTTTCTTTCCTTGGCTTCTCTGTTAAAAGCATCATAGGTGGAGTCTTTGGTGACACTTTTGGCTGTAGCTGGAATATCTGCAATACCAACATGATTTTTTTTTGCTATCCTGGAACTGGTGGTGATGGTGTATGCATTGCTTCTGTAGCATTTCATGGCAGACATGCAAAAAGTTTCTTTCATCCCTCTTCTGAAGTTCGCATTATAGATGGAGTAGAGAGTTGGCTTGGAGGCTGAGGAACTGAAAGAGATCCAGGTGATGGCCAGGAAAAGCAAGGAGCTCTTTCTGTAGTCTGTTTCCTSTGGGTGCCACAACTGTACCATGAAGAAAGGCAGCCAGGACAGGAGGAACATCGAGTTTAACATTAAGAACATCTTGATGGTTTTCACTTTTGTTCTCGGAACAATATTTGTTGTTCTCCTGACAGTCATTCCATCTGTGCCTATTCTCCAAATGTACTTAATGACTTTCTGGTAAAAAAGGATAATAAAGAGGGATGGGATCATAAACACCAAGAGGAGGTGGATGATACTGTAGGCAGATCCTTGCCAAGAACTGGGGAGGAAAAAGTTGCAGTGCTGGTCGCTGTTGGAGCTGTAGAGAAAACAGGCCGGTGACGCAAACAGAGCACCACAGAGCCAGGAGGCCAAAATCATTTTTTTGGCTTTCCCCCTGGACACTTTGAAGCTCAGGGGGTAGACAATGGTGTAGAATCTATCCACGCTGATGGCGAGGAGCACGTAGAGCTGGACCCCGGGCGTGAGGTACTGGATGTACCTGACCAGCCGGCACACGCCGCTGCCCAGCACCCACCGCCCGCAGCTCAGCTGCAGCAGCAGGAAGGGCGCGCTCCCCACGCTGCTCACCAGGTCTGCACACGCCATGGACACCACAAAGTAGTTGGTGGTGGACTGTGTCCTCCTGCTCCTGTGGATCACTAGGCAAACCAGGAWRTTTCCCATSACAGAGATCAGCCACAGCACTCCCCAAACCATGCTGGCAGCTGCGATTTCCCCCGGCCTCAGCCCATACTCCACCAGAGAGTGGTTCCTGCTGGGGCTGGCGCCTGGGGCTGGAAGTTCTGCCATCTCATAGCCAGCAGGAGGGGAGGCGGCTTTGGGGCTGCTCGTGTTCTGCATCAGGAGCAAGGCAAAGAGAAGAACAGGACCACTGCTGTTATCCATGCTGCGAGAAAACTCGGCTACATCTTTTGCTCAGGCTGCAGACAGAGAGGAGAGAAAAGGTTCTCTTGAACAGCTGTGCATGAAAAGCCCATCTTAACCTACAAAAGAATATTCTCAGTAGTAGAAATATATACTATGTTTCTGTATATTGTATATTTTGTATATTTCTGTATATGTATATTGTGTATTGTATATTCCTGTATACTGTATATTGTATAGAAATACATTCTGTATTTCTTGGCTAACACTGGAATACACCTTCTGGGTTCCAATGTAGCTGGYGGTACGACAGGCTGTGTCAGGGGGATCCCACCCATTCCCTGGGTGGTTTGAGGTGTCTGCCAGCCTTTCACGCCCTTTCACATCCTTTCACATTTTTCCTCACAGCCCCACTCCACATCTGCACCATGTGCACCGTGACCCCAACACCTTCATGGGGAGGATGAGAAGGGCAGGACCCCTTGGCCAACACAGAGGGTCCCCAGGTAATAAGAGGCCACAATCCAGAGAAATTTCTGGACCATTACCATGTATGTCCACCAGCCCTGACCAGACCGGGTTATAGTCCCCTTTTTTCATGTGATTTTCCTTGGAGCAGGATGTCTGTGATGGGAAGCCCTTCCATTGGGGCTGGGGTGCTGCCCAAGGAGACTTCCCRGGATTGAGCAGCCTCACCACCAGCCCCATACCTCTGGAACAATGACTGTTCTAATCTGGAGTGATTCTTAGACCCTTGTGGACAAAGAGAGCTGAACTTCTGGAGCCCTTCAGTGAGAGGCCTGTGGGGTGTGCACTTTGGGCCATTGTTCTTGTGCGTGGAGTAACAATGTCCCCGAGTGGTGACACCAAACCTATCACTGTCAAATGTCACTGCCTGTGAGTAAAAGTTTGTCTGAGGGTGTTCCCTGTGTGAAATTGTTCTCTTGCACCCTCCTGGCAGACACRCCACAGGTTGTGATGGGTCTGGCCTCCTGTTCTATGCCTATATTGCTAGATATTTTCCAGTGTTGAGCTTAGCCAGATGGTTGGGTTGGTTTTAGCCTGTTGCAGGGATAAAATGGAAAAATAGCTAATTTTAGTGGCTATACATATGCAAACACYCTGCTGCTGTCTGATGTCCTTTCAGCCATCTTCTTGACATGCAAAGCCTTTTACTCACTAGACTTACAAAGCCTTTTCTATGGGTCTGCTGTGAGAATGCTGAACTCCAGACCTCGACACTGTGCAAGATAATTCAGGATTCAGTAAATGACTGGAAGATCAAAAAGTTCATCTGGGAAGCCAAATGAACAAGCTGAAAAAGTCTCCACCATCCTCCTCAGGTTTCCAAGTGATCCAGATTCCCAGGTTTGCCTTCTGATGGGCTTTTTCCAATGCTTCACTGATGCTTTTTGCTGTGTGCCTACYCTGGCTCTGCATCTACCACCTATTATTTTCTCCTTGTCTTCCCACTCAGAGTGAAGCCTGAAAGCCACAGGATGAATTTGGGATCTTTCCCCTTGTGCTGTTTTGCATGTCTCCTTCAATAATGCAGTGCAAAAAAAATCACCAGATGTGGAAGAAGAAAAGAAGTAACAATTTCTTGGTGTGGTTATAGAAGMTTTCTTTTCCTCTAGATTTTTAGAGCCTGTACTTCCTGTGGTTGTGTCATGTAAGGGGACACTGTCAGCAGGTCACACACTGCCCCGTGTCCCCTCCTCTGCTGGAGGGCTGTGGGTGCTGCCCAGCCTGGCCTTGCCTAATCCCCTCGCCCTTGGTCACCCTCCCTCTTTGTTTCCTCAGTGGCTTTGCCTGGCAGATGATTCCTGATTTCTCAGAGGGCTCCTGCTTGTCTTTGCCCACCCTCCTTTGGATGGATCTGCCCCTCTGGAGAAATCCTGCTGGCAGGGCATTGGGCTGCTGTGTACTGGCAGAGTGGCAGCATGCATTGTCAGTGCAACCTGCTAAATTACCTGTTAGAATTATCTGTAATAAAATAATACATGTGGAGGCTATTAACCAGATAGAAAGGAACATTATGGGATAATTTTCTTCCTTAATTTTCCTTCTTGCCATGCAGARGTATGTGCCATTTAAAAATAGCCAGCTGTACAAATTAAGCCTSATAGAAGAATAATCAGATAAAATGTCTTGACCAGTACTGAAGAGCAATGGAAGTCTGGTAAAAGAATGAAATGGCYTTTCCAAGCTGTTAAAATAGGCAGAGTTGCTAACKCTGTTCTTGTGATATTTCTCCTTGYGAGCTAAATCTGATTTCTGTGTCTGCTCAGACCTGACACATTTGGTTTTGCAGGTGGGTAAACCCCAAAACAGTTACAGGGCTGCAGTGCCCAGGTAGTACTTTTTGGCTTTTTTTTGATGCATCTTGCCTAAGAGTCAGCCCAGCCACTGCTCACAGGAGAGCCTGGGTTACCTGCAAACACACCTTGGAGAAGAGAGGAGCTGAGCAGCCCTGGGCAGAGAGCAGCGTGTGACCCCAGTGGAGAGCAACCAGTGGGTGTCCAAAGGAAGGAGAATTCCAGGAGATGAATCCAGCTGCCCTGGGCCACTGCTTTGCTGGCAGAGGAAGCAACATGGGGRTGGAAGAGCTGCCCATGCTCAGCACAGATGGTTCTTGTGTGCTGCTGCTTCCCTTGCTGTCAGTGAAACAGGAGAGGCACCCAGCAGAGGGACAGCTCATGCTGAATTTTTTGATTCTTCTTTGGAAGACTCTCAGGTCATTTCAGCCCACTGCCCACGAGGCACAGGTGAAAATATAGCTGCAGTTATAGGGAGTTTAACTAACTTGAGCCTAGGATTTCRCTGGTTTTACAGCAATTACTTGTTTTATTTTTCAAAAAAGTAAAATGTGATCTGATTAACCACTGTGTTCTGTCATTCCTGCATTCCTAGTCATAGGTAATCTTTTCTTCAAATGGACCAGAAACTAATTTCTTTTATTTTAAATGATTTCTATTCAGGCATATTTTCCTTATGTGGCACTGAAATCAGGATCATACCCTGATTTAGTACTAAGAACCTGAGAGTCTATGGTCCAGCATATATTTTTCTTCAGTGAGCCATTCTAGTGTTTATTAGTCTATTTTTTATAGTGGAGACTTGAACTTTTGCATGATGAGTAATGCTCCAAAAGGAAACAGGATCATAAAAAGCTCAGCATAGGCACAACTCTTTATGGATCTGAGATGCAAATAACTCGAGATACCATGGCTTGCTACATTATTTATCCCCAATTCCCATGTCTATAGTTGCTACATTTTTTGCTGAAATATGGTTTAAGTGTTAGTGAACCATTCAGCTTGCAAATATCAGGTCCATAAAAACCAATGATGGTTCTGTCTACTCCCTCTGCCCTGGAGGTCCATAAGCAAAAATTTAGAAGCAAAACAAGTAAAAATTATGTATAGCAGGTAGGTGAGGCCTAATTCCATTTTTAGTTAACAGAAATGCTTGTATTAATTTTCCCTTTAAACYAATATAATACTGACCTGAATGGCTGCTTTCCAGTAACTGTGAGTCTGCGTGGACTCAGCAGTGCCAAAAATCCCACTTTGTCTTTCAAGCATTTTAGAGTGGGAATCCTTYTAAAACTGGTATGAGGCCTTTCTGGGTTTCTGTTTAAAAACCTACTTCTTTGTGCATTAGCTTCGGAAAAGAAAGAGCACGTGAGATGACTCATTATCATTGAAGAGGGATTTCCTGGTGCCACAGTTCCATTTTACTGACCTTAATTTGCAGTTTGGAAACCAAATAGCTCCATTTTGAGCTGATAGCTCTCCATAACAGATCTGTTACTTAGAGATTGACTATTTGAGCCACAAAAACTTCATGAAAGCACTGCCACATCAACTTGGGTATTACACAAAGCTCCTGTGGCATAGTCACTGTGTGTTTGCATGTTCACTGTCCTGTCCAAAAATGCAGCTCCCATTGCAACTTGGAAGAGCAAAACCTACTAAGATTCAAAAAGGAATGCAGTAAATGGGATTTTAAAAATGTTTAATCAAAAGAAAAAGAATTTTGTTTCCCAAATAGTGTTTTTCAAGATAAGAAATGCAGCTAAGTAAGTAGATCATTGTATGTTACTTGACCTAAGCACTAACAGAGGGGCTTTTTTATTCAACATTTYTTGCCTCTCTGTATCATAGCTGCAAAACACCAGGCAAGCATTGGCCCAGCAAATTATTTCAAAAGCATTAATCTGGTCATTTAGTCCATAAACTTCCCTCTCTGGAGAGTATCTCGGGAAGAGCTGCCAGAATGGAAGAGAAATGCTTCATCTAACTGAGTGTAATCAACATTAGKAGTGTGAGTAAATTGAATCAGAGTGGGGGAAGGGGGCTTTTGTCTGGCTGTGAGATGCTAGAAGATGACATCCACCCTGCCTAAATTCAGATGAACTGCCCTGTGAGTGTGATGTGTAGAAATTCCTTTGCAGAAGAGCAGAATTTTAGCCTCTCTCTGTCCCTTGCTGTGCAGAGATGCTGTTGTGCATATTGAGGCCATTTAGTCCTCCTGCTTCCTGCAGAGGAATGCAGATGCACATGCTTCTGCAAGCACTCAGCTTCCCTGCCAGTCCTTTCCTCTGCTCTGGTGCTCATAAAATTCCTCAGCTCTTTGCCCTGCTCCTCTTACAAAGGAGTTTCTATTCTCTAGGCCTTGCTCTAAAAATCTCTCCAGGTGAGGTGTGTTCCTCCTCGCCCCCTGCATTCCAGTATATGGGGATAGAAAACATCTGCYCCTATTATATCTGGAGAATAACATGGAGAATAACATGTTTTGAGTGCAGTGAAGCCTTTGAGATCKGTACCCACACCTCACGTGCTGCTGCCTGCTCTCCAGCTTCACCCAGCTGGTGAAGTGTGGATATCCAAGGATGACATGGCTGTAAGCAAGGATTGGCTCATGGATGGAGCTCTCAGTGCTGGTGTGGACATGGCTCAGCTGATGCCAAAAGCTTCTGAGCTGAACTGATTAAGTCCAGGTCTGGGCCCCTCAGTTTGGGAAGGATGTTGAGATGTTTGAGTGTGTCCAGAGGGGGCAACGAGGCTGGAGAGGAGCTTGGAACATAAACCCTGTGAGAAACAACTGAGGGAGCTGGGGGTGTTTAGCCTGGAGAMAAGGAGACTCAGGAGTGACCTCATCACTCTCCACAACTCCCTGAAAGGTGGCTGTGCTCAGCTGGGGTTGGTCTCTTTCTCCAGGCAGCAACTGGCGGAACCATAGGACACAGTCTCAAGCTGTGTCAAGGGAAATATGGGTTGGATATAAGGAGAAAGTTTTTTACTGAAAGAGTGATAAAGTTCTGGAATGGCCTGCTCAGGAAGGTGGTGGACTCACCATCCCTGGATGTGTTTAGAAAAGGACTGGATGTGGCACTGGGTGCCAGGGTTTAGTTGAGATGTCAGGGAGCTGTGATGGTGTTCGCAGGGCTTCCAGGATGAGGGAAGAGATGAGAATGTTGACTCCATGTTTTAGAAGGCTTGATTTATTACTTTATGATATATATTTTATTAAAACCACACTAAAAGAATAGAAGGAAGGATTTAATCAGAATAGAAAAGGAAAGAATGATAACAAAGGCTTGTGACTGATGGAGACAGTCCGGACAGCTGGGCTGTGATTGGCCATTAATTAGAAACAACCACAKGAGACCAATCCCAGATCCACCTGTTGCATTCCACAGCAGCAGAGAACCATTGTTTACAGTTTKTTCCTGAGGCCTCTCAGCTTCTCAGGAGAAAAAAATCTTAAGGAAAGGATTTTTCATAAAACATGTCTGTGACAGGGAACGTGTTGGACTTGATGATCTTGAAGGTCTCTTCCAACCCGGAGATTCTGTGATTCTGTGAGTAAGCTGATCTGTAGTTTTGCATCTTACATCAGGTTCTGAGGGCCTAGCCTGTGCTGAGGGGTGAGGTCATGGGAGCAGGAAGTATGGATGGAATCAAATAAAAGAAAGAAATATTCAAATATTCAGCACATCTAAAGAATATCCGCTGTATGTTGGAGGAAATTCAGGGCATCCAGGCAGACTCTTAGCCACTGGCCTTCTTTGGCTCTTCCAGTTCTTTTCTAACTGTTTTAACAAGGTATTGAAACTAAGGACAAGGATATAATACTGCAACAGCTGCTGGGATTGGAATAAATTTTTATTTCTTGTACTGGCTGCTTGGGCAAGAATCCTTTCTCAGCTTCATCCTTCTAACTGAGCTTAGTGAGGAGTGTGACGTGCAGTAGCTAACTGGAACAAGAWCAGGGTCCATCTCCTCCTTCTGGGTCTGTCAGCTCACACCTGGAGCACTTCTGTGACCTGGAGCAATTGATTGGTTAAAGGCAATTCCTCAAGGTATGATTTTGATGAGCAAGCAGGATTCAAACCCCTACACAAGTCCCAAATCACTGCATTTTGGCTGAGTCTCCTTAATAGGTGTTGCCATCTCCTGAAGTTCATTTGGTTTTAAATGCTCTGGGAGCAATGGCTTTTCCCTGCATTTGGAATGAATTTTTCTCATGTATTTTCTGGGGTTAAGACTGACCTAGAGGAAGTTTCTGTAGGTCTGTTAACCTGGGGTAAGTTGCTAAAACCCAGTAATTACTCATGCACCTAAACCTTGAGATGTTTATTCTCTGTTGGCACTGGGAAGGAGCCCTTACTGTAACTGCAGATACACCCAACATCATGGTCCAGGTACAGGCAGTGGCAAAATGTGAGCCAGATCTGTGCTCAGTGTTACCCAGACAGACACCCTCACCTCCTCAGAGGGCAGCACACAGTTTACAAACAGGCACACARTGGTTGCAAGTCTCTTCTTGGAGATGAAACTCTTGCCCCCAAAGGACAGCCCCTCAGGTTGAAGTGTTTCAGGGCTTTATTTTATCTTCCCACTGCTGGGATTAAGTATGCAAAASTCCAGATTAGCCCTAAATGCCTAAAAATGATTATCTAAAAATGGTGGCAGAACCTAGATCTGTGCCCAGTGTGACTGTGGGGGCAAAAAAAGTGGGAGCAAGCAGAAGGACTGGCCTGATTTCCAACTCTGCTGTCACAGCTTCCACCTACTGGAATCATCCAAAAAGAGTGTAGAGAAGCTTGAAATACATCTCTGGAGGCTTTTTGTCCTCTCTGATGGGGATTGAGGGTGTCCTTGGGCATGGCTAGCCTGTACCYTTCCATGATTCAGAGGTAAAAATATAGCTGCTCTCTCCCACGTGCTTGCATCAATTTTTGGCAACACCAGGCCCTGCCCACAGCACAGCACATCCCTCTGCTCGATGTGAGGAACATGGTGCTTACCAGGGCTGCTTTGCCACGGTGGGTGTTGACAGATAAGCACTGGTGAATCTCATGCCTGGCTGGTTTCTCTGCCCATCTCCTGGAAATTCTCACCCTCTCCCCCACAGGGAAAATGCACCAGCAGCTACGGYGGGCAGCTCTCTCACCAGCAGGGAGCACAAACTTTCCCCCTAGGAGGACCTGAGGAATTTTTTTTTTACTGTTGGTTTTGTGTGGAAAGGTTTTGTAGAAAGTAGTTCTTGACAGGACACGTYGTGAAAATGGATTTCTTGTCGCACATGATGTTCGTGTGGCAGCAGGATTTTTGCCCTGGTGTGAACATTTGGGATGTCAGAGTTCCTGTCATGGGGCTCTTGACCCTTCTTGGTGACATGGAACTGGTGCTCACAGGGCACAGGTGACAGGGAGTGGGGTGGCAGTGGTGGCTAATAACCAGAGATGCCTGAGGTGCTTCCAGGAGGACTTATCTGATAGGAATGAGAGGAGCAGACCTTCGTGAGCAGTAGAACAACCCTCACACAGGCCTCTGCCTGAGGATACAGCCATTAGGGAGAGCATTTCAGTATTCCTACACCAGCTGGGCTGGAGAAGCTGGCGGGGCTGAAGGCTGTGCACAGCCCAAAGTTGGCTTGGAAATGCCTGATGTGGAGATGATTGGGGGAAGGGATCTCTCTGCTGGGCAGGGCTCAGGGAGGATAAAAGCAGCCACTGAGGCAAGGTGTCAGCCCCTGAGCTGGAGATGCCTTCATGGACAGGGTGCCAGTTGCAAGAACTGTGTTTGCTGCCTCCCATCTTCCTAGGGAAGGATGGAAGCTGCTGGAAAGCAGAAATCCCAGGCACACAAGGGCTGTGTCACGTTCTGGTGCTGGGAGAACTGGTGGGGAGGCTGAGCTGACTCCACCTGAGATGTTGGGGATTTATTCTGCATGGTCTGACTGAAATAGCTCTCTGTTGAGCACCTGGGAGAGGGTGCCTGGTGGGGCTGCAAAGGAAAATGCAGGTGGAGGTCACAGGGTGTGACCCGGGTGYGAGAATTGCGCTGCACAGCTCTGCAAGCAGGGACTCACAGGAGAGCTGGGGGAGGGAGAGTCTGCAAGCTCTTACTTTGAGACAAGGAGCACAGCTCCCCAAATGGGTCTAAAGTGTAGAGATTCCTCCCCTTACTGACTCATCTGAGACCAGGATGCTTAAAATAAATCAGAAATCAAGCTTACTCATAAATCAAGTTTCGAAAAAACTCCATATTTAGACACCCAAATAAGCTTTTAGGATGCCTCTGGGTTGGCAACCAGTTTTTCTGCAAACCAAGCCACTTGTTTAAGTGGTYAAGAGTGACTTTAACAACAAACCTTCAAGAACCACATCTGAGAACCTTTGCCAGAAGGAACTGGCTATGAATCCTGCCTCATCCACACAAATGGCCTTTTGAAAGCAGGAGGCAGCTTTGCTTCCCCCTTACTCCGTGGAGCCAACATACTGTTTGACATGCTGGAAGCCAGCTGGATAAATGGGAAATATTGCTATGCATTCTTAGAGAGTCTGTGCCTGAATTAGCTAAACCAGAGCAGCCCTCTTGCCTGTGCTGGCTGGGGAATAACAAAGATTGCTCTGCTTGTGGGGTTTCCCTGAGTAGCTGCACCAAGGCACCCACAGGGAAAACGGGAGACAGCACTTTCAGGAAGGATGTTTTCAAATTAACTGCTGAAAAATACAAAAGTAGCTGTTCCACAGCAATAACCTGAGGAAGGAAGAAGCTGCTTGAATTTATTTAGAGACGGAAAAAAACAGATGAGGAGATTGGTCTGCTCCATTGCTGTAAAGTAATTTTGTTTTCACTGAACTGATTGTTTCAAACAAATAAGTAACATAATGGAAAGATAATGAATATAGACAGAGAGAATGTAGATTTGTCCAGAAAAWATAGGTACTTATTCTGCAGTACTTCTACACATCCCCCTGCTTTCAGCAGAATAMGCTTAAAATTCAAGCCCCACAAAACATTTTCTCCTGAGGAACGAGTCCTCCTGGCTAATCCCCAAGTGACTTAAATGCACATAAGATAAATCGCGGGGAAAGATCGGCAGGGAGAATCACCCCTTTAGCTACAGCAGCGCTCAGCACAGCCCCCATGCACCCACSTACCTGCTCCAGAGCATAATCCCAGCGGCGCTGGTCTCCCCCTTGCTCTGCCGCTTATCCCGAGAGAAGTCCCGCTCATCCTGGGAAGCCGGGGCTCCCYCCAGGGCTGCAGCTGCTGCTCGCGAAGGGGGGGCCGGGCTATTCCAGCGGGGCAGAGGATGGCGCTGGGCAGGGCTGGCCGCTGCCCGGCCGCTCTCGGCGCCGCGCGGGATGCGGATGGAGCGGCCGCCCCCGGCCCGCCGGGGCATCAGCACCGCGGACAGCGCCGGAGYGGGGCCGCCGCGGGGACCCCGGGGGGACACCGGGAGGGCCCCAGGGCTGGGCCGCCCCCGGCCCGCGGCGGGGCCCGGCTGCCGGCGCTGACGTGCCCGTTGCCATGGCGAGCGCGGCGGCGGGAGGGGATGCTTTTCTCCCGCCATGGTCGCCATGGGACCCCGCCGGCTGAAAGGAGAGCAGCGAATGAATAAGAGGAGGGAGGTGGGGAGAATATTTAACTAGTCTCCTCCGGGAATTTGTGCCTTTTTTCCTTTTATTTCTTCTTTTTATTTTTGAAATTTTTTTTTWAATTCCCATGTGGATACTGAAACTCAGCCTGGTCCGTATCCCTGCTTTGCCCCCGATTTAAAATTCAGCACCTTTTTCATTTTTTGGGGAATGGCACTGGCACAATTTCCTTATGTTCTCTGTCACATGCACTTTATTAAGCAAGCTGGAATAATAACAACCCCCCCACCCTGAATCTTAATCAGCCCTCTCTCACAAACATTTTTCCCCTAGCTCCATAAATTGTATTACACTGGAAGTTTGAGGAGGGAAGGGATCATTTTAGTCCTGGCAAACTTTCTGCCCGTGAACTAAGCAAGAAATTTGTTTGGAGTATGGATTTCTATTATTTCGGGATTTCTGACTTGAAATGCATTGGTAAACTGAACCAATAAAGGCTGGGCATTCTCCTTTGCTTTCTCTCATTTTTTTAGTGGAAAACTCCAAGTATATTTTTGTAATTGTTTTTACCAGATGTCTCTCTCTCATTTTTTTAGTGGAAAACTCCAAGTGTATTTTTATAATTGTTTTTACCAGATGTCTTTAGTGGAGAAAAAGTACAGTTTTTTATTGAAAGATACCATCAATGTGTTTTTCCCTCCACTAATTGCAGTGGTACAGTTCAGTTTCCTGCATTTTACGCTTTTAAGATACACTACTAACAGCGGGGTGGGCACTCTGGGAATCAGGTCAGAAACATGGAATAATAGACTGGGCTGGAAACAGGTAAGGTGTGGGCAGATTTTTTGACTGAATGACATGGAGAGAGTCAACAAGAATTGTCTGYTCATCTTCCAGTGGAAGAATTTGGAAGAGAGCATCAGATGAAGGGACCTGGCTCAGAACACGAAGAAGGGGAGCAGAGGGGAGTTCCTCAAAGTGTGGGTGCAACCTCCTGGGGTTCCTTGCCAAAGGATGGTGTGGGRGCAGAACTTCACGTGAAATTGAGGAGAGACTGAACAAATGTTAGGAAAAATGCTAAATAGAACYGAAATCTCTAAACTAATAAAACATATTGCTTTCAGAAAATCGTCTGAGCTCGGTGCATTGGARGCTGGGAAAACTCCTGGAGAAAGGATTGTACTGAGGTCCAGTGAAAGGTATTTCTATAAACAAASCAATAATTTTATGAAGGAGCTGGGAGTGACTTTTAAAATACACCTACACTATGCCTTTGCCCTGTTAGAGAGTGACAATAGTGATGGTAGCACACCAGCTGCATTACCAGGTACTTCACAGGGTTTTTCAAAATTTGGTGGATTTTTTCCCAGCAAGTTGGGTTTTATGGTTGGTGAGGGTTTTTTTTTGTTGTTGTTGGTTTTTGTTGTTTCCTCCCTGTGATTGTCAGTGTTGGAGGAAGATAATCTTAATTTTTGCCTACTTTCCAGCTTGTTTTTCCTGACATTGCAGGAGGGTAAAGGAAAGTTGTCTGCCATCTGTGTTGAGGAAGTGTTTCCCAGGGGGATGGAAGCTGCTTGACTGACTCACACCTCAGTTCCTCCAGTTCAGGGGTGGAACCTTYAGCAGCTCTAGATCCACCATGCTTTGAAAGAAAACAACCCTGACAGTTGTTTTGGGGTTCAATTTCTCCTACCTGCCCCACAGACGTAAGGATGAGGCCTTGAAGTATTTAGTGACACTAATTTCTCGTGAGCTTTGCTTACATTATCTTCTGCAGTGGCTGTTGGATCAGTCAAGCCTTTACAAAATTCCCAAACCAYCCCTGTTATTCCAAATCTGATGTCAGTTCTTGCCAGAGCCACTGTTGCTGTTGATTATTTTGGAACTGCTTTGGCAGGGCAAAGTAATTTTCTTTCAGSATTGATCTGATTTTATTGTGTGTGGGTTTTTTGACCAATCCTGGAAGTAAAGCCTAGATTTTTATTTTATTTTATTTTGTTGCATGTGCCACATTCCTGGTATTAAGGAAGCCTTTCTAATAAATCCTGTCAAGGGATGAGAGATAATAGGTGCAAATTAAAATGTGTGGAGTGTTGTGCCTTCCATGGATTGGGATCTTTATGGCTGAGTTTCTCCCTGGGGTGCAGCTCCACATGGAGTCTGTGTTTGCAGGGGCAGGCAGGGGGAAATCATTTTTGCACARGGCAGGACTCTGCTCTGGCCTTGATGGTCCTTATGGGTCCCTTCCTACTCAGGATGTTCTGTCAGGCTGAGTTTTCCCTTTAGTTTGGGGGGATCAGGCTCTGGGGCTCGGTRCCCCACGGGAAGTCTGGTTTGGATTCCTGCCTCTGTGGGTGCCCCAGAGGTGCAGCTCTGGATCCATTGTTTAACATCCCTGGGCCAAAGCCTGACCAGGAGGATCTGCACTGGGCTGAAGTGAGGCTGCTGCCCACTGGCAAAGCCCAGCCTGTTGCTGGTTAAACACATCTCCTCTGGCTGTCCTGGGGCTGAGTTTGGCTCAGGGCCTCAAGAACTTGGACCAGTGCATGGACCACTCCAGGTTCTCTAAGAACACTGCATTTCAGCCTGGTTTTGYCCCAGGTATGAATAAGGATCCCTCAGTGTGAATTGTGACACTAAAGGGGAGCCCTCCAAGAGCAGGGCTTTTTGTTTTGCTGTTTTAGCTGTTTAAATCCCAACAGTGGTTCAGAGAGTAGTGGGAAATGCCCCACAGCTGAGCTAAAACCATGTCTTTAAYCATATCTTTTCTTGTCTGTGCTCAGACCCCTCTAAGGTCTGACCTTGCCCCTCTGGGGTCTGAGCACAGACACGTGAACAGAAAGTGAAATTCTGGGACAACAAGTTCTGGGAACACCTTGCATGAGCTTGGTGTGGAAAATAGCAGCTTGCCTGGAGGAAATATGACTCACTCTCACTGGTGTTTGGGAAAGCAGGGGGATGTCTGGGTTTCTGTTCAATTAAAGCTTGTCATGGACTCGTTTACTTTGCCTCCTCCCCAAGCACTGCACGCAAAGCAGGAGCCCCTGGCCCTCGGGGTGAGTGTGCTGCCCTGTGCATCCCGATGGATGCCATTCCTTGTGACCTACATGCTCACAGAGCAGCTGGGATGAGTCACATCTCTGTGGCTGAGGCTGCCACAGCTCCTGCACTCTTGAATTAAATGCATTTGAACAGAGCAGGGCTGATGYGGAACCATTCATTGTGAAGCAGCAGTGAGATCTGTGGCAACTTTAAAGAGGAACTCATTCCCTGGAGACATTGATSCCTTGCCTCTGATTCAGAGAGAGTTTCCAATCATGTGGTGATGTCCAAGTCAGGCCAAGAGGCTGAGGACAGAAAGGATTGCTGGCAATGCCAGTCAATGCCTAAACAGGGAGGGAACTCTGGCATCAGAGGGAGCTCTGACAAGCCCAGGAAACAGGGATAACCCAGTGCTAAGGAAAACAGAGTCACAGTTTATTATTTCTGTGCACACTCTTGGCTGAACGTGGGACTGATTTAATTGTTGGGGTTGCTACCTCCTGCCCAGCAGAACAAAACCTGTTCTACTTTTCTGATAGGGCCAGAGAGCCCCRGATGGCTCAGATGTGGTCAGTGTAGTCTGGGAACCTTGTATAGAGCAGAGCTGGGCATGGGAGCTTGCCTTAAACCAGACCAAAGACCCCARATTTATGAATTGCTCTATCTGCCTACCTCCAGATAGGAAGCCTGGATCCCAGCAGGCTTCCATGGCTCTCCTTGGCAGAACTATCCCCACCAGAAGTTTAACAAGCTTATCCATAGGCAGGATTAGCTCCCCACAGTGCCAGCCCCACCTTACAGCAGCTTCACCCGAGGGGCTGCAGAGATGGCAGCTGGCTCTACATCCACACTGCAGAAGGAAACACTCTTCCCAGCAGCAGATCTGCTTTCCCAGGGACGAGGAGGGTGASAGGAGCTGGTTTTTAGCTGCTGTTTTTCATGCCCTGGCCCGGGTCAGGGCCATGCCCAGCCGTGAGTGTGTGCTCCAGCTTGGCACGGCAGCTCAGGGGTCAGCCTGGCTCAGTAGGACAGGTGTTTAAACACAGAATCTCACCCAAAGCTGTCCCTTGTGCCACACAGACCTGCTGCAGACATAAAGGCATCCTGCCACACCCTGGCATGCAGCAGCCCTTAGTCCTCAGCCTCTTTCACCCAGCTAAGACTTTGACATAAACTTTTGCCCYGTGAGCCAAAAATGAAGCATAGAAGAGASCAAGCCTTCCTTGCAGTAGAGGGARTTGGTCTCTGAGGTGCTGAAGTGTCTCCTGAAAGGAGAATGAGAGGCTTGCAATGTTGACAAGAGCAGTGGTAAAATACACTGCCAAAATCAGGGCTAAATRCTGATGAGCTCTGTCTTATGCTTGGGGAAAGAGAAGCAAAAGGAAGTGAAATGGTAGAACTGTGAATTGAGCCCTTATAACCCAGGCCAATGTAGAGAACATGCTTCTCACTTGGCCTAGGGAAATGAAGAAATAGGCTTTCCTTGAAGTTCTGRAATGTTACTCTTTTGAATAATCACCAAGGTTCTGCATATAAAAATTCCCATAAACATTTTTTCATGTTCACATTTAATGCATTGGCTACTTTCAGGTATTTTTCAGAAAATCCTTGCCTTAGCTCATCTTTGGTGAAGGAGAGCGAGGGATCCCCATAACTTTCTCATCTCATGTACTTTCCTTTCTCATGCTGCCCTTTTAAACACAAAGACACTTGCCCATGCTGCGATGGAGTCTGTTCAGCAAATCTGGCATTGAGCTTGGGAATTCCATGTGCTCCAGCTGTCCCTGTTCACCCTCTGATCAGGGCTGGTTGCTGCTGATGGCTGGAAAACCAGATCCACCTGTTCCCTCCAAAAGATGCAATGGAGTGGCTTTACAAGGAAAACACACCCAGGGAGTGCTGCAGGTGTGTTTGCTTTGAGCCTGATGGCAATCTCATTAAAACCATTAAAAGGCTCCCCCTGACTTCGGCAGGGAGATAATCTCCTCCTCTGGAGTCATCTGTTGAGTCACACAAAGGAAACAAGGCCAGACTTTATCCTGGGGTTGTTTACATAAATAACTTATGCCAGGGTTAATAACTGCTGGTTCTGCTCTTGCAGAGCCCCAGAGGTCAAAGGGTTGCTTATGACAAGGGACAAACCAGCCCTGAGTGGTGCTCTCCAGCATCCCTGACCATGCTGCTGATGGGCATGGCATGCTTATCCATCAGCCTTTCATGGGCTGCCTATAAATGCCRCATCACTGTGACCCTGAGCTAGCAAAACAAGCAACTGCTGTGTCAGAGAGCCGAGCACAGCGTTTAGAAACTCACTTAAATGATTTTTGGCAGTYGCAGAACGCCTGGTTGGTGGAGCAAATGTTGTGAAATGTATTTCTGTGATAGTATGAGAGGTGCTCCTGCCACAGGGCTTCCTGATGCGCAGGACGAAGCTCCCTGAGCTGCCCTCCCGCGCTCCGGATCGCAAATCGCTGCTGCCCTCCCGCGGCCCCGGCTCCGCGCGTCCCGCAGCATCCTCGCACGGACCGCAGCATCCTCGCGTGTCCTGCAGCATCCCCGCACGGCCCTCAGCATCCCCGCACGGCCCTCAGCATCCCCGTGCGTCCCTCAGCATCCCCGTGCGTCCCTCAGCATCCCCGCACGGCCCTCAACATCCCCGCATGTCCTGCAGCATCCCCGCAAGGTCTGCGGCATTCCCGCACGTCCTGCAGCATCCCCGCACGGCCCTCAGGGTGTCCGCACGTCCCTTAGCATGCCTGCACATCCCTTAGCATCCCCGCATGTCCCGCAGCATCTCCGCCCGGCCCGCAGAATCCCTGCATGTCCCGCAGCATCTCGGTACGGCCTGCAGCATCCCCGCACAGCCCTCAGCATCCCCGCACGTCCTGCAGCATCTCTGCACGTCCCGCAGCATCCCCGCACGGTCTGCAGCATTCCCGCGTGTCCTGCAGCATTCCCGCGTGTCCTGCAGCATCCCCGCACATCCCGCAGCATCCCCGCACAGCTCTCAGCATCCTCTGATGGCCTGCAGCATCCCCGTGCATCCCAGAGCATCCCCGCCTGTCCCGCAGCATCCCCGCACGGTCCGCAGCATTCCCGCGTGTCCTGCAGCATCCCCGTGCATCCTTCAGCATCCCCGCACATCCCGCAGCATCCCTGCACGTCCCGCGGCATCTCAGCGTCCCCACACATCCCACAGCATCCCCGTGCCACCTGCAGAATCCCTGCATGTCCCACAGCATCTCAGTACAGCCCACAGCATCCCCACACAGCCCTCAGCATCCCCAAACGGCCCTCAGCATTAATAGTTGTTGTTTTAATTATTGTTTTTCTTTTCCTCTGAGGCTTCTCAGCTYCTCAGGAGAAAAATCCTGGCAAAGGGATTTTTCAGAAAAAATCATGTCAACACTGCTGTGTTGTTCTACCCAGCATTAGTACATTGTCTGTGTTCTTACCCTCCTTGGACTGACCTGCAGCCACTTTGCCAGCTTGGAAAGACTGCTGATAAATGTATTTAGWGGGCAATGCTGCTTTTATAAACAAGCCGTGAAGCCCATGGTGAGTATCTCTCAGATCTAGACTGAGTAATTGAATGGGTGCAGGTGTAATCAAGTTGTCCTGCTCTGGGCTGGAGGTGGCTGCCTGCAGCAGGGTGATGGATGTGCCTCAGTTGTGCAAGCCCTGCTTTGGAAGCGCTGAGCTAATGAAGTGGCAGTGGCAGTGATGGACTGAGCTAGAGGCAGATGGGATTTCGGATCTGCTCCTGCCAGTGCTCTCCTGTTATCTGCAGTGAATCATGCACAGCTGTGGCTGCTGGAAGATGAGCTCTGGGGTCTGAGCTAAAAAAGGAGCAATGAGAAGTTCTCAGCTCCTGCTCTTCAGGTAGGGGAAAATTTTTTTATATGGTGAGTGAGATATGCTGCCTTGTGCTAAGTTACTCAGAGAAGGGAACAGAATACAACTCTTACTTCTTTTTTATGACTCCTTGCAGGGAGCCAAATCCTGGCAGCCTGAGAACAGGAGGTCTAAACACTCCTTCAGTCTTCCAAATCACAGAAATTTGTCTCTTAGAGATGCCTCAGTAGGTGGTTTAACTATAGCCTTTAATCCTCCTGTGCCTCAGCTATCTCTTTTTTGAGATACAGATACACTTTGCAGTATAAATATCTCAGGGAACGTGATATTTTCTGCTGTCTTGTTGCTGTGGTGGCAAAATATAGAGSCAGGGCATTACTCTTTATTGTTAAATTTCCAGAACTGGTGTTTTAAAGGAGTGTATGTTTTGGAAAGAGAGTGAGGGAGGGCTGGAGACAGAGGGGACTTGTTCAGCCTGGGCAGGGAATRGGCAAGAAGGCTGCTCCCAAATCTTCCCCTCTGGTCATTGGGCTGTGCTGATGGATTTTGAGGGGAAAACCTCGAGTGTGGGACTCCCAGGCAGTCTGCTGCTGCAGCACTGAGCYTGGAAGGCCTGGAGCTGAGGAACAGAGGTGTCAGAAAGCTTGTCAAAAACCACCATGAATCTGCTCAAATAGCCTTCAGCAAATAATAAATGCACCTTGACATTTCTGAGCATGGGGGATGAGAGGAGGTCACAGAATTTTGGGGTCCTGCAGCAATGCCCTTACAGGCCAGCAGTATTTTGGAAGTTTTGTGCTGTACCTATAGAAGGTACATGTGATTAATCCACTTAACTTGTGGGTACCAAATGCTTGACTTAAGGAGAGAAAGGATCTAATATGGGGCTCAACACCCCAAATGGATTTGCTGGCAAGCTGAGGCATGAGATTTTCCTTACAGAGGTTAGCTAGATTGTTTGGTAGAAATGGAAATCAGAAGAGCAGGGCATGGTTAAGGTAGGAAACAAGGAAGGGATGGTGTAACTTCACATTTTTCTATGGGCTACTTCACATTTTTCTATGGGGAGATAGGAATRAATTTTGGGAAGTGGAARGCACTTATTTTAGTGATGGGAAAGAACTGTGCTTTGGAAAGTTTCCATCCCTCATGATATGAGAGGGATGGAAATRGAGGATAAGTAGAAATAAGAGGCTCTGAGACCAGGAGAGTACATTTATGAAGTGCAGCCAAGCGAGCAATAATATAACAATGAGAAGGAAAAGAGCTCATCATCTACAGCAGCTCATTCTTATTTTCCTTTAACATCTTCCTGGCATAACATTGAAGAACCACAAAATAAAATTGCCCCTTCATACTATGTTTCAGCTTCTATCTTGTTCTGCTTCTGATACGGAAGTCTCCAAAATCTGCTGTCATTTAATCCCTGTGTTGCAGGTGACCAGAGGGGAGTTTGAGCAGCTTTTGGCAGCTCCACAGCCCAGGCTGAGCCCCATCCTTCAGCGGAGCAGCATCAGCGCTGCTGCMCCGGGATCTGGGGCTGTGCTCCCAGCACAGGACGCGCTGCACACGCTCATCCCGGGAGAATTCCCCCCAGCGCTGGCCTTGTCCTGTTCTGCACCCCCAGCTCCTTGTCGCCCGCTGGAGGAGGAAGATGAGGGGTTCTCAGGGGTTCCTGGAGGCTGGGATGGAGCTCTCGGAGCGCCGCATCCCGCGGACATCACTTGTGCGGCAGGCTCAGCAGAGGGAGCCCCGCGTCCAGCCCTGGAGCTGAGGAGGGCGCAGAGCTGATGCCTCTCGCAGAGGAAGGTCGCCCTCCTCTTCCTCCCTCCCMGGGGAGCCTGAGCGTGCTGCTGGAACGGGAATGCCCCGGCAGGGTCGCACGGATCCCTGTGCCAGCGCTTTGTGCTGTTTTTTGGAGCACTCGGAGCCCGCCCCTGTGATGCTGAGCTCCCAAACTCGGCTCTCCCACCACATCCCTGGGGCAGCATTCTGCTGGAAAAGTGATGGAGGAGGAGGAGAACTCTACATAGAGCCTGAGAACAGGAGATCTAAACACTCTTTCAGTCTTTGGAATCACAGAAATATAAGTGTCTCAGAGATGCCTCAGTAGGTGGTTGAACGACAGCCTTTAATCCTGTACCTCGKCTCCCTCTTTTTTGAGGCACAGATACACTTTGCAGCCATGCTGACAGCATAAACATTTCTGCATTGTCCAAACTTGTTTGCTACTCAGTGGAGTCCTGACMCTCTGAAACTGCCCAAACATCCTGCAAGGCATGGCACTGGCCCTGCCACCACTGTGTGCAGCCTGGGCAGGGGGCGTCTCTCTGTCACAGACATCTTTTRTGGAAAATMMTTTCCTTAGGATTTTTTCCTCCTGAGAAGCTGAGAGGCCTCAGGAACAAAATGTAAACAATGGTTATCTGCTGCTGTGGAATGCAACRGGTGGATCTGGGATTGGTCTCATGTTGGATGTTTGTAATTAATGGYCAATCACAGYCCAGCTGGCTCAGACTCTCTGTCCGAGACACAAGCCTTTGYTATCATTCTTTTCTATTCTTAGCCAGCCTTCTGATGAAACCTTTTCTTCTATTCTTTTAGTATWGTTTTAMTATAATATATACCATAAAATAATGAATCAAGCCTTCTGAAACATGGAKTCAGATCCTCGTCTCTTCCCTCATCCMAGAACCCCTGTGAGCACCGTCACAATTCTCTTGTGTGGCAGCTCCTGTACATCCTCCCTGTGTTAAATATTAACCCATTACTGCTGATCTTCCAGGCCCTTTTACACTATCTCCAATTCTCTTGACACACAAGGAGAATATTTGGAGTGTAATTTGAATTTTCTATGCATGGCTTCTTCACTGTTAATTTTTTAATTGAAAAATCAGGCTTTCAGCTAAATAAAGATTTTTAAGGAAACATCTTACTACCCATAAAATATTTTTGGTCAAAACCTAACCTGTTTTAACTTTCATCTGCAAGGCTTTCATATTTGTGACAGYTGTGTGAAAACATTTACTTCTCATGTTGGCAGATCTTTCCCCCCAACAACAGTTAGGACTTTATCTTGGAAACTTCCTGTTTTCCAAAGAGTTTTCTGTTTGAGCAGCCCGTGTGCCCAGCCCTGGTTCAACAAAAGCTGTTCATACTCCAGGCCRAGAGGCAGAGGAGAGGATGGGCACAGCGGTGATTTTGTGGCTGTGCAYTGCTCAGGACAGCAATAGTTAAGAAAATCTGACTCTAAAAGAAAACAAGCAAAGAACCAACCTCAGTGAGGTACGTAATGAACATTTCTTGCTTCTTTAACCCAGAACTTCAGGGTCTGAGACATTCTCATGTGGGTGTGTTTGTTTGTTTGCACATCCATGACTTACCTGGGCTGAAGGAGTTGCTGTCACTGGCAGGCAAGAGGCGAAGCCCCAGCCCAAGGCATCAGACCTGATATTCCTGTCACCCACTTTTTGTTTTCCTCACTCTTTACCTCTCTTTTCTCTTTGCAGTGAAGCAGGAGTCTGTCCTCTATGGAGTCCCAAACTGAATTTTGACACAGCCACCCTGCAACTTGAGCTAGAACTGGYTTGCCTGTTCCAATAGGTAAGACTGAAGAAAACAAGCCCTACYAGAAAGTGCATTGGCCTGCCTGTGATTTTAAACACAATTTGGCATGTGATTTGATTCCCTTTGAAACAGGCCAGCTGGTTAAAGTCCAGCTCCAACAGGCACTTGAGAGGAATCTCAGCAAGTGAACATGCTTTTAACACACCCTGCTCCATCATTCATGAGGACCTGTTGGAGAGCAAGCCACTGCACTCTCCAGAAGTGCTGGCTGCTCTGCTGGAGCACACCAGGCCCTTTCCAGTCTCCACCACCACCCTGTCCTCTGAAACAAAGAGCCACAAACCTGAGGGGCAGCTTGTGAGCCTCTGTCTCATGTGCAG
>JACDOX010000030.1:3938734-3974177 GCA_014549065.1 Cardinalis cardinalis
AAAATGAGCCAACATACTTCCTGCAAAGGTTTGCTCTGTGAGAACAGCAGCTTGGGTGCTTTGTCATTTCCTCACTTTTAGACACTGATCAGACAGTCACCTTCACAAAACTATCAGGTGATCTCATTATTGCTCCCTAAGAGAATAAGTTTTGTTTGGTTTTTTTTTTTTCTTAATAAAGGTGGGCTGAAGCAAATTGTGGCACCTGGAATTGCAAAGCTGCTGCTGGATCCCAAAACCCTGCTGAGCACAGGAACATTGCTGGAACCTGTGGGGACTGAAAAATGGCAAGAGTAAGATCTGCATTTTATACAACTGATGCTATTAAATGACTTCTGCGGCTGCATGGACATATCTGCTTGTTCTGACCTATTAGATATCAGAGTATTTGTATATATCTATATAAAAAATTGAATTGTTTTTGTGGATCTCCTTCTTAAAACATCCTGCAGGTGAAAGGAGGTTAGCAGCTCAGCAATTCAAATGTCAGTTTCTTTCCATGTCAAATTACAGGAAAATGGTTACTTACATGGAAAGAGTAAACCATTTACTATCAAAAAATCAAAGTGCCTGGGTGGGTGAACACGTGGAGTTCAGGGTTTCATGGCAAAGTCTCCACTGCTGARACTGATGCTCCCATGGCTTCTTCCTGTTTTTAATTCAGATATTMTTTTACTCAAACATGTTCTGTTTGTTGAATTTCACCTACCCCCTGCTGCCCTGCCTGAGGTTCACAGTCATGGGAGATGAGTTGTTAAGGTTGACACAACCAGGCTTTYTGGTGGTGGGCAACAGCCCTGTTCTTCTCCAGACTGAACAAGAACATCCCCATTCCATTCTTCCTTCAGCTCTGTTATTTTAACCAGTCCTTTCCTTGACAGATAGCACAGAGTAAGACAAGAAACTCACAGGCCCTAAAACATCACAGGTGTTCTCTGCAGTCACCTCTGCAGAGCCTGGCAYGATGTGTTCGGGCTGGGATGCAGAAAATGCCACTGGACACCACAAAAATCTCATCATGGATGTGCTTGGCAGTCCTGAGGGAGGTTTGTAGCACATCTTCTGCAAGGCTCCTCTCTCAGGAAAAGCTTTGTGTTGTTATATAAAAGGCATCACAAGCATTATGTGCCACCCACCTGCTGCCCCTGTTCACCCCTGGAACAGGATTGCTACAAAAATTGGTTGAGTCTGAGATGCAAATACACCTGTTATCTCCATGTGTTTATATAATCACATAAAACATCTTATTGTTTCTTAAATAATAAATATGTGCTTTTACAGTTTTTTCCCCCCTGGAGCCTTGCTGGATGAAAGGTGTCGTTCCATAAAATATTTTATTCATGGCTATGTTTATCCAGACTGCGACACCCTTTTCCAGAGACATTATCTAATTCTAGCATCTGAGAGAATCTTTGAATAAGATTTTGTGGTAACCACAAATAACAAAGGGAGAAAGATTGTGGAAAGGTAAAAAGGCTGATCTTGATTTGCAGCAGGCGAGCTAAAAATTCCCTGCAGCCCCTCAGCCCTACATCCCAGTCTCTTTGTGCTGCTTTGCTCTTTAATAATGGCTTCTTTTTTTTTTAAAAAAAAAAGGACAAGACAAATTGTCTAGCCACAAGAATTTAAACAATGCTTTTAATCTGAGTGAAGAAATGTACTGCACTGCTTGGCTGCCTTTAAAGTCTACTATTGCAATATGTCAGCAAAAGGTGTATTTGTAGAAGGGAGAGCTGTAGCTTAATGTAGCTGCACCATAAAGTTATTTATCCCTGCTGTGCTTGATTTACAATTCTCAATAAGTTCCTTGACATTTTTTTTTCTGCTGAGAAACCTTGAGGTGGTGCCTGCAGAGGTGGAAGCAGGGGGTGATTCACTGCTCCTCACCCCTGGTGCTGCCCTTGCCTCTCAGCCAGACGAGCTGGTCCGTGATTAATTTTAATTCTTCTTTAAATAACACGAGTTTTAAGAAAAGGGAAATCTCACTGCACCTTTTCATCTGAAATGCACTGAACAGCACACATTTTTCTTGRATGGAAATAAACATTTCCACCCTAAGGGCTGGTGACATCTTGATGCTCTTTTTGCACAGATCAAGGGCCTGACATGGATCTGCCTCTCCCCCATTGGTCTCCAGCTGCGTCCTTCCTCCCTCAGCCTGAAACACTCTGCTTYACAGGGCCCCCACACCCCTGATGGGATCTTCTGTGCACATCTCTCTCAGGCCACAGGAGTGGATTGTGGAGGAGATTCCATAAATCCATGCAAAAGGACAGGGACTCTGATCATGTCTCATTTCCCATCAGGGTAGCCAGTGCCAGATGGTGCTCTGGGAGCCAACCCAGCCCCGTGCCCCAACAGACTGGTTGGGGACCAAAAAGTGTTTCCCATTAATTCCTGGAGTTCTCMGTTCCCTGGACACACCAAAATGTGCATCTTGTGTTCACAGCCTTTACAAAGAACTTGATACATGGCTTGTAAGGCCAGAAAGTTTGGCTGTTCCTGGRTGCACACATTTTCTTATCACACATTTGGGAGGGACTGTGCACTCCCCTTGTGAAAACAGCTCTGCACACAGATCTAAATCCATGTATTGGAAAGCAGGGAGACAGATGGCCTCTATTACCCCATGTAACCAAACACAGGATGCAGATGATCTGAAGCAATTAGAATGGGAGTTTTCCTATCTGAGAGTTTTAAAGAGGTTTCATTCATCATGTGCTTAGTGGCATGGCTCTAGCTCCAAGGATTTATCTGAGGCAGAGATATTAAAATATTAATAATAAAGCCTTTCTGCTCACTGTAACATTATGATTGTAAAGTGTTTTCATGAGCACTTGACACCAAAAGCATCACCCCAAATCCTGTGAGTTTCCCTTTTTCAGGGGAGTCATGAGAGTGGTTCTCCACTTCCTTCATGCCAAACCCACCTTAATTTTTAGGAGCAGTTCAGCAAACACTTTTCTGGGACACTCCAATGACCAGCTCACCTTGGCCCAGTGGGGATGGAGCAGGGAAGGCTCCTGTAGGCCTGTTCCAAGGAAGCTGGGAGAAGGTTTGTTTGGCAGGTGTGTGTGTGTGCTGGCTGTACCCCTGTTGGTTTGGCAGGTGTGTGTGTGCTGGCTGTACCCCACCCACCGAGGCTGCTCAGCCCTCTGGAATGCTCCTGCCTGCCCCGAGGGCATTACTGGGCAGGGGGAAGGTTTTTATCCTATAAACACAGCTGATCACATGGAGCCACCGCTTCTCAGCACCACCTTGTAAGACAAAGGGGTGAGCTGGGAAGAGATCATCYGAAAGAGGGACTGAGAGAATCAGAATCCATAAATCCGTATTTAGTTCCTGAGCTGATTTTTCTCCTAAGTGTTGCTTCTGAGTAACTCCTCCGGTTCAGCAGAAGTCACTGTGAAAAGAAAACCAGTGTTTGTGCACGCCATGTGCCATAAATCACTTCAGCACACACTGAAGTGTGGCCAGTCSTGGGTGAAAAGCAGGCAGCTGTTTGACATGCCGTGGCACAGCAGCTCCCCAGAGCAGATTGCAGTGGGGCAGGAAGAACGCCACAAAACTGCAAAGAAAGATTGAGTTAGGAGAGATGTAATTACCAAACCTGGACTATGTCCAGGACACTGGGGCAAACCCTCCTGCCTCTGCAAATTTGATTTTAACAACTTTAATTTTAAACACCTGATAGTCGTATTTYTTGCCAAGGGAGCAGATTGCTGAGAGAGGCAGCATTTCCTAAATAGAAAAAAATATCCCTAGAACATTAAGAAAGGAAAGAAGAAAAACCAACAAGAGTTTCCTCCTATAAGATTTGTGACACCTCAGTGGGAAAACCCATGAAATATCCACTGCAAAAACACATTTTCTGSGTTGTAGGTCAGCTTAACTTATAGCACCCCACAGCTCAGGCCAATATTTTGTGCATGGRAGTGATGAATTGTAGAAAGTGAAACCACACAGGGGCATCAGCACAGGGAGTCCAGGTCAGAGCAGTACAGAAAAAAACCAAGAAGAACCTGCCTAAAATAAGAAGAAAACTCAGCTTATTTTGCTGTTGAAACATATTTGTGCACCAGCATTTATTGATGGCATTGCAAGTATCCACCTCTGACAACCAAATGGTTCGACACACCAGGTTGCTTATGTGGAATTCAGTTGTGTCTACAGCCCTGCAACAAAACAAGCAAAGCAAAATGAACACCTGAAAGAAAACTTCTTGCATAACACAGACTCTCAGGATRTCGGGAGGAATACTGCTGACCTTGGCTACCCCTGAGATCTGCCATGTGAGCAGAGCAAATCACTTCTCACAGCAATTTGCAAGCTTTGGAATAAGCAAGTCCTGACCCTGCTWCAGCACAGGGGGATGGAGTAGGTGATTTTCTGGGTTCCCTTCCAGCCAGAAATTTCTGTGATATCAGGGCCCACTCCCAAAACCCATAAACCAGGTTCCAAAAGATAATGGAAAAATAATAAAGCATCTACTACTGCAAGTTGTAAGGTGCTGCAGGAAGCCAGTGCTGCCCTGCAGAAGGGTGCCCTGAAATAGTTTGCAGACAAGTGGCTTTAAGTAAAAGAAGCTGTACTTGCATCACCCTGAAGTAACTAGAAGCACATGGAGAATCTGTTTTCCCGGCTTTTTCACCCAAGTGATACAACCTTCTCCAGTTGCTGCTGAAAGGAATTTAATGAAATAATCAATATGTGAGATTATTTCCATGTTTGCACAAAACATGAAACAAGTGTTCGGGACTTGCTCTGTCCCATTTTCAGGCTCTGCTTGTGTTGCACATGGGACACATTTATCTCAGATGGAAAAAATCTGCAGCACTGATTTCCCTGGTGTATGTGCAGCTCACACCAGGGTGTTGGATACCCCTGTAAGAGCAGAGCCTGAGCTGTGGCTGCTGAGCACGTGGCCCTGGGTCACACAGGAGCTTCAATTCCCAAAGAGGAAGAGGAGGGCTCAGGCAGGTGCAGCTGTAGCTGTGTGCCATGCTGAGGATGCTGCAGCCTCCTGCTGTGCAATCCTCACCCAATCCTTACACCAGACCTGCAATGCAAGGCCTGCATTAAAGCTTGCACTCTCACTGAGTTATAACCAATTCCTTGCTCACAGACTGTGAACTGCAGCTCGTGGGGAGAACAYCCTCACACCAGACCTTACACCAGCACTGCCACCCTGCTCTGAACACAGCCACCAYGAGAAAGTGTCACTTTGGGGTTTGGGGGGTGGCCACAAAGCCCTGCAACCAACCCAAGCCAGGGATCAGCCCTCATCAGCTTCGTTGTGTGCTTGGCTTGKCATGTCCAAGGCAGTGGATGCCCAGGGAATGCAGCAGAGCCAAGCTCTTCTGTGTTGCATTTTTAATCAGCTCTGCTGCCCCATTTCAAGAATGGGAGTGTTTACACTCTCTATCAAGAAAAGCAGCACTATTTTTAYAGCTTTGCTACATGCTGGCCTGTTCCCAGGTGCACACTGTTCACAAGTTGAACAAAATAGCAAAATGTTCCATGTTCCACAGTTTCTCCAGCAGCCTGGGAACAAGACATATTTCTATTTTATCCACCCTGCTGGTAATGAAGCTCAGACACTCATCAGAGGTTTGTTATTATTTTTAGCCATGACACAGGGAAAACTATAGTAGAAGCCATGTTTCTTTCCCTTTTGAAACCTCTGTRTGTAGAAAGGAGGCAATGGCTTTAYACAGCTATTTGTCCATTACACAGCTGCTTGTCCATTTTTTCTGAGCAGAGTAACGAAAAGGACCAGAGCAAAACTTCAGCTTCAGTTCTCCTCTGGTGTAAATCAAGACAGTTTCAGCCCAGAGCAGTGGAGGTGTCAGATAGTGCACACCAGGATGGGGTTAGGCCCTCTGATACAGGTGTAAGAGATTAATTGCAAACACTGGGATGAAAACAGCTTTTCTCTCTTCTTTTGTGTTATCCTATATCCTCACCTCTGATATTCTGTCTCTTCTAGAACTGTTGATGAATTGGGTTTTTTTAATGCAAAGATGACTTTAATGAATTGCAGAAAGACATCACCTTCTCTGACCAGCAGGAACCTCTTCTGTACCCAAGCCCTGAGCTCTCAGTCACCACCACAGCTGAGGCTSTCTGCAAACATGGACAGGCCCAGTGTCCAGCCATGGTCTGCACCTTGCAGTCTCAGCACACTGAAATTCGACTCTCAGCCCATTGGTTTCTCTGGCTCTGGATTGAAGGCACTTGAGACAGTGGTTTCATGTTTGGACTCAGGTGTTTATMATTTCTTWTCAGTAAAACAGTCTCATTACTGTGAGTTCAGCAGCTTTTCATCAGGAGGYACAAAATGGCCAACAWTCTCTTGTTACAAGGTCATTTAAGACTAAGCTATCCAGTTAAGAAAGGACACCTAGATTATTTCCCCTTTTAACCCAATAACTGATSCCACAGAGCTGCAATGCRGACTTTTCTGCCCAATTACAAAATGCCACYCAAACCCAAGAMRAAGGAAGAAGAAGCATGAAGAAGAAACCCAGRATGACACCCTGTGCCCTCCATCTTGCTCCCATCCACAACATACWAAAAATCCCAAAACCTRAATTTCTCMCCAAGTGATACACCTACACTGCTCTCTATAATCTATTTCACWCYYTTGTGGATTCYAGTCTATCTTGAAGTCTAGGAAACTTTCTCCATGAATGAGGGTCAAAGTCAGTGCTCCCCTGGGGGTCAGGGCACCCCAGAGCAGACAGGGAAATATTCCCTGTGCCCTCTGTTTTGACATAAGCCCATYACCTGCACTGGTATCCAAAACCTGTGTTATTGATGACTTAAACAATTGATTTACTATTTCCTATGACAATCTAGTGTCCTGATTTCAAAATATCTAAGGAGATAATTCCTTTTAAATATAGGCTTAAGCACTGAGGCGCTTTGGAATTAATATGAAAAACAAAAATAYGTTTCTTATTTTTTGGGACAGCAGTGCATTGAGTCATTATTTTTCCCAATGAAGAGAAGCATTCCTTTTTCACTTAAAGACTTCATGATAACCWCATGCATGGCCAACTTTAGGGCTTTTATGCCCAGCCCATATCATCCCAGTCAGAAAGTAATTCTGCAATTAACCCTGCTACAACCCCAAAAGGTGCACAGTGTCATTGGTCTGCTTTTAAATTGCAAACACATGGAGAAACAGTGGTGCAATTTTTCTTAATTAGAGAAAATGACCACACTTGAGAGAAAAAAAAAAATTTACACTGTTCTAATCATAAGCAATGCTTAAAAATTAACCCAAATATACAAAAAGCCCAGCCCCACACCTTCATGCTACACACCAATAGTCTGAAAAGCTTGCAACAGACTGGCCTAGCCCACAAAGCCTGTTCAGAAAGAGACTGAAATCACTGTCTTGTACCATTTGGGGGGAACCCAACCAACTTCTCTCTTTGTGTCTGAACACTCATAGCTTTTAATGGGAAAAAAGAAACACAATAAACCCTCATGATGTTGCCCATAAGGTATTGCTTCCAGCACTTCTCCTGCACACACCTGACACACACACACACACACATACACAGACATGTTAATTTTTAATTTTTACTGCTCAGGAGAAGCCTGAGTTTGTTTAGATTTGAGACAAAAAGCAGCAGTCCATCACCTCCTGTCGCTCTAAACCCCTGACATTTACAGAGCTCTTTCCAAACCAGTTCATTAAACACTGCCTGCATCTTAAGGCCATATGCAGCAGTATAATTTAGAGTGTATATTTTATAGGTTTCTTTTTCTGGTTTACTCGCTGATTATTATGTGCTGTAAAATTTCAATTATCCCAACCAGTCAGGGGAATAAAAAAGGGAAATAAAAAGTAGGTGATGGAAAAGTGTGTGTTAACAAATGCCATGGAAAAGATGCAACACTCAGATTTCAGTGTTATTAATGCTCCTTTCTCTTCTCACAGACAGATTAGCAGTAGGAATAAAAAGCACAAAACAACAACTAAATCATCTCCCTCATTCTTACATGCAGCAGATATTTCAGACCCGTGAGTGAAATTTTTCTTAATGTGGACAGACCCATGGGTGAAATTTGTCTTAGCTTTCCCTGTGCAAACTCACAGACCTGGGAGGAACAGCACAGCCCAAATTAAGGGCTGAATTTGTCCCAGCTAGTAAAAGCAAAGACTTGAGGGAGACGAGAAAATGCCTGCAAATTTTCCACATAACATGTAAGTTAACCCAATTCTTGAGTGTAGGGCAGATGTASAGGGCTAAAATGGCTGCTGATATAAAGGGAAATGTTCCTAAATAATTTCACCTTTCTCCATTTACATCATTTACATTGACACCCAATGCCCTAAAGAGCTGCAAACACAAAATGTTGTACCTGAAAAAAAAAAATCACAGAAAGGGCCGGGAAATTTTTATTCAGTGTGCCAAACACATAAAGCTGGGATGGTGAAACTTGGTTGTCCCTGCTGAATTCAAAATAGAGGGTRTGTGAACATGTGACAATATGAAAGGCCCCAGCTGTATAGTGACTTCTCCAAGCAATTTRTTACACATATACAGTTGTTTTAAGGGTGTACCACTTTCTCATGAACAGTGATTTTTAATGCAGGTTCTCCTGGTAGTCTTAGGCAATTTCTGCAGTGTCCAAAGTTGTTAAGGCAAACAATTTCTCACCAAAGGGATTCCAGCTGATTGGGCCTGACCCCATTCCAATGTGTGTATTTTCTGCTGTCACTGCTGCTGTCAGGATCACACCTCTGTGGGATGCCCCTAAGTGTCCACAGCCTGCACACCCAATTTTTGAAGGCTGGGGAAGCTTGGCAGATGTTTCCAATCTCACTCTCAAGAAGTTGACTTCTTTGCATCAGCTTGCATATTCRCTCTGACTTGGTTCTTTGCTGAGTAGTAACCTGGAAAACGCACAAACAGRATTAGGGTAGGACACTGAGAACAGCTGCTTTTCAAGAAATCTCTCAAATCGCATTTTCGTGTTGAAGAAATAATTTTGACTTCTCTACAGCTCCTGAATGAACAAAACTGATACCTTTAGCATGTCCCACATAAAGTTATGTAATACCAAGCAAAACAAAGGAAATGTGCTGGCTTTTATCCAGTTGAGACCAAAAGCCTTTGGACCCTCTCATGCAAGATGAGCAATGCAACATTTCACTCCAGTGCTGAGATCCACTGCTGCAGTGCTTTTCTGGCAGAAATGGGACTGGGGTTTTTTTTCACCTCCTTAAAAGTAACAAAAAATATGTAATATGTAATATGTATCATCAGAAGAACTATGTATATGTGGCATTTTATTTCTGCTTATTAGGTCAAACTGCAAATTCAAGGGCTTCATAAAAGCTTGCACTATYGCTGAGTTATAATTAATTCCTTGCTCACAGACTATGAACTGTGGCTCATGGGGAGAACATCCTCTGCATTTTCATCTGTAAGTGCAGCTGAGTCTTTGTTTCAGGTGCAAACTTAAGTCACCCTTAACTACAGAAATGTGATTATAATGCAGGACTTCCCCTATGAATTCCTTCTCTGCTTCCCAATCTTGCACAAAAAAAATCCCCCAACATAATTTTTTCAGGTCATAAGGCAGAACTAGCTGAAATGGAAGGTAGGTGAGTATTTATCTTTAGAGTTCATGGGGTTTACCTGGTATAAATTGTTTATATTCATAGCAATGCATTTGTTTCAATTTCAGTTCAGGATGATATTTAAAACTGAGCTTTCTACACTGTCAAATTGGCTACAGCTATCAGGTCCTCTCAGCATGAAGTCTTGCTTTCATTTCAAAGCAGAACATTACTGGCAGCATGACTGGAATTCTGTAGGCTTTGACTGCCAAGTTTGTGCAGAGAGATTCCTGCAGCCAACTTCCTTCAGCATGTGTCTGCATGGCACAGTGGTACCTGAACTAGCCCTGAGTCAAATTTCTGGAGCAGGATGTGATCCCAAGGAGAATTTAACTCTGTTAACTCCTGATAGAAAAGCTAATCYTGCTATTACCATAACCCTCTGTAGTCTCTTGGTGGAGCAGTAAGGAAAAAAAAAWAATCTAAATTACCAAATGCGATCCTTTCTATTTATTTCTTCAATTTAAAAGGCTTCTCTGTAGATAACCTTCATTTTGKTTTGGGGAAGGAAATGCATCAGGAATTATGCTTAGCAGATGAAATTCAGAAAAGACTGAAAGGGTTGGTTCTCAGGGACTCTAGCTGCTCAGAGTGACCCCAAGATGWGTCAGAAAGTCTCTTTTCCCAGCCCAGTGGTCAAAGAARGAGTCAGAACTTTTAATTTCTTGGTCTCAAGGCTGTTTATTGTATCTTATCTATAAAATTCTYTCTCCTGTCCCGCTGAGGTCTGTTCAGCAAGACAGTCAGAGGCAYTCTGCCTGCCCCCAGGGTGGTGTTATGTCTTTATACTAAAAATTACATATACAATGTTTACAATTACTTYCCAATACCTATCACCTATGTTAGACAGTGAGCTTCCACTCTAAACCAATCTGTAATGCCAACATCACAGCAGAAAATGGAGGCCAAGAAGAARAARGAGAAAGGCWGGACATGCCCAGATCCCTTCATCTTGCCCCCCTGAACCCCCATTCTAAAAAACCCCAAAATCCACTTTTTCACCTCGTTATAATTTCASTATCATTCTACTTAATTTGTCGTGGCTTGCAGATCTTCATCTAAGGTTGGTAAYTTGCTCCAYGGGYCATAATCAAACTCACAAGCATTTTGGGCTCTGTGCCAGGGTCTCTGAGCCCCCTGGCAGGGGTCTTGGCTGCTCAGGACAGCCAGTTGGTATTCCCATTTCTGCCAGTGAAGAATCYTAGCAAGAGCCCAACAGCTCAGGTGCCCACAGGATGAACGAAGCCTGACTTCCAACCTGAGCAGCCAGGAGGATGCATTCCCCAGAGCCATGTTTGGATGGTGTAGCCTCCACCTGAAATGCCACACAGAGTCCGTGGGAATTGGCTGGTTTGCCCAAGGAGCCCCAAGGAGTACTTGCACTGGCACAAATAAATGAAGGGGCTGGRGTTTGTCAGGAAAAAAGCCTGGCTAGAGAGACCCAGGAGGGAAAGTTTTCYGTTGTTCAAATAAACCTGCCCAAATAGCTGCTTTCCTTTCTCCCCATCTTGCATGGACTCTCTGCTTCACAAGTAAGACAGCCTAATGAAAACACAGGGTTTTTACCAGTTTTCTCTCTGACTCTTAGCAGAGGAGGCAAGGATTCATGGATGTCTCCCAGGAGAGCCAAGGTCTAAATGTAACAGCCAGAGACAAGCCACAAACGTTGGAAGAGAAGAGCTGGCATGGAGCACCAACCTTGCCAGTGGCAGGGAAAAAAAAGGAAAAAAAGGAAAAAAGGAAAAAAGGAAAAAAGCTTGCATTGGACCTGCTTTTTGAATTTGAGACTCTCCCAGAAAACAGAGCAGAACCATTCTGGGTCCACATCAAAAAGGAGCAAATGGAAATGGAATATATCTATATTAAAGGGTGGGGAAGTAGAAGGAAAAGCCTACTTTTGTGCTGGTTGTCTCTCTGCATGACTGAGGAGTCAAAAGCAKCAGTAAAAACTCTGCTTCTTCCATTCTGGAGGCTCCAATGTCCACAAAACCCCATGGCTGGGTTCTAATATATCGATATTTATTTCTTGCTGCCTTTGGCAGCCTAAATTAAAAGCACATTGYTGGATCTCAATGTAATGCATTACAGTGTTCTTGTTGACCAGAGCAGGACACAGATAACCAGGATAAACCCAGCCTCAGATCCTAATCCCAAGGCAAGCTTCCCTTATGGGATGGCAGCAGGCGAGCAAAGGGATGGAGGAAAGGGTCAGACCCTGTCTGTAGGTGTGACTTTCCCTGGCTCAGTTTTGCCTGAATTACTTGAGTCATGCCCAGGGGACAGGGTGACCCCAGAGGGACACATCTGATGCCCCCCTTTAGCTGGCAGTGAGGAGGATCTGTGCATGAGAGAGAAGGATTAAGAGGCCTCATCTCCAGGCACCACCAAAAGAGAAAGCTGCAAATGCTTTTCCTGGCCCATCTTGCACACCTACAGTCCTTGGGGACAAGAGGACTGGTTGCTAGACTAAAGTGCTTTCTCTTATGAAAACACATGTGAGAAAGTGTTAAACTGCAGCGTGGTATTTTGGTTTCTACATCCCCTGATGAAATGTTTCTTGCCTGGGGAAAACRGGAGCGGAAGAAAAATATCCCCTGGAAATATCTGCATAATTTACTCCCACACACCTAGTGAGAGATTTACAATTGAGCAGCAGTTCCCCTGAAACCATCACCACATTGTGCTCTGAATTACACTTTTGTACTCCTACCTGCAAATTATACTGTTAATTAGTTAATGGCTGTAAAGTGCTTTGGAGAAGAAGAGAGCACTCATTAAATACCATTGTTCTGCTCTCCAGTGTGCAATGTTCCACTCTTCATTAATCTCCAACCTCTTCYCCAACCTCTTGCTAGCAATTAAGTTTCATAATCTCAAGTAGCAAATTAGTCTGAGATCTGCATCGCTGTTCAGAATGTGTTTCCTGAAACTTTAGCTTCAATTGTATTCTAGAAAATTTCAAGCTGCTGTCTTACGTGAAATTCCCAGATGAAAATCCTTGATCTATGTCTTGAAAGCCTCCCTTTGGATAAACCAAAACTTGGTTTCCTTTCCTTGCCCTTTCCTATAGACAAGGGAAATCTAATATATGGGATGAGATTTTTCAGAGAAGTTCGAACCCCACTGAGAGGAGCAAACAGGGCCCAGATGCTCAGAAGAGCTCAGCATGCAGAATACTGGGAACTAAACGTTTTTTCACAGTGCTGAAACCCACTCCTGGCAGCACACCCAGGAGAGGCATTTGAGAACTTAGCCCCTTCTGCCACCCAGCCAAATTTAAGATCAATTTGCCCTCAAAATTCCTGGATGCCTTCACTGAGTACAACATCCAAGCTGAAGTTAGCAGGAGACCTGGCTGCTCTCTCTGGTTTCTGCTTTAGATGGCTGAGCTGTGCTCCTTGCTGGACTTGGGAAAAGATGCCCACAGCCAAACCTACAGGCGAGCAAAAAAGCCAAAAAGGAAGWGAAAAATGTCCTTTAAGGTAGAGCAGCAAAAGACAGACAGCACAGAAGTGGTACCTGGAGAAAACAACCATGACTATCACCTTAGACAAGGGAAAGGGCCTGAAAAAAAAGACTTCCACGACAACAAAGTCTGATGGCCACCAATAAAGCACAGAACACAGGTTTAATGTACAGCTGAGGTGGTATCTCTGTTCTGACTGCTTTTACCAGAATTAATTTTGCTGTGTCAGCCAAGATGGAAGCTGAAGGTGATCTGGGCAGTCTCCTGATTCTTGCCTGGTATTTTCATTCCCTTTTCTYTTAAGGAATTCTTTCCTGAGAAATGGTCACAGTCAACAAAAACACTGCCTTTCCTGCAATGGYAAATCCCATGCAAACAACCAGTAGGTGGATTTCCTATTTCCCAGAGGCTGCCATGAGGACAGAAGAGATGAGGTTTTACCTCCTCTGGCAGGTGAGGTGGGGACATGGCAAGACCAAGAAAATACAGGCATTTTGCAGGTTTCATAGACCAGAAAGGCATAAATATACCAATACTAATTCCTGCACCAGGTCTTCATTTTCTGCAAGAGCTTAAAAATATATCTTTAAGGTCATTAAATTCTTTCTCTCTCTCTTTGGATCAAGAAAATTCAGCCCCTCCTCACAAGCAGTGGATATTCAAAAAAAAAAAAAAAAAAAAAAAAATTTGCAGGGAAATTAGCAAACAGCCAAATTCCAGATTTGTTGTGCTACTGAATTCTAAAGGGCATAAAGAGTCTGGGAACAGAGCTGGGAGCTATTTACTGGTGATTTGTTTCTAGACCATGCAATCAGGCAGAGTTCCTGCAGAACCTGAAGCTTCAGCTTTGGTCCTCAAGGCCTCAAAGGGCTCTCCTGCCACAGCAAACACAAATCCAGCTGTGGCTGGAACAAACATCACTGCTCCATGTTATCTTTGCAGGGCTGTATCTCATCCTCCTGAGCTCTGGGCATCCCCTCACAATCACACCCCCAGTGCCTACTCTGAGAATGTCTCTGGGTGGTTTTGGTACCAAGAGCTTGTCAGGGACAGGGCAGTGCTGGCATTTAGGTGGTTCTGCACAGAAAACTGCCACAGGAWGCTCTGATGCTGAGGGATGGGGCTCCTCCTCCTGGGTGGAAGCCAAGTGTCAGTTCTGCAGCTGATGACACTGACTGCACACCTAAGCAGGAGGTCCAAAGAGGTGGACTGGCCCCTGCATCATTTGTAAATCTTATTCCTTAGTCAGAGCCCTTATTCAGAACCCTTAGTGGCTCTGAACCAGCATCCTGCAAACACAAGACCCACAGGAAACGCAGAGAGGGGCAGGTCTGGGTCACCCTTCTGGTACATGGGGTGACTTCCAAATATTTCTTGTGGTTCTCTGGAGGTGGCTGGAGCTCCAGGAGGGAAAAGGGAGTGTGAGACACCATCTGGGGCTGACCATGAGGTGTGATGGGACCCCAGGTGATTCTGCATCCTTCTGCATGGTTCTACCYGCTCGTCCAGCGTGTGGATGCTCCTGCCCGCGGGAGCAAAGCTGGTAGGGGCCCACAGGATGTTCCTCACTCCCTGCAGGGCCCAGGGAAGGTGGAAAAGCACTTTTCCTAAGGAAAAGCCGCAGAGAGCACAAGGACAAGGATAATCCTCTAGGTGGCATGCAGAGACTCCAAACTTCACACGGAACACTTGCCGGGGCTGGGCACAGCCCTGCCCTTCGCCATCCTGGGATCCTGGGAACACCTTGGATGCTTCTCCAAGCCCTCGGCAGCTTCAGCTGAGCTCATTCTGAGGCAGTCAGCTCTTAGGAAATGGAAGAGGTCTAAGGAAGGGGGGTGCTTTGCAGGAATCTCCATGTTAGAAATTCCCTTCATTCGTAGGAGGAGCTGGTTGGAAGCAGTGAGGGTTGGGAAGAAAGGAGGTGCTTGTCAAACAGTCATGGCCTTTCCTATTAGCACACTTTAACAACACACAGGAATGAAATAGAAAAGACCTTGTTTTGCTCTGTTAATGATTGTGTCTATTCCAGCACAGCTTGCCTTGTCTTTAACACTGTCTAATTCCAGGTGTTCCAAAAGAAGATAAAATGCCTGCAGAGAGGATAATTACAGAACAGCCTTTCCCTATGGAAAGTTTCCTCCTAATGTGCTTAGTTATGTCATCAATCACAAAGGTTCTAACTCCTCTAAGCTTACATCATGTGCATATGGTGCCTGCTGTCATTGCCATTATTTAAGGTGGCACCCAGGGTGAAATCGTGGCCCTACAGAGTCACTGTGAGTTCACTGCAGCAGAACCAGCATGGGGCTCCTCAGGTTTTCAGGACTCTTTCCATGTCTGGGCTCCAAAGCTGCACCATCACTATTCCCACAGCTTTTTCTGGGTTGTGTGGGTGTATTAAAAGATCTGTAAAACCAGACCAAAGTGTTTCTGAAATGCAAAGGCTTTGCTGGTGGGGTGCTTTCTTTCTCAGCCCATGGTTTCTGTGCCTCCTAAGAGCATGCTGTCAGGTGAGTTGTGTGGGTTGAGATATGAACAGGTTAACAATGAAAACAGGAAAATACCAACTACTATTACTAACTGCAAGTGAGAGATAAATAAAACCCAAAGGAAACAAACAATTCCCAGTACAGTTGTTCCCCAGCTGCTGATTGACGCCCAGCCCTGAGCAGGGGTGGCTCCTGGCCAGCTCCCACCAGTTTCTGCACTGACCATGAGGTTCTGTGGTGTGGAACATCCCTTTGGCCAGCTCAGGTCACTGTCCTGGCCRTGCTCCAGCCCAGCTCTTTGTGTCCTGCTCKCTGGCAGAGCACGAGACACTGAGAAGTCCCTGATTGCAGTGAGCACTGCTCAGCACCAGCTCAAACATCCTTGTGTTATCAGCATTCTTCTCACCCTGAATCCAAACCACWCCACTGTACCAGCTRCTAGGGRGAAAATTAACTCCATCCCAGCCAAAACCAGGGCAATATCCAGCCCTTATTCCATGGCATTTAAGTCATGCCAGCTTCCACACTTCCCAAGACCTGATCATCTTTTGGTATATATATATATCTATATATCTATATTTATTTATTTATTTATTTATTTATTTATATAATAAATGGTAACATTCCCACATTCTCTCAGTCATGGACCTTACCTATAACAGTCCATTAAGTTAATTTAATCCTCAGTTCATACCTTGGGGTTCCATCTGTTACAACAATCTTTCAGGACAGGAARGATGGTGCTGAGCAGTTTAACAGCATTCTCTCTGCTGCAGATGCAAAGAAAGGTGCTGAGAGTATTTTTGTGGATTTTAGTGGCACTTTGGCTGAGATTACGGAGGGTCTGGACAAGCTGAGGTGCTCCAGGGGCAGCAGAGCCCCTCTGGGTGTGGGTGTCTAAGCCAGGCTTGAGAGCYTGGAGGTGCTGGTGGTGACCCTTGTGGTGTGTGCATGGGTGAGTTCACATTCTACACCAGTGGAGGAATGGAGAAGGTGCTGCTGTGATGGAGTGATCATGGACAGCCATGGCCAGATTTGGCCACAAACAGAACCCCAGGATGGGTCAGGCTGGAAGGGACCACTTTGGGTCATCTGGGCCAACATCCCTGCTCAAGCAGGGTCRTCCCAGAGCACACAGACATTTTTGTGTCACCACAATCAACATTACATATTTCCCTGAGTTTTAGTAATCTTGAACATTTCTTGAGAAGTGAAGGGTTTTCATGTTTTGATTTCCATGTTGCTCTCAGCAGACTTGTGAGGCAGGCTGAATAATGCCTTTGTGGGAAGGTAGGACTGACTGTATCATTTACTCMATTTTTCAGATTATGATACACAGGCGGACTTGGGGAGGGGTTCTTTTAGCATTGAGGGGGGGTGGATCTGCCTTTGGAGTTCTCATTTCTGAATTTGAAAGGGTTGCTTGTTTTATTCTTCTCTGATCCTCTACTGTCCAAGAGCAGAAAAAGAGGGAAGAGCTGGAAAAAGGCAACAGTGTTCCTCAGTTTACAAAGCAGGAGGAAAACTATCATTAATGATCATGAAGACGAAGATTTCAACTGAGAAAGGGATAAAAATATTTATTCCATGAGACAAGACTGTTGCTAAATTCAGRCAGCAGAGCCCTTTTCTCCATCTTCCTCTGCCCCCTATGATAAGACTTGCACCATTCTTTCATATTCCATCCCTTGGTATCACCCCTTCAAAGGCAGAGGCCAAAACTTTGCTTTACATCTCCCCCTTCCAAACCATCTTTAAACTCTCATGGGGAAAACTGGACATGGAATGAGGAGACCCTTTTTGCTCCATTGGTGCTCCTGCAAATCCAGCATTTCAGTGTGGGGGCTGCAGAGGGGGAGCCTTCTTTTTTAAGACCTAGTGGCAATTTCAGGTGTTAAGAAAACCTGTCTCTATCTTCATTGTTACATCTTGCAAAGTGTTTTGAGGCTGTTCCTTTGTCAAATGACAGACTATGAAACCACATGTTTTGCTGGCAACAATTGTTTTTCTTGTAGTCAAAGTAATTTCCTATGGAAGTAGCAATGTCAGGGCTCAAGTTTGTTTCACAGAAAATGGAACTCTTTGCAAACACAATTCTGTGTTTTCTTACTGTTTATTTTTTCTTTCAGGAAGCTGAAATTAATATTACAGTTTCTGGCATAGCCGTGTGTAATCACGTGCCTTATCTTAGGCACATTGGAGGTATTTGTGCCAAATGCTATAAATCATCTTCTTAGCCATTTTCAATCATGATCTGAGGTTTCACAAGATTTATAAAGGCAATCCATGCCCAGGCACGACCTCATCCTCAAGGTTCTGCTCTTGGTTTGCAATGTGCTTTTTACAGTGGGTCACTCCCTGCAGGACTGTTCCCTGAGCTGGGATTGCCACCCATTCTGAATGGCTGGAATCACTCATGCTTTGATATCTCCTGCTTTTGATTTGATGCACAGCTACAGCTAGGGCAAGGGGAGGAAGCAGRGGCTTGCAGCAGAAAGAAGGCTGCATGGATGTGTCTCTTTTCCAGTCACACCAGCTGCTTCCTTCATGCCCTTTGATCCATTGGGATTGTCACTTTGAGATGTGATGCTGCCTTTATRGGTCTAGATAGGAAATGCAGACTAAGAAAAGCAGGGGCACCAACACAGTATGGTCTTTATAAACACCCTTTTTTCTCCTCAGTTTTGTCTGGGTAGAGTTTTGTAACTTCCTATTTCTTACACCAATAAGATTTAAATGAGAATTAAAAAGTACAGTGTTTTTATTCCTGGATATTGTGTGACAACTCAGGCCAAAACCCAAAGAAAAAGGAAGGATGATGGCAGGTTTGTTAACTTAAGGTAAGTGTGATAAATGTGAAGAGAGACAGCTAGGTTATTCTATCAGTTCTGGTCTCTGTGCAAAGCTAAGGGCTTGTATATTCTGTGACTTGTAGCCTTTATGAAGTGCCAGTGAACCAAAAGACAAATTGCTGCATGACACCAGTGCTTTCTAATAGCGTGTGCCTTGAAAAATGGTGCTGAGGGAGTTCCTATTTTCAATTAACTCTATAAGTGAAAAGATAAATGGAGACAGAGGAATCACCACTCCATTATCTACTCACCTGTTCACTGGAGATAAATTTTCAAATAGGCTTAAGAGTATTGACTATAACATAAAACCCAGATGKAAACACAGGAAAAATTAGGGGCTAGACAATCTTTCACACTCCATTTATCCTCCTGCATTTAAAACTCAGTCTAAAACCTCTGAATTTGGAGGAAATAGAACTTTCTCCTTCCCCCACCCACCCCAGAAGCAGATTCCCCATTAGTTTTCATATCTGCAATGTCCTTCCTACTGAAACAAAGCTACTTTTGCCTTCTGAAGAGTGTGTGATTTAGTTAGCCYTTAGAAAACATAGCTAAGTATATTTCTGAGCAAGTACACCCCATTTTGGGGATGGTACAGTTACTTGACCTTTTGCCTGTTGACATATCCCTGAACAAATACTGAAAAAAAAAGCATAGGCATAAAACAAAGAGGAAGGTTGTAGCTGTAAATATCAAAAATGCTTCTGTAGTGTTTTTATAGAGATGCTAATGYAGAGAAAGATTGCATTGTATGGAGTAGAGGAAAAATGCATGCTCATGTGGAGGGGTGGTAAATGTAAAAGCACAGCCTCTGTTTTGGGAGGGAGGTGGAAAAAACCTTCATTGAACCTGCCCTGCACACCCTGGCAGGACAGCTGAGATCCGGGAAAACAGCAAAGTTCTCTTCTGCCCATGGACACAGGGCTTCCCTGGCACTGTGAGTGYTTGAAGGGGGTGCCTGGAGCTGCTCAGTGCCACCTCTGAAACAAACTTTGGCCCTCAGTCCTTGAGCAGCAAAATTCAGTCACTCCTGCCTTCTGGTCAGCTTTTCCTCAAGTGACATTCAGCAAGACTACACAACAAAAATGTGTAAATTGATGGTGTACTTCTGGAGAGGAGTTTTTGAGCTGTTAATTGTAATTCCACCTGTCTTCTTTCACTGCTGTGCAGAGATGCCAAAGGTGTGCACGGGAGATGGAAACACAGTGGTGCTGAGCTTTTGCTTTTCTTCTTCCCCTTTTTGGACAGCAGGAACTCTATCTGCTCTATGGTGCAGGTGTTTTCTGCTGGGCCATGAAGGATGATGGCAGGTTTGTTTCCTGAACACCATGGRAAGGGGTTTGCAACCCCCCAGCCATTGCCAGATGACAAAGCATGTGCATCAGGAGCAGATACGGTACCCAAGGAGCACTGGCAGGACCCATTGCTCCTCAGAGCTGCTGCATTCTGAGCCATGAGCTTTAAAGTGATTAGGGGAAAACTGACAGTTGACATCAGCTATAGCTTGTATTTTTGTTTCTTTATTAAAAATACTCCTACTTTTACCTTCACTTTCAATATTGTAACCTAAAATTTAACTCATTCTAATATGGTGGAAACTACTGAGTGATGTTCACAGTGAGCTCTGCAGATACAGCAACACCAAATTTATATACATTGGTTTTGTAAAGAAAGCTTTTGGGCTTTCTGCAAGTTTAAACATTATGGAGATCCAAAGAGTGTCACTAAAGCTGGATAGCTGGACAAAAGCATCAAGTAGGAGGAGGGAAATTTTGCCAGGCAGGCTCTGTCCCATGCTTGTCCTGCAGTGAGAGGAACTCCACAGATTCTGTTTGTTTCCAATACAACATCCATGTTTTCCCAGAGAAGCTGGGGATGCCCCATTCTTGGAAGGGTTCAAGGCTGGTGAGGGCTGGGATCAGTCTGGTTTGATGGAAGATGTCTCTCACTGTAGCAGGGGGGATTGGACTAGATGATCATCAAGGGTTCAGTGTGACTCCAACCATTCTTTTCTCCTAATCTGACAGCATTTCTGGCCCTTTTTTACCCACTATCCCTTAAGCAYGTGGAAAGCCAGAGGGTTTCAGTCATTTTCTCTGAGATGGACACCAGTGCCACCGAAGTTCACAGGTGTCAGAAGAGATGAGCCTGGTTCTGAAGGATTTGAGCCCTTTGTCCCCCCTCTTGCCCAGAGAGCTGTGACACACACAATCAAGGCTAAAACTGTGCCTGCCTTGCCTGACCAGCTGGATGCCACTGGATTACAGTACATGACTGAACTCTGTTTGCCTTCTGCACTGGCACTTTCTTTTGGGGGCATTTCCTTTATTCAGCTGCCAGGTTTTACAAAACTTGGGAAAAAATATTTTTTTTAAACGTGTTTTTTTTTTTGTTTTCCTTACACCAAATGTGCCAAAGCTGTGAGGGGATGTTTGGGGTTGATGAGGACAAATTTCACTGGCTGCTCAGTTGTGATCCTGGATKTGTAAGACCAAACTGTGCTTGGCCAAAGTTACCTGCAATCACACAAATGAGCCTATCTAAACCACATTAAATATATTTTCTACAACCTCAGGAGCTAAATAGATTTCTAGTTGAATTATAATTAAGAGGCTGCATAGGGCAACTTGGGCCAGCACTAACACTAAATGAGGTTTTAAGTGATAAGGGGATAAGGATACTTGGTGTGCACACAGCCAATGTCCTATAGCAACTTCTCCTCTGATCTAAAACTCTGAGGAATGTTTTCAGTGTAGTTGTTGTCCTGGAATTACATTTTTTCTACTTGCTAAACATAGTGCCCCAAAGGAAAGGATTGGTTTTATTACATGCATTAAAAGCATGATTTCTTAGAACCTATGGGATCTGGGTTCAAAGTTTTTGGTCARTGTTTGTAGCTCTGTTTGTCTTTATGTCTGCACTTAAGAGGGGGCCATATTTTAGCAGAGTGGATGTGGTATTTCTCACAGACTGAGTTTTTGCTAAAAGGGCTGTTTTCTGTGTGAGATGGAGTGAAATGTGCCATATAAACATAGCAGGCAGCCTTAAGCCAAGAGACACTCCGTGATCAGGCCTTTGAGGGACTTGGGAATGAAACTGAATTCCTCAAAGCTAGTGTGGATAGGATGGGCAGAAAAGAGCATAAAGGGAGAGAAGCACATGGTAAAGAGCTGTCTTGTACAAGCTACAAACTCTGACAGGCAGAAGAGATCCTGCATGGTCACCTGAGGCTGATGGGAAGGCAGGGAGCTCCCACTACAGTTCTCATTTTTGGCCAGCCAGAAGAATCCAGTTTCTGTAGCATCCCTACCATGGAAACAGCCCCAGGTCTGCCAAGTTACTGGAGGACAACCTGGTCCTCAGAGACCACAGACTCACAGAATCAGAGTGTTAAGGGATGGAAGGGACCTTGAAGACCATCCAGCCACAGCCCCCTGCAGTGTGCAGGGACATCTCTCACCATCCCATCTTGCTCAAGGCCTTATCCTTGGACACTTCCAGGCTTGGGGCAGCCACAGCTTCTCTGGGCAACCTGTCCAGATGCCTCAGAGCTCCAACTAGGGGCACTCTCAATGTCACTGGGACACCTCTGCTCAATTTTTACTCTTTTTCAGCAATTTTGCTTCCACCTGGGGCCAGGGTGTGTCTGCTTTTGGCCACCAAGCTGTGCCAGCGGCTGCACTGACCAGAGTGGGGTCCCTCCTGTCTTCATGCCCAGCACAGTGTCTGACAGGGCAGGGCTTCCCTCCTGGCAGGATGCTGTGCAAACAGGGCTGTGGGGGTGTTTTCTCCCTTCCCCTGGAGCACCTGGCCCTGGTCACTGTCTGGGCCAGGCTGGGGCAATGCCGACGTTGCTGTCTCCCCGGTGGGCTGCAGTCCTGTGATATCTCTCCAGCTGGGAACATGCCCAGGACAGAGTTTTAGCACCATCCACCACTTGAGCTGTTTGCAGCTTTGGTGTAACAGTACCAAAAATAAGGCTGTTTGAATGAAACAAGTGTTGGGAAACGAGCTGTCTCTCTCCTGCTCTCTTTATCTCTCCCTGCTTGAGAGTGGCAGAGTGAGCAGGAGCAGAGGGAGGAGCAGAGTGTGCTGAGGGCTGACCAGGCACAAGCTCTCCCTCCTCTCCCTCCTGCTCCTTCTCAGGGAAGCAAAAATCCTTACACCTCCCAGAACATGCTCACTAAAACACCCGCCCTGATTTCCTCTGCCAAAAGGAACTCTCAGGATCAGGTTCCCATCCCTTAACCCATCACCTGACACGTTGAAAGTGAAGAAGGGGATCAGGAGCCAAACACAACATTAATCAGATTAGGACCTTTCTTGGGACACAGTTATTTTTGCTTTAGTTTCCCCGTGTCAGTTACTTACCTCATCTCTCCTAAACACCAGGGGCAGAATCCCAGACAATGGCCTGTAACATCCCTCATGGTGTAGATTTTCTAATCTCCAGCCCAAATGTTTACTCCCAGTTCTGGCTAGTCCCCAGCTGAAGCAGTTAGTCACTTGGCTGGGTATCTTTGTGTGCTGTTTGTGCTTTCATCAGGGGCTGCAGCGAGCCCGCACTGTCAAAGGAGACAGCAGGTTTTTTTCTCCTGTTTTCACATTATGAACTCTGAAACAGCTCAGCTGGGACAAGTTAAATCTTTGGGGCATGTGCATTGCTGCAGAAGCGTCAARGAAGATTAAAAACAGGCACAGAAGTATGGCTGCTAGGATAACCACCAGAAAATGCTAGARGGGAGCTTTTTGTCTGGGTGCAAGGTAGATGGAGGTTAGGAACTCTGAGCACAAGACCACCCTCATCTGCTGCCTTTTCATTCCCAYAGTGTGTCTTTAGGTTACAGGCTGGGTATTCCTGCTTGGTAGTAAAAGACAGAAGCCAATTTTGCCTGTTACAGGGGAAAAAGGAAGAGCATTCAGCAACTGTGCAGGTTAGAAAGCACCATGGCAGGGGTGGTGCCATCAGTTTATCAGCAGAGGTGTGTGATGGAAATGCCACAGTGAGGCCTCCTGCACTGCTGTCCCYGGGCTCCCTGTCTGGCTGAGCAGAMGGGATGGATGAGAAATGACATCAGCATCGTTTTGTTGGAAGAGGAGGGGCTGGAGAAGGGAGCAGTGGGAGGCTGGAGCAGCCTGCTGGCATTTCAGTGCATTAAGGCAGAGGGGGAGTGTTTCACATGGCACATCACGAGCAGCGAGGAGCAAAGGCTGGGACAGAGGATACACAAAAGGAAAGTTTAGTCTCAGTCTCAGGAAAGATGTTCAGTCAGCTGCTGTATTGTTGACTGCTTTCCCGGGGGAAATCATGAGGCTAGGATTTTTTTAAAACCAAATGGAATAAAGAATGAGAAAATTCACAATCAAAACCAGTCCTAAACTGGCTCCTGCGTGAACAACCGACGTTCCTTCCCTTCTCTCCTGACCTCTGTTGTTCTTGCTCCCAGCTAATTCCTCCCTTCAACCCCTGCTCATAAGAGCAGCCTCAGTGTCTCTGTGGATGTGACATGCCTCCTGCTTGTCCCACTCCCCCTCTGCTCTGTGCTCTCCCTTCTCCTTCCTTCCCTTGCTCTCTCACCCTCTCCCACCCTGCTGCCTGCCACCAGGGTCCAAACTCTTGGGAGCCTCCTGCTTCTGCTTTCATCTCTCCCTCAAATTTCCATGAATTTCTCAGTGCAGAGGACTGCAGTGTTCCCAGTCATGGGTCACTGGCCAGGAGACAGAGTTTTCATCCCTGCAGCTCCATGCACCTGGCTAGGAGCAGAGAAGGYTGTGATCCATATTTTGCTTAGATGAAGAAGCTGAGAGGCAGCCAAGAGAAGAGGTTTACTTGAAGTGGGATGCAGGAATGGACTGACTCAGTTCTCTGGTATTCCATCCCAAATCCTTTCCACTGGCTCGTGGTTCCTGCACTCCTGCCTGACCTATTCATCAGGAAAGCCTGTAATGTGAGAACACTCCCACCATGTTAGGCAGCACAGAGGAAAAAACATGTTAAAAACATGATAGAGAGGGACATCAGACTGAGGTGTGGGGCTGGAAACTTCCCTCTGGATCAAGCATTTAAATCATTGTTGCCATTTCTTGCACTAAACAATAAACAATAAACAAGGCACATGCAGTGTCATTTACCAATTAAGGAAGTCGTAAGTCTCCATAAAACGTTCCCCAGATTTGAAGTAATCATATTTTTCAATGGAATATTTAAAAAAAAACCCAAAAAATTGGCACACAGCATCTTTCCTGAAGTCTAGGCAAGAGGCACATATTTATTTGCAGTAGCAGCACAGACAGTACTGACTGTAACTAGGTGAGAATGCTAAACAGACCCAGTTTCCTTGCTGGCCTCTGAAAACAGGGATAAATTCTTCTGCAGACAAAAGACAGATGGTGTGGGCATTGCTGAGATCCTGCCTTCCCAGAATCAGGAAGCTGGACAAACCCAGAGGTTCAGAGTGTGAGAGATTGTTAATTAATTCTTATCTTTATTGGGATGCTGTCATGCTCTGCCAGTGGTGCTGAGGTCTGGCAGAAAGCTCAGCCCTCYGGCCAGGCAGGGCATCTCTGGGATGGTCCTGATTTATCTTCCCTGGGTGACTCATGGGCTGTTTCTTGTGCAGAAGAAGAGCAGTCAGGCTGTTGTTGTCCCAGAGGTAGGGGATGCTAAAAAGGACCAGAAAGCAGAATTCTTGACAGCTCTTGTCTTCTAGAGCACTGGACTGTGCTGTCAGAGCATGAATCAAGCAGCACCAAGGTGGGGAATAGGAGCAGGTGATTAAATGTGGAGCTGAATCAGTGCAGGGATGACTGGTGGCCAGACTGGGGAGGAAAGGAAGCTGAAGAAGGGCAGTGAAAGAAGCAGAAACACAGAGGGAGAGTGGGAATAGAGCTGGGAGGTCTGGTTGTCCTGCTGGGAAACAGAGATGAGAAAGCTTCTTTGGCTAACTGGGAAAAAAAAAAAAAGGCCTAGAACAGGGAACCTGAAAAAGAGAAGGGATAAAACAGGACAGCACAGGGAGGAGCTCATGTCTAATGGTTTGCAAGAAACACCTGTCCAAGGAGTACAGTCCCCTCAAACCTAGGAGGGAAGCAGAGTTTGCTGCTCTCCTCCAGCTGGCAGGTCTCAGTGGAACCTGAGGGCAGCGTGTCCCATCTGTCTGCGGTACAGGGACAACWTTTGGGCTACCTGATGCTCAGTTCAGGTGACAGAAGTGTCCTGGCCATTGGGAAGCTTTTTCACTCTGAGGCACTGAGCATTGGCCCAGAGGAGTTGCAGAGTCTCCCTTCTTGGAAATACTCAAAAGGCATCTGGACATGGCCCAGAGCAACTGGCCCTGAGTGATTCTGCTGGAGCAAGGGTGGCTGGACCAGAAGAACTCCAGAGGTGCCTCCCAGCCTCAAGGAGTCTGTGATTCTGTGGTTCCTGAGACTCTCYCATCCTCACACACTGCCCTCCTGCCTCTCTCTACATCATGAGCTGTTACACCTCTCCTCCCTCTTACAGCTGGACTTGTCAGGCTGAAGTACTTGAGAGKCCCTGAGTATTGAGGAAGACTCTTGACAGGTCTGCAGTACGTAGATAGCATGTAGATAGTTGAGCAAGTGCACGTGTACAATTCTAGTTTTTTCTTTGTGTGGTCAGCAGTGTTTCTGGAAAGGCTTGTTTTACTTCAGTGCTCATAGATAAAACAGCWTCCAATCCTGCCAAGGGCTATATCTGGAAAAACATCAGTCATGGCAGCCAGATGGCCARTTGCAGGGACTCACAAGGGCTTCCCAAAAGGCTTCTTAGTGCACCTCAGAAGGGTGGCATAAACATTCCTTTGGTCCTCTCAGAAGTTGTACTGTGATTTCTCCCTTGTTTGATTTGAAAACAGCCTCTGTCCCATTTCTCAAGCRCTTCAGGCTTTTGCTTCTTCTAATTTTACAGCATATCGAAAAGCTGAAAATTTACACGTGGCTCCCAAAATTTGCACAGATTACAGGGTGGGGAGGAGGTGGAAGAAGGAAATACATCCTTTCACCACTTCTCCTTCTAATGCTGGAGGCTTCTCTCCAGTCAAAACATGGCATTGTCAGCTTCACTTATCTCAGGGATCTGAAACGTGCTGTGTGTGCTTCAACAGCCTGCAGGCAAGAGACCTCACTCTCCCTGCTGTGCTGCAGGGAAGTGCTGATATTCTTGGAGCTGATGCCTGTTGCTCCACTCGAGAGGTTTTACAGCACCAAAACATTGGATCACTTGCCACCTGCTCCCTCCCAGCCTCTGAGGGAGGCTTGTGGGTCACTGCTGTGCATCACTTGTGTGCAATATGACTGCTGTGGCTCTTCACTGCTGGTTTTCTTAGCTCTTTCTGTCAGCGTCCTGAAAACTTTGCATTAGTCATCTTGGACGGAGGAGAAACCTCAACCCTCTCCCTTCGCGTTCTCATGGCGAATTTTCCAGCCTGAATTTTTTTTTCGAGATGCAAGCTTTGGATTCACACACGAATTTTTTTGCAGTCGTGAACAACCAGGTCAGGAAACCATGGTTTGTGAAAAAATGGGTCATTTGGGCTTCCAGGTTTGTGGCTCACTTCATTTTGCTGCCAGACTACATAGCACTGTCTTGGCTCTGCCGTGTGAGCCACGACTGCTCAGCTCTTCTGGMCATGTGAGCCATTTACTGGTAGGGGATTGAGAAACAGATTTAAATTCCTGATTTCTAGCTCTCTAACTTTGSAGAAAGTATCTTTGGTTTTTGTGCAGGACACCCCAGTGTGATGGTGTTCACAGGRGTCTTAGGTTGAGGGAAGAGACGAGAATGTTGACTCCATGTTTCAGAAGGCTGATTTATTATTTTATGATATATGTTATATTAAAACTATACTAAAAGAATAGAAGAAAGGATTTCATCAGCAGGCTAGCTAAGAATAGAACAGGAAGGAATGATAGCAAAGGCTTGTGGCTYGGACTCTCTGTCCAAGCCAGCTGGACTGTGACTGGCCATTAATTAGAAACATCCAACATGGACCTGTTGCATTCCACAGGAACAGATAACCATTGTTTACATTTTGTTCCTGAGGCCTCTCAGCTTCTCAGGAGGAAAAGTCCTAAGGGAAGGATTTTTCATAAAAGAYKTCTGTGACACATCACACCAAACAGTCCTTGCTATTTTTGACAAAATCRTAAGAATAGGGTGAAAACCTGGAGGCCCCTTTGAGGTTCTCTAGAAAATCCAGGGTCTCTAAACTGAATTTTTATCTTTCTCAAAGGGATCCTTAGGTACTTTTTGCACTAAACTGTGGAAGATGAATCTCCAAGCTATTATGGATATAATCCCCTAAGGGAATCAGGGCTTGACAAGGCATTTTTAGCCAAAGCACCACCTTTCCTCCCTGTCCTTGCTGAACAAGTAGATTGCAAGGTTAGAGACACCCAGCACTGGGGCCGGTGCCAAACTTTGCCCAGATCCTTGCTCACCTGCACAGTGGGCTGATTCCAGGCCTTTACAGGTGGCTGCTCACCAGAAATATTAATTGTAATGCATAAAGGGCTGGGTAAATCAGGCCTCTGAGGTGCTGGGGAATCAACACCTCAGGGGTGTTTGGGGTGGGCACAGGTCTGGGATTGAGCACAAAAAGCAGAGGCACATCCTAAACTGTGCCTCTTTCTTATGTCCTACTCTTCAGCCCCCCTGCCTGGGATCCCCCCTGGCTTTTGCTTCACAGACATCATATCCAAAGCCACAGAGGTTTCAAAATAAACCCCRAAAGGAGGGAGTTAATTTGCCATTTGCTTTTTGCTTATCTCCGAAGAGATCAGCACTGCTGCTGGTTTAGGACCACTACTCATTTCCAGGTTTCCCCCCCATTGCCAGGTTTCTCTCTTCACTGCATCCTTTGTCCCCTCTTTGGGTGACTTGTACTCTTTAGAATAGGAGGATGGTGGCCCCACCATYGAGGTCTTCCCTCCAGCATCACCATGGCCCCACATCAGCCCCTCATTCCCTGTCATTTCCCACTGAATCATTTCAAACAATTCAGTGGGGACTGGGATGAAGGTGCTCATTGTAAGCAGAGAGAGGGAAAGAAAACCACCAGCACTCACCTCCTTACCCTGGTAAGCCACGACAGCACCAAATAATCAGCAGGGAAGKGCCCATTAAACACTTGGGATCATGCAGGGATTTGTGTGGTTGGTGCAGGAAGTGAGAGGCAGAGGAGCATGTCTGTGCAGGAGACCTGGCTGGTGTGAGGTGAGCACAGAAYGCAAAGGAAACCCAGCCCTTCCTGATTTCTCCTTAGAAATACGCCCATGAGTGAAAGCCAGTCATGCCCATGGCACAGCTTTGTGCTGAGGGTGAATTCCTTTATCCCCCTGCAAGGTGAGTGCTTTGCTGGCACAGAGTGTTTGAGCACAATTGGTATTTCCAAACCAAGCCCTCCATGTGAGACTCTGAAATCCTTCACTGAACACGCAGGAAAAAAGGATCCCCTTTCTACTTAGGGCATGGTGGAAGGAGAGGTRACTCAATACCCCAATTCAACAATTTTTTATAATTATAAGGCATCTAAAGAGTATTTCTAAAATTCATTTAAAATTCAAAAAAAWTMATATTTCCACATCCCTGGATGTGAGGCTGTGCCAGTCCTGGCTGCTCTGTGACCTGCTGGGCAGCTGTGCCTGGGGTGCCTGGAGTCCCTCTCTGTGCCCTGCATGCACTGAGGGCTTCTCCCCAYGCTCTGGGTCAGAGCCCTTCCCACTCCTGGGTAACTGCTCCAGGACAGGCTGGAGCCTCAGATGCTTTGGTAGTAGAAGGAAGACAGTATCAAAGTCTGGAAAGAAAGCTGATTTTCCATTAAGAACCATCTAGAATTGTACTTAGTGTCTTATTAAATGACGCTGCTGTGCACTATTCTAGCACAGAGCTGCCTAGAAATAGCTTCAAAGAAAAAAAGGGAGAATGAATTACAGAGCCCAAGGTACAGATGTTCAGCCAGCAGAAATCATCTTTCTGACATGGGAGTTCATTGAATTGAGCACTTTTACAGCTGCTGATCTTCTGACCATCTAAATTGACTTGCACAGGATTAACTAATAACAATAAATTAGAATACCTAAACAGATACTCAGCTCTGCTTTACTCACTGTTAGAAATCTGTGGTGAGCTAGAACAAGACCCTGTCACCTGAAATTGGTATCACAGCTGTGGTTGCCAGTGGGGGAAGCCACTGTGGGCTGTATTCCCTCAGTGCTAAAGAAAAGGGACCAGATTTGACAACTGCAGTGCTGGAGGTGGAGATCTGCAGGTGCCAAATGAACACGTTCTTCATCCTGGCACAAAAGACAAAGCCTTGGGCACATCTGCTGCTGCAGCAGCAAGGACAAGGCTGGGTTTGGTGTGTGCTATGGAAAAGGCTTTTGCTAAATGCAGGGAAAGCAGGGAGAAGGAATCTGTTAGCTCCKGGAGGATGAGTTTGCACGACAGAGGAAGAGGTGAGTAAAGGAAGAATGGGTTTGGAGGAAGGAAAACGCTTTTGGTCTTGGCTGTATTAATCCGGATCTGTCAATAAGAAGCATATGAAGGGTAAACAGAGACAAGGGGCTGGCACAAAGAGATGGAGATGGGATGGGGAGGCCTGTGCATCTGTGGCCCACCAGCTCCAGGGGTGCAGCTGAAGCTGGGACAGGGTGATCCTGAAGGACAGGGATGCCCTAGGGCAGGGCCATGCTCCTCCAGCTCCCCTTTCTACCCTTGTGTGCATCTCCTCCAGCCCAGGGAAYCACTCCTGGTGCCCCCTCAGCGGCATTTCCTTGGTTTCCACCACCTCTGCTGCGGCCCACCCCACCATCTGGGATGGAGGGGTTTTCCCAGCAGGTTTGATGCTTTTCAGGGCACTCTGCTTCCACGTGGGGGTTCAGATCCCAGAACTGTCTCATTACTGGGGGGTGTCAGGAGCACAGATCCATTTGAGGSTGCTGGATCTCCCCTTTTGGATGTGCTGTGGATGAAGAGGAACGGTCTAGAGCAGCCTGACAGATTTGTCCAAAACCTCTCCCAATGTGAAATTGAATTAGCAGGAGATCTGTGCTTTGTTTTGGTTCTTAAGTAGAAGCAGCTGGGTTGAACGGGTGGGGAGGGGGAATGAAGAGAAGCTGCTAAATCAGCCTTGCTTTTGGGCAACTGCTTGGAGATCTCCTCACAGGGCTGGGTCCCTGCTTCCCATACTCACCTAGTACCATGTCCTCCCAGGGTTTTTCTTTTTCAGTTTGAAAATATGGGTCATGGAGAGAGCAGGAGTTACAACACGCTGCAATATGTAGGTCAGGAAAACTGTACCAAGAAAAGAAAGGAGAAAAAAAAATTTTTTACAACTGCTTCCAGCAGGAAAAGGCCACACTGGGATTTGGGCTTTTGAATGGGATATCCTCTCCTGATCCAAGYGCCCCAGCTGAAACGCCCAGCAGTTTGTGGCCAAGAATAACAGGAAGATCAGAGAAGGGGGAGGGGGAAAAAGGCAAAGGCAGGGGGTCTGACCAGCTCATATGACCCTCCATTAGAGACTTATAAAAAGGGCTGGTACGAGCTCATTTTTCATGAGTTTTAATCCCTCCTGCTTATGATGCTGAGCCAAGGGGTTTTTTTCTGGAGAATCTGAGTCACAAGGCTTGCAGCTGGAGAGAGAGGATTGATAGCAGAGGCTCWGCAGGCACAACCACGTCTGGAGAGCTGGGAGGGGAGCAGCAGAGCCACCGGCTTTCAACACCGCCACAGATGTCTCTGAAGGAATGGGGCAAAAGTGGGATGAACACACCAAAAATTTTAGGAAGGCAGTAGTAGTCCTTATGTCACTGTTCCTGCTGCTCTCAGGAGCTTCTGGAGCAGAGGATTTTTACCAAGAGGGTTGTGCATGTGTGTGTGCACGCAGGGGAAGCTGGTGCTGTGATTTCACAGTAGGCTTAGCCAGAGGCATGCTTGGGAGCAAGGAGGTCTCTCAGGAAGATTGGTGTCCCAGCTTGTGTTTGTGTGTCTTTGGTTTCATTTAGAAAGTGATGTGCACGTTTTTGGTGTTTTTTTTCGTAGGAAGAGGTATTTTTGCTGGAGCTCGACTGACTCTGGAGTCCTGTCCCCCGTGCTGCCAAGTCTGATATGTGAGCAGGAGAAGGGAGGAGCAAGGAGAGATGCTTTTGTCCTGGCTCAGCCTCAGCACATTCCCTCACGGTATGGGCTGGGCTTCCTTTAGGCAGGAGAGCATTAAAGCTGTTTGGAATAAAACACAAGGCCCTTTCCCTGTCCCAGCTGGGGATTTGTGTCTTTCAGTCAGTGTTTCACTATCATGTTCCATAGCAGATGCTGATGAGGGACACGAGGTGCCTTATGTCCTGTTACATCTCTCTGCCTGCTCTTGCTGTCTGACAGTCCCAATCCTTATTTTCTGCTATCCTTTTCCCAGGATAAGTGGCAAGCAAAGGTCACTGTAATAGCTGAGTCTTGTTAACTCCAGCAGGAGCCTCGTGCATGAATGACTTTGCTGTGGGAGTGGGAAGAACATCCCCCTGGGTGTCAATCAGAACATGTCTCCCCTCAATCCTCACTGCAGACTGATGTGTGCAGCTGGTGCTTTCTAGTTCATTTTTAATTATGAAATCTGATGAGGGGTATCTGGCAAAGGGCATTTACACACTGGCAGAGCCCTTTCTARAGCCCTGTGTGTGGTGAGCACTGCTTACAGTGAATGAGACCCCATGGTGGCACATGGCTTCCCTGGCCATGGTGGCACTTGTCACCTGAGCAAAGGAATGTGCCCAGACAAAAACACTCTCTGCRGCTCTCTTCAGACATTCTCTGGTTGAGCCACTCTTTTCTGCCCCTTAAAGGAATTCCAGTTCATATGGAGGAAGGAATTGCATTGTCTGTGCCACCAGAGCTGGCTGAACAAGGCAAACCSCAGGCTGCTGCCTGCCTGCATTTCAGGGCAGGACCTGGGAATGCCTGGGGGTGTTTCCTGCACCCTCCTATCCAGGCAAAGCTGGGAGGGGGCTGCTGCCTCCTCTGGCAGATCCAGGAGCTCCAGACCCCTGGAGKAGCAGGGCTGGGACACACCAAGGGTCTGTGCTCACTGCAGGCACAGCCAGAACGCTGGGCTATGCACAGCAGTCTCTTGGCTCTTCCCATGAGCCTGCATCCTGCTCAGGTCCTTTCCATGCCATTCCATCACAGCTGACCTTCCCCAAGCATCCTCAGTCCTACAATTCAGCTGTGGTGCCCTTCTCATCCCAGACCTTCCTCCCCTTCCACACTGTGCCATCATCATCACTCTGCCCTGCAGTCCCTGCCCTCCCTTCTGTGGGCTGGCAGGTTCTCTCTCCTYCCTACTCTGTTTTGTCAGCCTTGGAGATTTTAAACTGCTCAGTTATATCCCAGTGAGCATCCTGAACCAGCACCTYGTTCCTTTGCCCCTGGTTCAAAGGCAGCTGCGGCTGTAGAGCTTATTAAGAGATGTTTTGAACTATTTGCCCCAAAAAAGCTCAAAYAGAGCTTTTTGTCCTTGTTACATCCTTACCTAATTAAATCCCTTTTGGAAGTAGGATGTGGGCTCCTAAATCACTGAGAGATTGTTTGGAAATGTTACCTTGTGTCAGGAGTCAGTGGTTAAATGAATCTGTCCTCAGATCCTTGAGAGGTTTTTCCTCTCCTAGTCTGTTTTGCAAGTCAGGGAGGAAAAGTGACCTGAAGGTCACTGACTGATAATGGTGCAAAGCTGAGGTAAAATGGAGTGAACATCCAATCCTAGATCAATGTCCTTTGAGCACCTGGCTTTGCACTAAAGTGAATAACCAGCAGAAATAGCATGGAGAAGTAAAAAAAAGCAGATTTTTTAATTCTGAGGAAACTACAGGTAATATCAAGGGGGAAAACCCCCATATGATATTATTTGAATATTCTGAAAATGCATTTAAATTGAAGCCATGGTCACCAGGTAGTCTGGTGGTGTGCATTTGAATATTCATCTCCAAATACCCATCCTCCATTGATGAATGTGAGATAAAAATCATAGAATGATGGTCTTTCATCCAGGCTGGACTGCCATGATAATCCAAGCATTCATCCAAGCCAGATCATCCTGACAGGCCTGATTTTGAACTCTTAGTTTTACCCCAGTGTCTTCAGTGAATTGCAGTGGAACCAATTGTGTGCTTGTAAATTAACACAAACAGTGTAAGTGTTGGCCAGCAGGGAGCCTGTCCTGGAATGTCAAAAAAATTGYATTCCATTTGCCATCTGTCTGGCACTTGTCTTCTGTTAGGTGGGCAGTTTTCCTTATCTCTTCCACAACTAATTGTCCCTCTGGGCTATTGAATGTCGCTGCATGACTGATAAGGACTACAGCATCCCAATGTGAGACGTGAGCCCAGAAGGAGGAGCCAAGCATTCCCAACTGGATATAATCTGGAGATTCTGGAGCACCAGCACAGCTTATCCACTGGATTCCCAGAGGAACAGCTGCCTCTTCCASTGGGTCTTCAGAGGAAGGCTACACCCTTGTACAGGATCCCTGCTTCAGCAGAACCACACCTGGCACTGCAGGAGGGCTGCAGCCACAATTCCAATGGGACTGCTGCCAACACCCTGACCCACAGGGTGTCAGGTTGGGTTCTGACTCTGTCAGTGTTGGTTTAGTTTACTGCATTGTTTATTTTATCCTTTTATTTTCTTCCCTAATAAAGAACTGCTATTTCCTGCTCCCATATTTTTTGCCTGAGAGCCCCTTCATTTAAAATTTATAGCAATTTGGGGGGSTTGGGGTATTTTTTGCTTACATTTTCCATTTCAGGGGAGGCTCCTGCCTTCCTTAGCAGACACCTGTCTTTCCAAACCAAGATAGAGCTGAATTGTTTCCCATAAGGAATGGAACTGGTGCATGGAAAGGCATTCAAACCARAGTTCATAACAAGGAAAAGCTATTTTACCTCTGCTTCATACAAAGCTGCAAGAGTCCTACAATGCAAAGGTGTGGCAAATCAAGGTGACTGGGTCTTCCTGTGTCCCACTRAACCAGATTACTCAGTTACCTTCAGGAGCAGCAAGGAAACACTGCAAGATCCCRTGGCAGAGGATGTCTGATGCCTCCWGGTGTGTGACACAAGCTGTCATGTGTCACTAGTTGGTAGCTGTGAGTTTATCTCTTTGGATGACTCCTCCCATCATTATCTGGGAAGTGCCATGGTCACCTGCAGTTCACACTTGGTTTTAGTGCCTGGAAATGTGACCCACACTGCACAGCTCACGACGCTGGGGGATCTGTGCCAGCCTGTGAATGTCATGGCTGGGATCCTGTGTGCTTGACCCAACCTCACATCCTTCCAGTGGAGTAAATACTGACCTACACTGCTCTAAAAGTKGAAAGAATTGGTTCACTCCTCCATCTAAGGGCTGAAACTTCTAGGAAAACGTGGTAATTGCAGTCAGCCTGGAAACACCATGATACAAACCTTCCTGTAGCATTTATAAAGCAACTTTCCAGTTCATCAGTGTGAATGGCTCAATGTCTCTGGGTTCAAAACCAGATTAACCTGGCAGAMTTTAGGTCTACTGTTTTATCCCAAGTGCTGAGGTAACTGTAAAAGTGGTAGTTTTTTATCCAAATTCAGATTTGGTCAGAGTTCTGAACAAGTGTCTGGATCTGTAGGTGGTACCACTGCTGTACATCTAGCTGGACTCTTCAGATGACTAAATAAAGTCAGAAAAAAAGGTTTGAAGTTACTCCTGCCATCCACAGGTAAGGTGTTAAGTCATGTCTACTCCTGCAATCACCTTGGGAGGCTCCTTGGGAGGTGTTTGTTGGGGGCAGGAAATGTCAAATGAGCAGAAAGTTTCCCTAGGGTTTGTAACCCTCACCAAAAGGTCAGGGGCAACCAAAAGAACAGCCAGAGGGTGATGCTACAGCCATGAGCTGCTCTGGCCAGGCCATGGGAGAGTCAAGAGGGAGCCCACTTCTCTCTGGGCACT
>JACDOX010000030.1:3974259-3999120 GCA_014549065.1 Cardinalis cardinalis
TACAGAAAAAAAGCTCAAAATAACCCTTCTTCCTCAAAGCAGCAGCCCCCAGGTCCCTTCTCTGCCCAGCTGGGCATGGCCTCATGCCCTTCCTCCCTTCCTCTTAAAGCTSCACTGCAAATGTCTGTCAGACCTGAAATCTCAACTCGTTCATAAGTGATTCACCCAGGAATTGCTCCATGGTAGGGATATCCTGATCTTTTGTTACAACTATTTGATCTGCCATGCCCTTCCCTTCCTGGCTTTCTCACCCCAGGTTGCCTCTGTCCTGCAAAAGTAAAAAATTACACCCTCAACAAGGGCAACAATGATGTAGGRAAAAGCACTAATTTGAGGCTTCTCATCCTGCAGTGAGCTCAAGGTTTACTCTGTAGAGTAAGTCTCTGCAAACACTCCTGGCTTTGACACCAGCAAGACAAAAGAATTCAAATTCCCTTGTCATCAGCTCTCAAACCAGGTATTTCTTCCTTTCCTTCTATTTTCCCAGCTCTGAAAGGAGTGAACTTGCTAAGAAGGCACAGACCTTGCTGCCTGCAGTGGAACAGGGCTGCAAGTTAGGTGAGAATGGCCTGAAGCAATCTGCACGACTTCTGCTGCATTTCTATCCAGGGAGGTGGGGTAAAGTCTCCTTTCATGTTACTGTGGAGAGATTAGAGGGGATGCAAGGTGTTAATTAACACCCACTTTAAATAATTTTGACGTTTTTACTTTACAAGGCAATGATATTGAGGCTCCTGGGTCCAATGCTTCTCATTAGTATGAAAAGCAGATCAAACTGGACATCTATTTTTTCTCTGCTGGCAGAYGGAGTAACAGGCTGGGAGTGTAGCTGACAGGATGATGCATAAATGCCATACAAAACAAATTTTGTTTGGAAGGGGGTTCAGGCTGTTACACGCAGGAGATTTTTCACAACTGTCCTAAAACAGATTGCTCCAGTTTCACTGGGAGTGGGGTGGCAAAGCAGCTTGGAGCAAAGTCTGGTCCATCCATGTTATGTGTAAATGCAGTAATTGGCAGCTTGTTTGGGAGTTGAAGGCGRTTCTTGGTAGCCATGAAGGGAGTGGTTATGTAGTATTTCTTATTTTGAAAACAATTACTCATCCTCTCTGCACACACAATTTGTAATGTGTGCTGTATTGTTTACAGCTCATCACTCTAAAGGGAGCAGCTCCCCGAGGGATGGAAGCAGAGGGGGAAGGTAAGAGGAGAACACTGGAAATAACTGGGTATTTTCTCATTCCCAGTGTCTGGAAGGCTAATCCTGAGCTACCTGGGGTAGGGATCCCATGATGTAAGGGGGATTTTTGCTGCAGCAAAGAAAACAGAGTTCAGATCTTTCATTTAGTGTAAATAAATATGTGAGGGAACTTCCAGAATCAGCAGAAGCAGCGGGCATTGTGGAGCTGAGCAATTTTGTCTGTTAGGAAGATAATATCTAAATGGTCTAATTATAGCTCCAGTTCAGCACACTCGGGGAATCCCCACCATTACTCTTTAGCAGCTGCTGCTGTAAAGTTTCAGGATCTGAGCCATGACCTGCTTGATAATTTATGTTTACTACAAGCCTGTCAAACTACAAATTTTTCTGTTATTGAAAAGAATCCTCCTTTGCTGACCCATCCCTTCTGTGTCCTGTATCGAGAACAGTCTGCATTAGGAGCTGACTGGAGCTCAGTTTCCATGAGCACACCTGTGGCCTYGGGAATCACAGGAGGACCACAGAAATACCAATGCTGCTGTGCCTCCACTTGACACACAGAAAGCCTTGAGAGSTCCCCAGGGCACTCAGACCTTTGGRCCATGTGTATGGCAACACATTCAGTGCCTCCACTGAGCTTTTCTTGCCTTCCTCGAGTCCTCTCCCAAGGGTGGATCACTTCAGTGGTGATGCCTGAGAGCTTCCAAAGTGGAGTGAGCCACCTTCAAATTACTGGGCTCAGCTGATGGAGGACTCCCTGCCCTTAATTCACTGCCARCATTCTTCTCTCCCTCTCTTCCCCAGGAGCAAGGGGCCAAAGCAGGGCAAACCACGGGACCAAAGTGCTCAGGGCTGGGTTGGGGGGCTGTGGTGCTGCTGAAGCACCAGTTTGTCCAAGAGACGATTCCAGAGTCCCACTTCTGCAGCAAGGTGCAGTTTCCRCCGCAAAAGGAAGTCTCCCACTGACAGATCCTAGCCTTGTGGAGAGAAGGGGCTCAACTGAGGGACTGAGCACCCCTTTCTGAGCTCCCCCCACCTCAGCCCTTTGATGTTTCTTCCAGAAATCCCTTGCATGGCACTTGCCTTATACCTCCTATTTCATGATCCTCCCAGGCCACCGTGGATCCCATGGGAATAGCAATCCCAGTACTATTAATAAATGCAAATCCCAGAAGAACATCTTGGCAAGGCACAAGTTCTCAGACCAGACATCTCTGTCCAGGCCCCAGCGACACACAGCACTGTACTTTGCCCCTGCTATCACCCACTTGTTGTAGAGTAGGAAATTAAAACTTGAAGGAGATGAAGGGAGATAACAGGGCTGGGATACAGTTCAGTATGAACTGGTTGATATGGAGTCACTATCCATACTGGGAATTTCCACTGGCAGAGTCACTGAGGTCCTGTTGCTGGAAGGGTTACATGACAGGGGCCTCTCTGCTTGTCTGCCTTCCAAAGTTGCCCTAATGCAGCTGCAGGGGACAGGAGAGGCACAAATCTCATGTGTAGGCAAGAGGGAGGAAGGCATGGTTACAAGAGCATTGGATCTGGAGAGTTACTGGGTGATCCTGGACAAGTCACTTGGACATCTGACTCTCTGTTCCCCGTGAGTTAATGGGTAAACAGGACTGCCCTGCCTCACAGGAGTGTTTTCAGGATAAATAYAGCAGAGATGTGTGGGTGACGCAGCATATTTATCCTGATAACACCATTAGAAAGGCCTGAAAGCCACACAAACCCTGAGTGCACCACAGAGTTTAACAGCTTTCTTGTACGAATTCCAAATGACCCACCAAACATCACTTACTTAAACACCTTCAATGAGTCCCTTTGGTGTTTAGATTTTGGGATTTTTTTTGTTGCCATTGTTGTTGTTATTGTTGGTTGTTGGGGTATTTTTTGCTTACACATTTGAGGAGAGGCAAAGCACTCCAGTTAGAAGCTGAGGGTGCACTTGCACTGTGTCATGGATGGAAATATTGAAGAGCACCTCTTGCATTTGGGTTGCCCCCAGACAAAGGAAGGAATGATGAMTCTGACTCCATGTTCTCAGAAGGCTAATTTATTATTTTATGATACTATATTATATTAAAGAATGCTATAYTAAACTATTCTAAAGAATACAGAAAGGATACTTACAGAATGCTGAAAAGATAATAATGAAAACTCATTAGTCTTTCCAGTGTCCTGACAYAGCTTGGCCTCAATTGGCCATTGAGTCAAAAYGACCCAAAGCAGAAACGAATGAAAAAATCACCTGTGGTAAACMATCTCCAACCACATTCCAAAGCAGCAAAACAGAGGAGAAGCAAATSAGATAATTATTGTTTTCCYTTTTCTCTGAGGCTTCTCAGCTTCCCAGGAGAAAAATCCTGGGCGAAGGGATTTTTCCAGAAAWTGTGAATGCCACAAGCACCTGCCTTGAGCCAGAGCCCTGAGAGGCACCATGTGCCACCAGTGTCCACCTGGACATAGAGCCCTTGACCACAGCTCCCTGGCTGTGTCCATCCTGCCAATTCCTTATCCCCTGAATGGCCCACCCTTCAAATCCATGTCTCTCCAGYCTGGAGATCCAGGATGTCATGTGGGACTGTGTCACAGGCCTTAGGCCTAAGGAGAAGTCCACTTAGACGACACAAGCTGGACTTACCCTGTTGAGCAGAGCAGTCACTCTGTCACAGAGGGCCACCAGCCTGGTCAGGCACAGCTTGTCCTTACTGTGGTTCTGCCCCAGGAYCTCCCCAGGCACAGAGGCCAGGCTCTGGAGCTCCCCAGGTCTTCCTTTCTGCCCTTTCTGAAAATAGGAGTGATGTTTCCCTTTTCCCATTCATAGGCTCAACAGAATACGTCAAGTTAGAAGGGACCCACAAGGATCATTGAGTCCAACCCCTGGCCCTGCACAGGACACCCCAACAATCCCACCCTGTGCATCCCTGACAGTGTTGTCCAAACACTGGTTGATGCTGTGACCATTCCCTGGGGAGCCTGCTCAGTGCCCCAGCCTTTGGGGCAAGAACTCCATTCACCAGGGACTTTGCCTGGCTGCCATGCCTTTTCAAATGTGATGGAGAGGGACTTGGATGCAGTATCAGCTGGGACCCTGGGATGCATGGCATCTGGCCCCATAGATTTGTGCCTGTCCAATTTCATCAGAGGGTCCTGAGCCTGCCCTTTGCTTACAGKGGAAGATCACCTCACCTGCTCCCAGCTGATGATATCAGAGCAGGGTCAGCTGAGGCAGGTTGGGCAGAGCCTCATCCCATTGGGTTTGAATATCTCAAAAGGATATCTCAAAAGCCTTCTGACTTTTGTGTGGGGGARGTATAAACTTTAACTCTGGAGCAAAACTTAATCAGATCACCTGAGCTACTTATGCAGTGAATATCTTTTAAATTTACATTCAGCAYAAGATCATAGTGGGCAAAATAGTTTTGATATCTGACAGGAGACTGCTGAGTGAGTGTAGTTTGTTAACTGACTAGGTAGGGTGACAATCCACAAACAGGAAAAATAATTTATAACTTCATCMTAGAATCAGAGAGGATGGCAGGAGGGAGGGAGGTGAGTAGCCTTGTTTTCTCCCTGGATCACACCTGGGCAAAGCAGAGCTGACCCTGATGCTTCTCCTCACTGGCAGCTCTCTCCAGGGTTGTAGTTACACAACATGTCACAAGGAGAAGAAAAACAAAGTCTTTTTATATCTCCTCACCCATCTGTACTTCCTCTTTCTAAACCAGTACTGCAAACAAAATTATCAGAAACATCATGTTAGCAGTATTTTTAGTAAACAGCGAGAGACTCATATGAACTTGTTCCTCTTGTCCTTGTCCCCTCTACAGACAACAGACTGGGGAGTTTTCAGGGCAGAATCTTTTGAGGTTCTTCTATTTCTGCCTTCCAGGCAAAAAAGCTGGACTGTACCAGCAGGCCTAGAGCTGACTGGCGAGGCAAGAGCTCTTCAGTTTTGAAGAATAATTCCCCCCTTGAATGGTAATGCCAGGTTAGGATTCCTGGAGTTCCAGGGATTGCCTTGCTGCTGGATCATGAATGGCTCTGTACACAATAGCTGGCAAAGGAAGATGATGGAAATCCACAGGGGAGTACAGGAAAAGAAAATAGAAAGTATGTTTATTAATTAGGAATGCTCCCAAGGGTTTCCAAATTGTCCTAAAATAGGCACACGCATTCCTAAGGACAGTGCAAGTGTGGGTGGCAAGATCCTCCTGCTACTGTTTGGGGAGAAATGGGGAGGGAGGTGGAAAATAAACTGRAGAAGGTATTTTCATTTGGTTCCCTGGCTTGGCTGAAGCAAGGCCACCTATTGACATTTAACCTGCACTGTTCCAAGAGCATTTCTGCCAAGAGTTGTGTCCTAGGACTGGTTTGCACTTTGCCACTGGTCTGACCCTCAGCCCCACAGAAGAGAAGAGTTGGCTGGGCCAAYTCCTGCTGAGTGCTTCAGGAGCACAGACTGCACTGCTCCCTGWAACCTCTCTCCTCTGTTCCATAAAATCCCCCTTTTTCACACTTTGAGCCGTCACTTCCACAGCACCTCTGCTAAACAGGCACCTGAACACCCAGCCATAAAGTTCCTGATGTGGAGGGTGGTTGCTTGTCCCTACCCCACCTTTATGATGGAAAATTTTATTTTGGTGATCTTCATTTTCCCCCTAGTCTTTTCTTTCCTGTTCCTCACAGTTTGGATTGACACCTACTACCTGGGACAACTTCTGCAGGGCTCTGCTCCTTCTTTAATGCCAAAACTTGCTTTATACAAAGAAATGTAGGCCTTGGGCTAGAGGAATTTATTCAGAGAGTTTGAAGGAGAACACTGGCTTGCAGCTCCTTCTAATCTACTGTTCTCTATCCATCTCCCTTTAAAATTCCTTGATTMTAATGTGAGTCAGGCTACTGCTTGAAAAGCCCCATTATTTCCCCTCCCTTTTGCTCACAGATTTTAAGGTGCATCTTCCTGTATTTCACCAGAGAAACTCCATGTGTCTGCATGGAACCTGTTGGTTTTATTTTGCAGAGGTAGTAGATATTCATACATAATGAACATAGTCTGGGCTAAGCTAATTTACTGTTGTTTGCTCTAATTTTTGTGTTTCACGTTCCCTTGTTGAATTGTTTTGAATGAAGCAAAACAAACCCAAAAGTAATTACTGAGCATTTCCCCACATTTCCCAAGCTTCCTTTTTGAGTCATTGTTTGTGTGCCCTCCCTGGGAACTTAGCTCTGGACTCTTCTGCTTTCTTGCTGACATGGTCTGAAATATTTTGAAATCTGCATAATTTAACCKACACACTTTTCTACCCTGGCCTTGCATTTGTTATCATAATGACTTAAAAAAGATGCAATTGCTTTTTGCCACTGCCTTTTTTTTTTTTACCCTGCAATTTATCAATAAACTGATTTTTCAAGCTTACATTTCCCCACCAAATCACTTTAATGATCATGAGTATAGGGGGAGGGATTGATGGGGGTGATTTAATTTAATACAGATTTGYGTTCTGCTTGCTTTTATCAGCCTCRCTCTGAAACAATCCAGATAAACTATCTTACAATATATGGGTTTTCTTTCATTAGTCATGTTTTACTTTAATAAAAAAATGGATCTTGTACCAAGTAATTCATATTTATGTGCACTGTAAAAATTAACTGAGTAGTCACTCTACACACCAATAAAGCATGTGCCTGTGACACAAATTAAAACCACCCCCAAACACTTCATGTCCTATCTCAGCATCTCTCTTTGGCATGCCTAGCCATGAAAAGYCTTTTCAAACTGATTGGATTTGCCATGTGTCTGGTAATTCTGGTTGCTCTATACAGGCCTGGCTATCTGCATGTGGTCAGAGATATCCCCCACAACACTCCAGAGCAGGGGAAGGGAAAACAGCTCCCTCTTTCCAGTGGAGGCACTGGTCCTTGGGCTGTCTATGTGCTTAAGGATGCTGCAGCAGCTGGGTGGTGCTCAGCACGGGCTGTGGGACCCTTCCAGGAGCTGGTCAGCCTGATTTTTATGGATTTTCCATTTGACCTAAAGAGACAACAAGAGGTGCACATCACAAGAAAAATTACTTGTGTGTAATAAGAATCATTTAAATAAACTGGTGACTCCAGTTGGCTGAGTGATGGGATAAAGGTGGAAATGCAAGGTTTATAGCCATGGCCATTTGTTTCTGAGAGCATCTGTCAGAGAGGAAAGTCCAGGAGCAGGCAGYTGCCTTTAGCTTTGGTCAGGAGTGGCTCATTCTGGCTGGGCTGTGAGTGAAATGTGAGGAGAGGGGGAGTGTGAACCCCAAAGTTCTGTCTGTGCCTGAAAGTTATCCCCACTGCAACCCTGGGCTGGGCATGCTGCCTCCCTGCCTCTGCCTTGGTACCTGGATGAAAGGCAGCCCTGGAGGCTGCAGCTCTCTGTGTGCTCTGCTGCCAGAGGAGAGGGAGCTGTGCAGGAGCACTGGGCTCAGAGCAGCTCAGTGGGAACGGGCAGCATGGATACATTATTAGTGTCACTGTGCATAAACACCGAGTGATGTATATGGGAAAAAGCCTCCCGTGGAAAACAATGAGCTAAGCGCTCACCACGGCCACGGAGGAACAGTTGTGGGATGTAATGCAGGAAAAGGGGTCAGCAGGGGCCAAAGACCTCGACTCATYTCACAAATGAAATCTTGTCAGAAATCAGAAATGTTCACTCTGCCCCTGTACAAATAATCAGAAAYGTTCCCCCTGCCCCTGTACAAATCTGTGGGATGCCCACATCCATGAGCAGTTCTGCTCTTCTCAGCTTGGAAAAGGCATGTGGAAATGGAAAACATTCCGAGAAGGGTGACAAAGRTGGTCCAAAGCATGGGATGGCTTTCCATTATGCAAGCATTAATTGAGTTTGTTCCTTGAGCCTTCCCATATTCAACAGCCTGGAGAGGATTGATTGAGGACATCTATGATAAATGCCAATAAATCCATTAATGTCTTGGAGGGGAAGATTGGCCACTGTCTCTCGCTGRACATAGCAAAGAGCTGTCAAGGGGACGGGGTGACAAGGTGACGAGAAAAGGAACAAGGTGACAAGGGTGAGCAGTTTTTTCCATCAGGTGTATTATCCCAGTCCCCAAAGGTTCACGTTTCCAGTGGAATTCCCTCTGATAATCACCCTAATTTATCTGAAGTGCTGGTTTTTTTTTTTGTTTTTGTTTTTAACCCAACAAAAGAAGCAACAACATAGAGTAAAATATGGCATGGAAGATGATCTCTCGGGTCCAAGTGTYTCATCTTCCCTTAGAAAAGTTTTCTGCTATTAGATTTATAGTCAACAAACATATTTGGTTAATTTGCATGAGTTCAGACCCATCCTTTCCCAATGAGGGTTTTTCATCTGCATATCCTGGCACATTCTATTGGAGAAGACAATCTAGTGGTCCTGTAGCCTAGTTCCCTCAGTGAACCTTTCTGATGCTCTTTACTCAGATACCCCCAACTCCTAAAGGTGGAGATGGAAAAGGTCCAGTAGTTAAGCCYTCCTGAGGTGGGATGTCCAAAAATTGCTGCAGCTGTTCTACCACGACACCAATGGCTGCCCCAGCTCCTGCCCACTGTCAACAATTCTCATCTGCTTTTTTAAGCTTTCTGAAGGCACTGTTAAGCCCACTCATCCTTCTAACACAGTAAGCCTACTTTGCTACAGTGGAAAGCTGGGCACATCCACAACTGTTTTTCTTGAGACAGTATTAAAGGGTCTTATTCTGGGCACGGGTGTGGATCCACTCTACAGCCTTGTCACAAACCAGGAGCAGAAATTGTCTTTTCTTCCTCTGCAGGAAATCTAACCTATGTGAAAGTGCTGACCACTTACAAGCAGGGAAAGCCTGTGAGCTTGSTCCAACACCCTTAACCCCTGGCAAAGCTTTCATTTTGTAATGGGAYTTGGAAGATAAATTACTCTAACAGGAGGTAGGAAGGTAAATTAAAACAGGGGTGTTAATTTGGGCTGGGTGTGACTCTTTTGAAATGGATGAAACTGAGYCTAGATTTGCTGCCTTTCCCCTCCCCATACCTGTGGAGGAGCAGGTGTCCCACTCAGCTCAGGTGGGAGCCTGGGTGTGTGTCCTYAGCTCTCAGCCCTGCCCTTACCCCTTCTTTTTACCAAATCAAAAACAAGCCCAGAGGAATTTTAACCTGCTGGTTTTGTTCTGTTAACAAATACCAACCACAAACCTGTTTTTCTTGCTTCCTTGGTGGAGAGGGAATGACAGTACATGGAGAGAGAACTGATGTTTGTGCTTGTGGAGGTCAGGAAGGCTGGAAGGGTTAAACAGGCCTGGGTTTGAAAGCAGTGGAGAAAAAGAGCATGACAGCAAAAAATTATTAAAAATAAAGCCAAAACATGAAAACCAAAGACAGACTTGGGCAAAAGCTTTTTATGGGAAGAGTCGTATACACATATGGGATAAATTACAGAGAAAGGGCATGGAAAAATCCCCCATCATAAATGTATATTTAAAAGCAAAAGAGCAAGGGGGGGAGAAGAAGAGACATGGGATGTTGCTAAAGAAACATGATGAGAAAAACAGTGGAGGAGCCAGCAGGAAATGGCAGTGAAGGAGCTGCCAGCAAAGGACTGGTGGGGCCAGTAGTGCTCTGGTGTGTCCAAGGCCTTTGTAGCACCTTTCCTGCTTGACTTTAATATGGATACACACGGAAAAGAGAAGTAAAACACCTGATCCCTCCTTGGGGGAGCTCCTGTGGACTGCAGGGCAGTGGGGAGAAGTAAGAGGAAGGGARCACAGTACTCATTGCAAAACACTCCCCTTGGCTGCCACCCAAGAGTTCCTATGGGAATCCAAGGTGCTTTTGGCATGTGTGGTGCTAAAACAAACCTTATCTATGCCACAGAAAATCAGATCTGCACTGATTATCTGCACACACCGATGAGAGCAGCTGCAGCCCTGCCTGCTCTGCTTCCTACCTGCTCTGCTCCCCAGGTTTATCCCTGCTTCCAGCCAGGTCTCATCGTGGCTTGTCCTTGTCTACACTTGCAGCTAATTCACACTCAGCCCTGGTTCAGCCACTCCTGTTGCTGACACCTGTTGTCAGCAGTCGGTAATTTCTTTTTTTAGGACAAGCCTACATTGCCCTGGAGCTCAGAAAGGGCCTTAAATTAGACTTAATTCTATTCAGATGTAGTTAGCAGTATTTAATTAGCACAGTCCCAAAGCAAAAGTCAGTCTATTCCTTGAATCACTGGAGTATATTCTGGATACTTTCCATACTGCTGCAGGAGTCTGACTTTTTTTTTATATTTTTTTTTGTTTGTTTTCTATCTTAAGCCCAAGAAATGTGCTGGGGCTTTTCAAGCACTTCCAGAGTAGGGGCCACATCTTAATAGACAGATTCCTTTGCAGATGGCTTCCTGCTCGTTTGCAATTGCAAAACTCCACGGAGGCAATTACCATGATTGCAGACATGGGAATGTGACATTAGGAAAGCATTTAATGCATTCTCAGCATCTGTTAGAGTGCTGCTGCAAATGGAAACCTCGGGGAGATGCCAGCACTATGGGCAAGACTCGTTTGAATCGGGCTGACTGGAAGCTCACATCCAGCCTGAACTCAACGTGCAGGTACCCTCCAAAACCCACAGACAGGCACAGCCAGAGGGGGRCTCCCCTATCCCAGCTGGTGTCCCAGAGAAGAAGAATGACTTGTCTTCTCATGGTGCTCCACTGGGTGGGAAAATGAGCAGTTCAGGTGAGGAATCCCATTTTCTGCAGCTAAAATGGGGTGGCTCAAGCCCTGTGCTCTGTGGTAGCTGGGATTTTCATATTCCACCGCAAACTGCCCCAGAAAGGACGAGCCAATGCTATTGYACCTCCATGGACATGAAAGCTGACAAACTAGGAGATCTGCTTGCCAGAAGAGTTCAGTTTCCCARAATGTGATGCAGGGGCTGGCAAGAAGATACTCCATAGGAATAAGGAGAAAGGGGGATGTATCAGCAATAATGGAGAAAAACCCCAGCTTTAAGATCAAAAGCCTGAGCTGTGTTATCCAAGTAGAGAACGATGCTCTGGAACTATTTCTTTTAACTTTGCTGCTTTTYCATCCATATTCTCCCTTATTTCTATGAAGGTGCCTACACCACATGGCTAGAACATCATGCTACTTGAATCCCTTTTTAAATGGATGTTCAGAGAAGACTATTGAACTGCTTATCTTAGAGCCTGTTGGCTCTCCTCTAGAGAAATATTTTCATTTTGCATGACGTAAATAAATATCAGAACAAACGATATAGATAGAGAGAATTAATAACACGTATATTCACTTAAAAATAGAAACATATAAATATATATTTATATAATAATATAATTATTATTTAATTATTATACATGTATAATTATATATTATAATAATATATAAAATTATACATATATATACATATATATATACACAAATATATATATATACATATATATATATATATATAAAATATATATAAAAACACCTGTGTTTCAGGCCCTGAACTTGAAACAACCCCAAAAGACAAGCAGGAAGCCCCAGGCTGGATGACCTGGGAGAGCTTGTTGGTTGGGCTGTAGGTGGGATCTGAAATGGAAGTTGCTGGATGGCCTCTGTGCTGTGGGAGAGGACACAGCCCTGGTTTGAAGGGATTGATTCCTCATTTCTGGACAGGAAGAGTTTGAGCATCTTCATGACTGCAGATCTTGASAGGAAAGGCTGCTGAAATGGTGCAGACTCACCCAAGTGAGATGGGTCTCCCACACAGGCTGGGTTCCACAGTTTAAAGAGATTTCACTTCCCTCATCCCCTCCTCCTGTGGGTTTTGGGGCTTGTGCAGAGCTGAGTGCTCCTGGCTGTTCCATGGTTTCCAGAAGAGCCTGCAGCAGCCATGGGTGGTGCCTRGAGCAGACTCCTCACACGTCCACTCACACTGTGGGGGGCACTGGGATCCAGCGACCTCACAGCTTGTGAAAACTTCTCATTTCCTTTGGGGATCTCCCTCTGATGTTGCATGGAAATACCAGCTGAGGACTGGGAATTCCCTCCATGGCTGAGCACCTGGGGCCAAGATTCAGCRCCTACAATTTACTGACCTGTGGCTCCTGCCAACGCTGCTGTTGGTGGGGGTGTGCTGTGAACCAGACCTGGCAGCTGCAATGAATATTAAACAAAGCCCCACCCTTTATTACTAATTTAACCTGGGACACCTCYCAGGCCTAGCTAAAACCTTGCCCAAGAGGAGCATCCACTCAACTGAGAGAGAAGGTGAAACCAGGGTGAAAATGCGCAGCTGGAAACGCTGATGGTGGGAAAAAAGGGACTTTGAAGAAGTTTTGTTTTGGTAGGTTTTTTACAAGGGTCCAGGCCGAGATTTTAAGAAGTTAGCCTGAAGCTTSGACTAATGTGATTAGTTTCAAATCAGCTGTTAGGGACAAACACACTGCTTCTTTGAATTGAAAGTATCTTTGAGTGAAAGTATCTTTTGAGCCTTTGAGTATCTTAATCTGTCTGGCAGAGGGAATCTCATCCCCTAAAAACACTCTGATGGGGCACTGCCACAGAAATCATCCAGCTCACCTTCCCCCTTCTCCAGCCCTCATTCCCTCTCTTGCACAAACATGAGCTCTGTGCTGACACAGGTTGGGGAAGTAGTCCTGTGGTTACTACTGAATTTAGCATCTTCTTTCCTTCCTCAGAAAAGGCTCCTTTTTGACCTCCCTCTTCCTCAGTGGTGAAAGTGCAACAGTTTGTATTGATTTTGTTGCTGCAAAATCATCTGGATTATTTCCCTTGCACAACCCTTTTATTTCTGTTAATTTCTTTTCTTACATTTCAGTTTCATTTTAAAGGCCTTGTTTAAACTGGTATCAGAATAAGTGGCAAAGGATGGAAACCTCTTAAATTGGCTTTGTGACACTGTAGTTGTGGAGGGGATGGTGCAGCAAATTGTAATGTTTAACACTACAATTAACCYCTAGCTCAGCTAGGGGTTGCTTTTGGCACTGCAGCCCATCCCTTTGGTGTGTGCCCATCTGCAGGGCACCCCACTCCTCCTCCTCCAGGATTTTGGGGAGCTCTGTAGGCTGTGGGGCACAGGGCTTGCAACAACTCGCTTATGCAACACAGGCTGCATCTGCTTGCTGCTGCCAGATTGGGGAAATCTGCAAATAATTGCAAAGTCTGCCAGTTTAATTGGATTGTGGTGTATTTGCACAGATGGGTGAAGTCTTCCAGGCCAGTATTTTCCAGAGTGACTTAGCAGCCTCTCTGCTTTAAGGTACTCAGTATGAGAGAACAYAGAAGCAATGGGTTTTTGAGGATTTTTTTAAAGACAAGCACCCCCAAACTGAAGTCATCCAAACCATCAGTCACCCAGAAATCCCTTGCCATAGAGACCTTGAGACGGGGGATCTTTCACAGTAGCTTGATGTAAGCCAAACTAAATTAATAAAAATAATACAAAACAGCTTAACACATCATTTCTTCAGCAGAAAAATCCAGTGTGAGTGTGTATGTGTGCAGCCATTTTTACAGGAAATATGATGAATAAATGAATAWTTGTAAAACAAAGGGAGGAGGACAAGAAAGATGTTTTATTTTGTGTGTGAGTTGGCTGTTGTTGTTGTTATTTTTTAAAATGAGATACAAAATGTAACTGTGGAACATTGTCCCTGTGGCTCTGGCTCTTTGCCAGGCCCAGAGTTCAGTACTTGCTGGGGAGAAGAAAGCGTCATACTTGACTTTCTGAAAGATAGGCTGTTATCACTTGGTAGGAGTCAAAAAGGAAAAGAATCAAATTATTAATTAATTAAATACAAATTCTGTAAAATTGCCCAGAAGTAACTAGCCCCAGGGCCCAAGCTACATGCACCCAATATCTGAGTGTACAAAAGAAAACCAGTTTATTAGCATTATCATTAGCTTTATCTACCAAGAATTAGCAGGAAGACAAGAAAGCTGCGGAAGATCCTTCTGTTCTCACCAAGAGATTCCACTAAATCACCCTTACAAAAATCTGCAATTTGCGAGGAGAAACAAATGGCTATTTTAAAACACTGTTAGGAACATTCACAGAAGTGGTAGGACCAACTTAAAATCTCACTTCAGTTAAATAGAAACATTTTTCACAGGCAGCACAATGATGTAGTTACATGATATTGATGTAACTATTTTAGAGAATGTTACCTTGGCGGTCTGCAGGAATGCAATGAAGTTGAGGTACCCTAGTGCTGAAGTCACTCTTGAAAACAGGACCTCAGWAGCTTTGAACCTAACCTCACCTTTGAACCTTTGGAAAGAATTCTCAAATACTTCTCCAGATCATATGTCCAGAGCTGAAGCCCACTTCTCCCTTGTGCAGCCAAAGTGGATCTCAGCTCCTGGCGTGAGCACTCATCACTGTTCTGCTGTGTCAATTGGCTTGGTCCTGAAGCCGTGCTACTGCCACAATCCTTGAATCCTTCCTTCACAGCAGAATGAGCTTCTGGTTCCTGTGGGTAAGGAGGAAGCCTCAAAAGAGCAGAAGAAATGATAAAGAACCCCAACATATAATTTTTTTGAAAACCCAGCATTATAAAGACCCTGAAGCGTCTTTGCATCCTCAGAGCCACCCCAACCTCCCCCTTCCCACCAGGCACCCTGAGGAGGCTTCTTGCCAACCACCCTCTGGAGCATCACAGACAGGTTTTCAAAGGTGCTCACACACCTGGAGGAGCTGGCCCTGACTTCTCAGCAGACTTTACGTGGCCTGTTGYGGGGCTGACCAGGCTCTTCTGCCTGCTGAGAGTTGGGGTTTTTGTTTCTAACTCTGGGGCTGAGCAAACCAAGCTCACCAGAGCGAGGCAATCSCAAGGCAGGGTCTAGCAAGGTCTCACAGTTTGCTCTGAAGGCTTGCAAGAAGAGGCTCCCCACYGGCCTGGGAAGCTCTGGCTGTGATCAGCTTCTTCAGTCCCCCTTGAAACAACAGGGTGCTGTAGGCTCGAAAAAGACACCCACAGGGACAGGTTAATTTTTGGCAGTTTTCGTTGGTTTTGAAGGGCAAAGGAGTTCTGAGAGGTTGACCAYGGCTTGAGAGTGCTGGAAACCACCAGGAATAGAAGAACTTTTGTAAGGACTTTTACAGAGATCCAAGGAACAATTTTTTGAGTCAGACCATAGCTTTTGCTGATTTTTGATTTCCCACCTGTCTTTTGCAGGCTTGGGGTGGGGGGAAACAGAAGAAAAGGAGGATTGCCAGGGCCTCTCATAGTATTAGCTATGTTTTGTTGCTCTCATTCAAGTCAGTTATTAAACATAAACTGTGATATTTATGATGATAACTTTGTCCTTTGCAAACATCCTGAGTGGATGTTGTTCTCAAAAAGCCTTTCAGACTAGAGATAACAAGGTGACAAATCCTTTAAAGCRATGCTTTCAGGTACTCCTCTTTGAATAGATGTCCCAATTTAGCTGCTGGCAGCCAGAACAAACCAAGCAGCTTGTGAGAGTCAAAATCACAGCAGATTAGGCTTCTGCCCAGAGAAACATTTAACTCCTTATGAGGGAAACTCAGAACAAGTGCTGGTAAATAAAAGGCYCCTCTTTTTCCATCTTTCTCATAAGGCACTGAAATCATGGCCACAGTGCATTTTGCAATAGGCTGGCTCCAGTGAAAGAGTGTTTGCTTTTTGACTTGCCAGCTTGCTCTACTTTTTTAGGTTTGGCTGGTTTAGGTCAGTCATGAACAGGGTCAGGAGCACTGATGCAGACCCTTGGGAACTGCTCAGGAGTCTCTTGCCCTGGCAGCACCATCCTGGTGGGCATGGCTGGAAGGGTGGTGGTGGAACACTTCTTTTTACAAGGGCCTGGAGTCACAGGAAAAGRGGGAATGGGTTCACACTGAGAGAGAGGAGGTTTAGATTGGGTATTAGGAAGAAATGCTTCCCTGTGAAARTGATGAGGCCCTGGCACAGRGTGCCCAGAGAAGCTGTGGCTGCCCCTGGACCCCTGGAAGTGTCCAAGGCCAGGTTRCACATGGCTCTGAGCAACCTGGGATAGTGGAAGGTGGCCCTGCCCAAGGCAGGAAGGTGGAAAACYGGATGATCTTTAAGGTCCCTTCCAACCCCAGCCATTTTGTGATTCTATGATTCTCTGAAATGCCTGTCACCTACCTCATAACAAATTTTCCCACTGCCAGAATCCACTTTCCATCTTCCTCTGTAATAACATCCCATTRCTGTGGGTTAATGCCCTGGCTTTTGCATCCCAGAGCTGCACAACTGCCTTGCTAGGTTGGTTAACACAAACAAGATGTGGTACTGTACAAACAGAGCGTTTCCAATGGCTAAAAGTCTAAACAGATTAGGAAAAGGGTGAGGGAAGAAATGGAGGTGCCAAGAGTTGCAGCAATGTGCATGACATGGCCAAGGGAAGCCAGAACCAGAACTCAGATCCCAAGCCCTGATAGTAATCTGCTTCTTAATGCCATCATTTTGGTATGTGAGATGGGTCATCTGCCTTAAAGGGTTTAGAAAGTAGCCAGACCAGTTCCTCTGTTTATATAAGGAAGATGTTTGTAGACCTCTTGATCCTAAGGCAATTAATACAGCCCATTGGGGAAAGAAAAAGAAAGACAAAAGTAAAAAGAAGGAAAAAACAAGAAAAATAAGAAAAAAAAAGAAGGAAAAAAGGAAAATAAAAGTAAAAAAGAGAACTGGGCTAGATTCTCATGTAAACAGCACCCAGAATGCCTAAAATTCTGACATATGCAGATGTTTTTATGTCRGGGTATTTTTTTGGTGAGCGGCCCCTTTGTGGTCAGCTGCAAGCACCGCATTTACATAGTTCTGTATTTCTGAAAAAGCCTSTTGCATGACGTTGGGATCCTACCAAATGAAGACAAAACACAACACTAACGAAAAATAACAAACTCTTCCAACAATGTTCAGTAACTGACTGAGAGGTTAGTGCTGTGTTCTGGGAAAAAAAAATTATCCAGGCACCATATAATTTCAGGCACTAAAAACGTTMAACATTTCAGAGGAGCACAACACATGACACAGGGTGTTTTTATTTAATGAATGGCTGTAAGAAATGGGGCCAGCATCCCTTCTCACAGATGAACGCCTTGTGCCAAGAGCATTGCTGTACAATGTGTCATCACTCGGGAACCTAAAGAATTGTACTTGAGAAAACATTGCTACAAAATATCATTCCCTTCCCAGAAAGGTTCACTTCAGGCTTTGTAGAAAAACAGGACAACTCATTTCCACTGCACATAATTCTTCTGTTGGGAAACTTTCTTAAAGGCATAGGTGGCAGAGCAAGGGGCTGGAAAACTCTTTAATCTCATAGTGACAATRATAGCTCCTGGTTATTGTTGGTGCTCAGCTCTTGCTTTGGGCTTTTGATACTCAGAATTTTATAAACACAGAGCAGGTTAATCCTCTCCACACCCTGAAAAGGGAGATGGAGCGGGGGAGAAGGAGAAGGAAAGGGAAGGAGAAGGGGAAGAGGAGGGAGAGAKGAGCAGAAGGGAAAGGAAGGAACACAGGAAGGGAAAGGAACTTTAGCTGCCATAAGAAGCCTCTAGTTAAGATTCTTATGTTAAAATTTGCTATTCTAACAAAGTGGCACAGGTTATGTGACGTATTAAATGAGAAGTCTTACAGACATGGAGTTACTCTGAAGATTACTTTTTGTTCATATGGTGTGTTTTCTTCAGAGAAATTAGGTCACTTCACAGAAAGTAATCAATTTACTGGTTTAGGCCTCACCTCTACAGCAGTAGTGTTTGCTGGGATAACTCACATAATCACGTGCAAGTGTGTGTATTTATTTTTAGGGACTGTATATTAACATCCTCTTTCTTGTTCCTGGTTTGAAAAAGGAGAAGTTGGTTACCCAGAAAAGTGCACCCATCACTACTGGGTGTAAGACACTCCTGGCTTCACCTGTGCTTCAGGGGCAAGTTCAATTTTGCATGTCAAACAAAATGAAAATCAAAAATAAAATTGTCTGAACCAGACCAGAAGAGTCTTCCCTGAGACAAAATCAGGGGATTTTGGAAGGACTGCTCCTTAAAGTCCAGGGAAGCTGGTGACAAGCAGAGAGCTGCAGAGAATTCTCCCTTTGGAGAACGAGTTCTCTGCACTCTCTTTGGAGAATGAGCACTTTTAGTGCTAGAAATTTAACCTGTATCTTCTGCAGACATAACTGTGTAACCTGCCCTATGGTTATAGCACAGAAGAGGCATTTCTGACACAGCGCCGGCCTTTTAAAACAAATCCCCTTAAGGACACCCCAAATCCCATATTAAGGACACTCCCAAGCTGTACCTGCAGCCGGCGCTCCCACAAGGACTACTCAAAATCCCCTGGGCTGGTCCTGGCACCTGAGCCCACCCAAGGCTGCTGCAGGTGCTGGCAGGGCCGGGAGCCCCGGCAGAACTTTATAAACACAGAGGGGAGCGGGAGCAGAGCCCACAGCGGGGATGGCAGCGGGGATGGCCCAGGGACAGCCCGGCCGGGCACTGGGGACGCTGCCAGCGGCAAGGCCAAGKCCTGGCGCTGATCTCTGTCCTTAAGCTCCCTCTAGAGTTTACAGCAAATGAGCAAAAGGTCTCAAATGCCACTTGCACAGCGAGGTAGCGTCTTCTTGCTCCCCGAGGCACTGCTGGATCATGTCCCAGAGCCTTTGTACCCTGAAGTGGCTCTTTCCTTCCAGACAGTCTCTGCTGCTGAACCTCACCGRGCCCTAATCCTGCCCAAAAGGGAAGGGCTCCTGTTAAGTGAATATTATGGYGAATACTTGGGGCCTGCCCCCCAAATCTCAAAGCAGGCTCGCCCAAATCTCTTGAAGAAATCAGCACTTGGCCTGAAAACCTGGAGAGGTGGGTTAGGAACAAACCTCCTCAAACCTCCAGATGGGTCATGCCATATCCCTGCTTTCTTCACCCTCATCTCTGGAGGACACATCCTGGTGGAGGAGCTCAAGTATGATTCCCGATTTCCCCCCTATCTGCAAGGGAATATTTGAAGTCCTGAGCAGCCAAGATGCCTTATGTGTGCGGTTCGGACGGGCTTTGCTGGTTCACTGGGCAGCCTTATAAAGTGCTGGGGAAGGAGGGTGGCCAAAAAGGAGACGGGAGGCTTGCCCAAGCGATTCTGGAGGGAAGAAAAACAGCGAGCAGCTCTGCCAGTGGAAAAGCCCAAACAAGAGCGAGGAGAGGGGTAGCGGGAAGAGAGGGGACAGGGTGTGCGGAGCCTGTCAGAGGAGCCAGGACATTCTTCACCCAGACCTCCCTCCAAACACTCCTCCCTCCTTCCTGCTTCACTCCTCCGAGTTTTGCTTGGGGTTTGGGCTTTCGCGTTGTTTGTTTTCCTTTCTCCAACCCTCTCCTGCGAGCTTTGGCCGCATCTCCGGCAGGAGCGGCCCCGGAGCGGGGCAGAGCCGGCCGTGGGAGGCTGCGGCTCTGCGGGGGCGGCTCGGAGCTGGCCCCGTCCCCACGCCGCACCGCCTCCCCCGCAGCCCCACTGCTGTGCCCCTCTTCTGCAAGACGATGGCGCTCTGATCTTTTCCACAGCTTCGCTCCGCCACTTTCGAGTATATTTTTTTCCTGTATTTTTTTTTTCCACGCTTCACTGCTACTACGGGCGGGCGCCTGCCTCTGTCCCGATTTGCTGCAGCCATCGGGGGTGCCTGACTGTAAACAAAACACTTTAGATCATGGCAAGGTCGCTGCAGACACAGCCTTCTTTTTTTTTTTTCTTTTTTTTTTTTCTTTCTTTTTTTTTTTTTTTTTCTCCTCTGCAGCCGCAGCGATTTAAGGTGGATTGCCGAGATCGCAGGGAAAAGGAGGGGGGACGAGCCGAGAGAGCCGAAAGAGCGGCGGGGACCAGCCCCGATCCCCGAGCACGGCCGCGGATKCTCCGGGGATGCGGATGCTCCCAGCCTGCGGGAGACACACCGAATTTTTTTTTTTTTTTAATTTTTCTCCTTAATTTTACCCCCTTTCCTGATGATTTGTCCCAGCGCGACCCCAACGTTTCCGGCGGCGCGGGCTGGGGGCTGTGCTGCCCCCGGAAAGCCGCGCAGCTACCGCGGCTGCGGGGGTACCCCCCGACCCTTTTCCCTCTCCCCAGACCCCTGGGAGCGAGGTGGGGATAGAGGAGAAGGAATAGAGGGATAAACAGAGGGGCAGACCACTCCTCTTTCATTTTCTCCGTTRCTTCCATCAGCGGCTTAAATGATTCGCGCCCCTCTTCTCCTCCCCCACCCCCCGCCCCTCCTCCTCCCCTTTGGATTTAATTATTCGTGCTCAATATTCTTGTACAGCATCCAGGGACTCAGTCTCAGGCCCTTGTACTAAGGGAGGTATAAACAGAATAACAACAAAAAACCCCCAGAAGGTTCTTGTCCTACAGTAACTTGTTTTTTTTTTTCTTTTCCAAAGGCTTCCGATAAATCAGCGCTCTCTGTTGCACTGCCATAATACTGCTGCTGCTTTACTCGTGGGGTGCAGAGTCTTTTTCAGTATTTGGAAACTCACACTCCCCACACTTTTTTTCTTTTTCCTAGTTTGTGTTTATACTCTGGYGCAACAGACAAGAGGGTTGCCTTTGCCTTGTGGATTAGAGAGATAAACAAAGGCTCCCAGAGAGCAGAGAACGGGAACTCCTCACCTCGGGAGCCTGGGGTGGGACACTCAGCAGGTTCCCAGCAGGGAAAGTCCCATCAGCAGGACGAGCCCGGGGCATCCTCAGACACTTTCTGCAGGTCACTTAGTTACAACTTCCTCCTGTGGATCAGCAAAACAAGCTCAGTGTCCCTACACCTGGCGCAGAAAGTGAAGCTTGAAATGGAGCTGCCTTGCTGGTGGCAATGGAAGTCAAGGACAAGAAAGCCTAGAGAAATGAAGATGAAATCCTGCAAATACAGCAGATGCAGGCCCACTTYTTCCAGCTGATGGAGTTTTATCATGGACTTGGAACTTCAAAAAAAACCACCTCAGGTCCTGCAGGCATGTGAATATCAGTTTTAATTTCCTGCAAGCRAATTGCTGAAACTTGTAGTTTCTGAGAGCAGTTGAAAAACAACTTCCAAGTACTAAACCCCCCAGCATACAAATAAAAATAACATGGTTAATAATGTATTTCAACATGGTTGGTAATGTTTTTAAACGAATCTCGTTTTGTTTTTTGKTTTTTTTGCCTGTGCACATAAGTTTTTTTGAACTTGGGTGTGTTGATATTGTGATTACTCTGCTGAGTGGTGTGAGCAGAAGCTGAAGGCCTTGAGTCTGATGATGGCCAGCAAAGTGCTGGCCTGGGCTTGAGCATTGTGTGAAGGTTGTGTCCTCTCCCCAGCGTGTAAAATCTCCACGTCTTCAAGGCCAAACCTGATGACTCTCCTCTCAGCCAGTTAAATTCAATTATATTGACCCCTGCCTYGCTGAGACAGCTTTGCTACTTGTGTATCCCCCTCACCCTCCCACCGTGCAGTTTGGGCAGGGTTGCTCTGCTGCAAAGGAGACCTGCCCAGAGGGATTGGTGTGAAGAGCCTTCAGTGCCCTCCAAAGATTCAGACACGGCATCTGGGCACCTGGAAATGTCATAACCTTTAGTGCCTGATAGAACCCACAGTGTCACACAGCACGTTGGGGGCTGCCCTGCCTGGTGAGTGAAGATGCCTGTGGAAAGGGCTGGAGAGAAGGGGACCAGAGAGGAGTGCACGATTCCTCWTATGTCCACCACACCTGCTCTGACTATCCAAGGAAGTTGCTTAGAAAATCCCTGGCTGTGACTCTTTGCTCATCTAATCTCTTGAGCACACAAACAGGACAAACCCCAATGCTATTTTTTTTTCCTTTCCCCGAGTAGCTGGCATCTGAAATCCCGGCAGAAGTTATTTTAGACACATTTCTTAACCGAGTCCTTTCTCTGCCGAGAGGGCAGGAGATCGTTTTGGCACTAGGGGCCAGCAGCCCATCATCTCCGCCGGCAGTGGGCTCAGGGTGTGCGGGTCGGGCTGCTGCGGGTCGGGGTGCTGCGGGTCGAGGCGCTGGTCCCCGCGGCATGCCCCGGGCTGCTCAGCCTGCCCACGGGCCCCGAGCTTGCCCCCAGCCCCGGACCCCACCGGGGACGGGCAGCAGAGCCCAACCCGGGCAAAGCAGCGCGGAGGGACGCTGCTGTCGCTGCCCAGACTCAAAACCAGCCGCCACCATTCCTCAGGCGCTCGGGCCAGCAGCGGGACGGGGTGCGTGTTTTTGTGGGGTGGCACAAGCCCCGCCGGGCTTTGCGGGCTTTACAGAGGGATGACAAGAGCAGSCTTGGGGGCGCCGTCCCACCCCTCTCGCTTTTCCCTTCGCTCGCCCCGTCCCACCTTTAGAGCCGGCGGCGGGGCAGGGCAGGGCCGGGCGGACGGGGCGGCGCCCGCCGCTGTGGCCAATGGCACGGCTCTGCTGTTTAAATCGACTCGTTCCTGTCAATCATTTTCTTCTTCGTCAGCCTCCCTTCAATCGCCATATTGGGCTCGTCTCCTCTTGTTTTTTTCCGTCTCGCTTTTACTACGCGGCGGCGGTGCGATCGGCAGGGGCATCACCGGCACCAGCGCCATCGCCACCGGCGGCGGACCGGCACCGCGGGGGCAGCGCCGCGCTCCGCTCCTCTCCCGCCCGGGGCTCCCCGGCGGCGGCAGCGGCGGCTCTCGGGGCTCATCCCCGGGCCGGCGCTTATGCAAGGGCGCCTCCTCGCCCCTTCTCCGCGGGCCGAGGGCGAGCGGAGCCGAGGCGGGGCCGCAGCGCGGGGCAGCGCGGAGCGGAGGCGCGGAGCGGAGCCGCCGGGCGGAGCCGCCGGGCGCCGGGAAATAAAAGGCGTCGGAGGCCGCGGAGAGAGAGCAGCGAGCGCAACAACCTCCGCCTGGAGCCACAGCGTGCGGGGAGATGTCAAACGTGCGCATTTCTAATGGGAGCCCTACCTTGGAGCGCATGGAGGCCAGGCAGTCGGAGTACCCGAAGCCGTCAGCGTGCCGGAACCTCTTCGGGCCGGTGAACCACGAAGAGCTCAACAGGGAGTTTAAGAAACACCTGCAGGAGATGAAGGAGACGTACCAGAAGAAGTGGAATTTCGATTTCCAGAATCACAGGCCGCTGGAAGGCAGGTACGAGTGGCAAGCCGTGGAGAAGGGGAGCTCGCCCGACTTCTACTTCAGACCCCCCCGGCTACGGAAAGCCGTCTGCAAGTCCGCCGGCCGCCAGAGCTTGGATGTAAACGGGAATTGCCAAACCGTGGTTTTTGTCGGTTCTCAGGGAATCTCAGAGGACACTCACTGTGTAGCTCAAAAGACTGATGTTTCAGAAAATCAGACGGACTTAGCAGAGCAGTGCACTGCCCAGAGGAAAAGACCCGCGGCCGATGGTAACGTACCCCACGGCTCTGCCCCGCGTCCCACTCGTGTCAGCGCCGGCGCTCCGGCCCCTCCGCCCCTGCCACGCGTGGCACCGGCTCGGCGTGCCACCCCCCCGCCCCTTTCCCCCTAAAAAAGCCCGGGTAGTGTTTGCAGTCCCGGGGGTCCCGCCTAGAGTGGGAGCCGGTGGATGAGTTGCAAGGAAGAGCCCTTCGACGCGGGTCAGATCCCGCGACCCCTCGCCGCCCCACTGCGGGGACCCGGGCTCCTGCCCAGGTGGGAGGAGGTTCACAGCGCTCAGCAAAAAAAGGAATATGGATTTTAGCCGAAAAGAGGGAAGTTGGGTCTCCTACCTAGGGAGAAGCCCATTTCCCCACCCCCTGCTCGCTTCACGCAGCCGATACCTGACATGGGGATCTGGGARTATTTCCCCTCGGTTCCGTCTATCCCCCCTGGATGCTGAGCAAACATCTAGAAGGAAAATATTTTAATATCTTTCCTCCCCCCCCGCCGCCCTTGTTTTTAATTTTCCCCTCCTAGATTCCTCTCCTCAAAATAAAAGAGCCAACACAACAGAAGAAGAGGTTTCAGAAGACTCCCCCAGTGCCAGTTCAGTGGAGCAAACACCCAAGAAATCAAGCCCGGGAAGACATCAAACGTAAAGCGTTTAGGTCAGTTCCCTTTAGGGTCTGGCATTAGGATGCAAGTAAGGGCAAGAAGGGGTGACCGAGTGTCTGTCCCGCATCTCTGAGGGGCTGGGGAGGGCGCTTCGAGCCCCTGTGGGCTCGCCCAGGGGTGTTTTCTCCGAGGAAGAGTGGCTTTCCCCGAGCGCTCGGCAATGGGTGTGTGTGTTGGAGGGTGGGGAGTGGGAGGCGCAGGGCTTGAAAAGAACAAAACAAGGAGCGAAGCCCAGGCTGGGCTCGGCAGCGTCAGGGGGCTGGGGCAGGGGCTGCGGTGGGACTGACCCTGCCTTCCTGCGGGATGGGCACCGAGGGCCCTTTCCCAAGGACCGTGCGGCTGCAGGGACGGAGCTGGGAGCGCGGCTGGTGCATCACGTCAGATGCCAGCGGATTTCGGGGGGCTTCCCCTGTCCCCCGCCCCCGGGGCTTTTTCACCCCGCGTGTCTTGCCGTCGCATGTCGCGGCCACCTCGCATTGCAAGTCAAGAAGTTGGGTTTAAGGGGAATCTGGGCACTTTCTCAAAATCCGAGCAATGCAAGGTGGTTTTGTTTTTGTTTGGTTTGGGGTTGTCGTC
>JACDOX010000030.1:4002416-4016827 GCA_014549065.1 Cardinalis cardinalis
GCCCCAGCAAGAACAAAGTGATCTCGGTGGAAAATAAATAGCGGCGCCTCCCCGAGCCGGCCTATCCCCGCAGCCGGCGCAAGGCAAACCCCCCCGGGCGGGGGACGGGGGCAGGGCGGGGCTGCAGCCTCCGGGCCGGAGAGGGAGGCGGCGGGCGGGGTCCGTCCCGCTCCTCCGTCACGTAGGGTTGGGATGTGCCCTCTGACCGCTCCCCCGCTATTATTTTGAATTTTTTTTTTTTTTWCGTTTTCGTCGCTGCTCTCCTTGTTGCCGCGACCGATCGGTGCCGCTTCTCTGCCTGCGCGCCCGCCGCTATCGCAGCAGYGCCGGGGGAGCGCCGCGCCCGCCCCCGCCTCCTCCTCCTCCCCCGGTGACCCCCGGGGGATGCGCGGGGCCGGAGACAAGAGGGGGAACATCCCCCGCCGCCCCGCCCGGAGCGAGGGGGGGCAGGGCGGCCACGCTCGGACCCGCCCCGTACCCCCTCCCTCGGGGGCCGCTTGTGGCGCTTGCCCGGCCGCAGCCCCGCAGGGGACTGGAGACGGGGCCGGGCGAATTTTTAAATTTTATTTCCCCCTTTCTCCTCTCCGCCGCAACGTTTCCTCCTCGGGCGGCTGGAGGCAACCTTGCCTCRCTGCTTCGGTGCGCCTGGCAGCGCCCGGCGGGCCGGGCCGGGGGAAGGGCAGGGCGGAGCGCGGCCCGCCCCGTCTGATGCAACCGCGCCGCCGCCCCGCGGGTGCGCACGCAGCGCCCGCCCTGCCCCGCTCGCTTTTCCCCTTCCTCCCTCCCTTCCCCCGTCCCTCCCTCCCTGCTCCGCAGTCACACGTACGCGCGCACCCCCCGCGTGTGCACACGCACGTACCTGCGCGCCCCCGCCGAGCCGCGGCTGCGGGGCTCTGCCGGCGGAAGCTGCGGGAGCTGCGGGGCTCTCCCGGCGGCAGCTGCGGGGCTCTCCCGGCGGGAGCTGCGGGGCTCTCCCGGCGGGAGCCGCCGCCCCACGGGCGCCCCGCCAGCCCCCGCGTCCCGCAGCGCTCCCGCTCCGCTCGCTCCCCCTCCCGGGGCTTCCATGCAGGAAGGGTCGGCGTTCCCTTCCGCACAGCCGCGCGCTCCCGTGCCAGAGCAGAGAGGTCTGACCCCGTCCTTAGCGGGAGGATTTTGGACGTGGATCTGACCGTTTTTCACTGGAGACGTTTGGCGGGAAGAAGAAGTACTAACAAAGTGTCCTTAAAGTCAATATTAACACCCACTGCTTTTCGGCTGCCGAGCCAGACTCCTTTTCCTCAGATGGGGAAATTAGCTGGAAAACGATGTTTTCCGACATCCGTACCCATCTGTACTTCTCAGTAGCTTTAGCTGAAAAAACCCACAAAACCGAATTTCATTTTCAAAAGAAAATATTGCACTTCAGGAAATGTCAACATGTTTTTGTTTCAACATCCTACAGTATTTTTTAAAAAAGTAGTTTACTGTCCTCATTTATCATTATTTTTAAAATACCAAAATAAAAAGGCCACAGTATAGTGGCTTTAACAAAATGCGTGATCTACAGTAAAATAATAAGATAATATTGTATGAATTGTTTTGCTCTTTCCCGAAATTAGATGTCGTCTGCTTTCATTTTACTGGAAAAACCTTGGAGACTTTACTTTTTTAATACTGATTTTTTTCCCCCCCACCTCTGATGTTTCATTTACATATGAAACTGAAAAAAGACATTTTTTTCCTGCTGGGCAGGTTGTATCTGCACTTGTGGTTTGCTGTGCTTCATCCAGGCTCAGCCACCTCCTCCATCCAGGCAGCTTGTGTGCCTTTCCTCTCCCTGCCTGTTTTCTGTCTTGCCCACATCAGTCATTGCAAGACTGAAAATTAGGCCAAAAAATAGAGGGGAATGTGTTTTTCTTCTCTATTTATTTGCTTTCTAATAAAATTAATTCCCAATTCACTTCACTTAAAGAGCAAGCAAATGTATATTTCTCTGTAATATAAAATTAATAACGATAATAAAAATATAAAACCAACATGTTAATATGTAATGATAATATACCAAGTGCAACTGCCTAAAAACAAAGGAGCGTCAGGCTGCCTGCTTCTCCCTGGAGAAAACAAAGCTACCGCTGCTTTGTAACCCCTCTGGAATTCCCCCCATTTCCCAACCGTGCCTGGCTGTGTGTGCYTTCCCCGTTTTAATTAACCTGCTGATCCCAGGTTCTCCACGAGCCATGGGCAGTTTGTTTGCTGTTGGGAGGATGTGGGATCCTGTGGGGATCCGCTCTCAGGTCTCGGGGGGCAGTTCCCTGGCTTTTGGAGAGGGGGAGCGTTGCTGCTGCAGCTGGCACATTGCAGGATGTCCCTGCAGTGGAGGGCACCAGTCCTTGGCCCAGCTGGACCAGGCTGACCTGGATGGGTGCTTGTGGCAGGCTGTGCTGTGCTGTGTTTTTCTATGCTGTGTTGCTGTGCTGTGCTGTCTTGTGCTGTGTTTCTGGGCTGTTCTGTGTTTTTCTGTGCTGTGCTGTTCTGTGTTTCTGGGTTGTTCTGTGTTTTTCTGTGCTGTGCTGTTCTGTGCTATGTTTCTGTGCTGTGCTGTTCTGTGCTGGGCTATGTTTCTGCACTGTGCTGTGTTTGTGCTGTTCTGTGTTTCTGTGCTGTGCTGTTTTACTAAGCTGTGCTGTGTTTCTCTATGCTGTGCTGTTCTGTGCTGCTCTGTGCTATGTTTTTCTGTGCTGTGCTGTTCTGTGCTGTGTTTCTCTATGCTGTGCTGCTCTGGGCTGTTCTGTGCTATGTTTTTCTGTGCTGTGCTGTTCTGGGCTGTGTTTCTCTATGCTGTGCTGCTCTGTGCTATGTTTTTCCGTGCTGTGCTGTTCTGTGCTGTGTTTCTCTATGCTGTGCTGTTCTGTGCTGTGTTTCTGTGCTGTTCTGTTCTGTGCTGTGCTGTTCTGCTCTGTACTGCGTTTCTGTGCCGTGCTGTGTGTTTCTGTGCCGGGCTGGCAGGGCTGCCCCGCTCCTCCCGGCAKCTTTGGCACCTGCCAGCCGGCTCTGGTGGAAGCAGGGAGCAGCGCACCTTGCGGTTCAGCGCTCCCATCCGCAAAGACAGGCTCTGCCAGCTCGGGCTTTTATACCTGGCCGTCCTGCTGTGCCTGCGGCTGTTTGGAGGAGACAGCAGGCAGGAACATTAGTTTCATTCCAGTTTTATCCTTGGCCTCACATCTGAGTCTTCAAACAAGGATTCCAGTCGTGGGCAGGCGCCCCATTTTGTGTGCTCCAGACTCTTCTCCCACAAAGACGCAGCAGTTCTTTACATGGAGGCCAAAAATCCAAGTGTTGCCTGATGGAGCCTTTCTGTCATGACTGGCTCTACCCAGAGTGAAACCAGGCACCTACAAGTGCAGAAAGGGCTCCTATCCCCTGCTGCCTGGGCACACTGGAAGAGGTGGCTCTGTCCTAGCAAGTACAGTTGCAGCTCTGGTCCTCACTTGCTTTGGGGAGAGGAGCTGGTGGTCTGGGACTGACCATACTGTAAATTTTTCCTGCCAGGCGTGAAGCCTGGAGTTGATACCATCAGCTTGGTAACCTGGTACACCACACCAACTTCTGATTTTTGAACTTTTTTTTCTGGAACAAATGGTTGTTCCAATCTGAGCTGCTGGCTTCTGGATGTATATGTTTTATTGTAGGTCAAGACCAGGGGATCCCAAGTGAGGGCACATGCATGCACAGATGAATATAGATATTTATTTATTTTTATTAGTGGAAGAGAGACCTCTACTGGCTCAGCGCACAGAGTCACTCAACTGACCACAGCTGGGCTCTCACCTTCTCTTCACCTGCTTGGGAAATCTCCTGTGTCACAGCCATCTGCCAAGGGCAGCTAAGAAGCAACATTTCATGTTTTCTCATTAAAAGATCCAGCATGTAGGGAGTCCCTCAGCTGCAATTGCTAGCACATGAATTTGTGACAGCCCTTGGTGYAGTAAATCAAGCAGCTTATTTCCTTTAGGAGGAGATGAATCTTGGGCACTGATGCAGAGCAAAGAATTAGAGTGTTACTGGTGCAGGAGGACAAGTCAGCAGGGTGTTTTAATTGCTTTCAGTTGCCTTTTATTCTCTTTATGTTCTTYCTCCCAGCTGGTTCTGTAACACTGCAATGAGGATGGCTTCAGAAGCCATCTCTTGTGGGTCAGGGCTCTTGAGAGCATCTTGCCTCTGCTGTCAGCTGGATTGGTGTTGACCCTTACCTGGGCCATACCTGGGSTTGATGATCAGTTGGGTGCTTCTCTTCCTGGGCTGGGGAAGAGTTAATATATGTGTGTTTTTCTAGCAAAGCTATCACTGTCTAAGCACAAGTAATGTAAAACAGGGCTTGGTGTTTGCAAACAGGTGGAGCTGGGTGAGCCAGTTGTGTAAGGCCTGTAGGTCCTGGGCTGCCAGTCTGGCTGAAAGCAGCAGAGGCAGCAGCTTGACAAAGGGACTGCAGCATCTCCCTGCCAGGGAAGGGCTGAGGGAGCTGGGGCTGTCCAGSCTGGAGAGGAGCCCCAGCTGAGAGGGGCCCTCRGCCCTGGGTGTCCCTGTATGAAGAGGATGGGAGTGAGCAAGCAAACCACATATGACAAATGTTAGGCATGTTGCTGAATGCAACTCTGGAAGCTGCTCAGATGCTGTGGTCAGGTGGATGGGTATTACAAACCTATCTGGGTTAGAAAAGAGAAACATTTTTCTAGAAAATGAAAATAATCTGATGGAGAGAGCACTGAGAGGTAATAAACATGCAGCAGAAGCCCTTTTGGGGTAAAGCTGCATTGCTGKGGTGCTTTGTAAGTAAGCAACCCAKCACTTCAGAGTTCAGAGGTACCAGATGTGCTCATGGCAGTGCTGCTGAGGCAGCAAAGATGAGAGACAGAGCTGCTGTACCTCAGCTTCAGASTGGGTCTGCTTCTTTCCAAACAGCCAGAGACTTCTGAGAGGGTTTTTCCCCCAGTTCCTTGATGTTCTGCATGGGTTTTGCAAGAAGCCTCGAATGAAGGGCTTGTTGTGAGTGCCTGCTTTGAGTAAGAGCTTTGTCCTTGCTCTTCAGTTTTGTCTCTTCACTGGCTGAAGAGTTCAGAGCACTGAATTACTCTTTTTCTGGATTCTATGTGCCTTTTAAAAAAAGACTAAAAATATTGTTTGGTGAAACAGTGTTTTGTAACTGTGGAGAAATTATGGAGGCTAAAACTGATACACAAATTAGTGTTTATGTGATGAGATGGGAAACTGAATCAGGAATCCCATGACCATTATTAGTCTGTTCCTGGTACAAATCTCAGTGCTGAGGATGCTGTTGTGCTCCTTGGCAAAGCTCTGTAAACCAAAAGAGGATGTGTTCCTCTTGTGTCTCTGATGATCAGTACTTTGAACTGAGCTTGTGAACCTCTGTGGTGATGGGACTTTCATCATTGAAGAACCTGGGACTTGAGTAACCATATGGGAAAGCAGCCACTGTTTTAGGTAYTCTGTAAGAAAAGGGTTAGGAGAGCACAGGGAGAGAGATTAGGGGACCATCTGATTTGAAGTCCTTGTTCAAATACAAATTTTTTGGGGGGTCAGTGAACAGAAACAGGGTAGAAAAGCTGTAAGAAACCATGCAATGTAAATACTTTTTTGGGTTTTTTGTTTGTTTGCATTGGTTTTGAAGCCCGTTATGTGTAAAGTTTTCTCATACATGACACRTAAAACAGCACACAGGAGGATGGAGTTCTTTCAGGGTGCCAGAGTCTCCCTCTGTCTGGAGAGAGAGAATTTATTGTCAGGTATGACTTGTCACTAATATCTGATGGTACCCCCGGGTGGCAATCTCAAAAGACCAAAAGAAACACCAGGATTATCCTGAAGAATCTGAACTTTCTCCCCCCTCCCTGTTTTTTGCACCAGCCACAAAGAATTACAGCATTTCTTTGGTCAAATGAGGGGAAAATAACTATTTTCCACTTTTTCATTAGTACCCCACCAGTAGGTGGATGTCTGTAATTTTATAGGAATATGTCAGAATTGACAGATGGCCATTGGTGTATTTTGTGGGATCTCAGTGGAGGTAGATAACACTACATCTTTAATCTGCCTGAAACAGGTTAAAAATGACAAATGGGCCTGTCTAGAGACAGGGGAAAGGTTTTCTTTCTTCAAAAAAATTTGCAAACAGCCTATCTCCTCTATCTCTCCCCTCTTTGCTCTGCAATTACTGTGCAATGTGGGCCAAAGCCCCTCCAAGGATTTGCAGGAACTGTGGCCAAGGCTGGGGAGACCACTGATTCTCCACTTCCCTACAGTTTGTTGCCCCTTTGAAGAGCAGCTGTTGCCTTTGAGGTGAAATTTTCAGAGCAAATGAGTATCGGCAGAGAGGGTGAGATTTTGGCTGGAGATGGGCAGCAGCAAATTCCCTTCCCAGAGGGAGCTCTCCTGGCAGAATACTTGCAAGCTTGAGGTTCAGCTGCTCCACCAGCCCCTTCTCACTCAGAATGCAGAAGTGGTGATGGAGCAAGGGCACAACAGAGCTGCTGTATGTGATCCTGCTCCTGGCCTGAAGTCCTTGGGAAGGAGGAAGGTCTCTGTCCTGCCTGGCTCTGAGCCCTCAGTCTTTTTGCTGCATTTCTGAGCTGAACTGGTGCTCAGGTAAATGCAGAGTTTGAAGTCCGGGCTAACCTGCCTGCAGAGCAGGATGGAGTGCTGTGTTGCATAGGTAAGAGGCCTTACTGGGCCGGGCTGTCATTCCAGAGAAGCAAGAGTCCTGCAAATGCTCAAATGTCTTTGTATTATCCTTCTGCCACCTTTTGTTCCTAGTGGTTTTTTCCATATCCAGTTATGTCTTTTCATTCTCTGCAATATGTCCTTGGTTTCTCTACACTTCTCCAACCTACCTCTGACCTCTGAATCCAAACCCAGCCTTGCTGGTGTTTTTTGCTGATATTCAGTTATTCCCTGTTTCTTCTGAGCATCTGGTATGTGCCCCACCCAGAGTGGCTGCCTCTGGCTGTGAGGGAGGTGGCAGGTTAATGTATTAGGGACTGACTTTTCATGTTAGGTGCTTAAACCCCAAATGTCTGTCCTTAAAACTCTGTGTTGTCTGTCACCCCTCTCTGAAGGTGCCTCAAGTTCCTCAGTACCTTCTTTACATGTGATGCTGCTGAGGTGTGAAGGTCAGGAGAACTGAGCATGGCTGGCTTGCTCCCATGAAATCCTCCTCAGGGTATCCCTCTGTCACTCCCTGGAGATGCTGGCACCTGATTCAAACTATGCAAATATTACCAGGAGGGCAAAGACAAAGAATTCAGTAAGGGAAAATGTCACTCTGTGACTTRGTTTGGTAGGATAATGGCTCTGTAACATAAACTGTCAGGCAGGTGTAGGTAGGTATGGGTGTATATGGCTGTACATCACACACTCTGCTGGGCAGGACAGCCCTTTGGGAAGTGAAACCTGGAACCTGCTGTGTGGCTTTATTGATCTTTGGGTTTGCTTTGTGCAGGGAGATTGCTGAAACAAGACTTATTAGTGGATGTCAGGCCATTCACAGCACTGTGTTTTTATGCAGCTTTTCACAAGCACTATTAGAGAAACAAAGCAGTCTTCATAAGCACTCAAATTTGTCTTGACTAAGCACACCATTGCTGAATAAAGTATGCACCTATTGTTTTCAGACAGCTGTAATCCCTCTCCAGACTTCAGGGTAATTTAATCTCTTGACATGACTGTGCAACTCCTGTTATTTTTAGGCATGTACATTAAGAAAAGGAAAGGTCCATTTAATCTGAAAACATATTAGCAAGCATTCCTGGTTTCACAAATCTGAACCAGGTACCACAGGGAATAAACTGAAAGTCATTAACATGTGATTGCTGTTTGATGGCTGGAATGAAGCAGTTTCAGACCCACTCCCCACCTCCTTTTGCAGGTACTGCAAAGCAAGTTGCTACTCTTGGAGATCATGTCAGCAAAGGTTAAAAACTCATTGCAGATTGTTTGCAGATACCAGCTGTACACAATCTGTGTGTGGTGGCCTGCTGGCCATGTGGGTGAACTGGTGGGGATGAGGGAAAGGCTTGAAGTCCTCTCATGTCAGTGAGGGATGCTGTCAGTGCCCTTCCTGATGATGCCTGGGGATGCTGAACTCACCTGTCTGCCATCCCTGGTGTTGCAGCCCAGAGGACTCTGACTGCCTTCTCTCCTCCTCCTCCTTCTCCCAAACTCCTGAGTCACTCAGGACAAGTGACAATGGAGACTGTCAGGCTATGTGATGAAGCTGGTGCCTGTGGGCTTGTGGCTTCCACATGCTGGAGCTCAGGCCCTAAGTCTCCTCTTTGGCACAGCAAGGAGCTCCTGTATTGCCCACCGTGAGACTTGTGCAGAGCTGTTCCCCTCCCCAGCTCTTCAGGGGAAATGGGGGTACTAAAGTCACTAAAATCAAAGCAGTTTCCTGAAGGAGCTGAGGATTTAGTTTCTTTCTGGATATTCCTAGCAGCACCATCCAACAGGCACTGGGACATGTGATGGAAGCTGAGGAGGATGTTGTTCAGACTTCCACAGACTCTTCTAGGCTTAGCTTGGGTGGGAAAGTGAGGCTCAGGCTCTGCTTATAACTGTCCTCTTTGAGAAAGAATGAGGAAAGGCAACGGCAAAGGACAAAGTGAGGGAAAAACCTTAAGCTGTGGCATTTCATGGGGTGGACAGCTAGCAGGAGATTGTTGACTGTTTGTTGAAAAGTCTTGCTGGCTGTGTTTGCTTTGGATACCACAAGTCACTGGGTCCTGGTGGGGACTGTGAGTCATGTTCCTCCTTGCAGTGGAAAACACGGATTCATCGCCGTGGTGCTGCGCTCCTGGCAGGGCCATGGCCCCTTGGGGGAACGGGAAGGTGGCACARGGCAGGAGGTGTGGAGGCCTTCCCCTCCAAAGGGGGTAGGAAAGTCTTGCTGAAATTTTCCCTTTGGGCATCCATCCTTAGTTCTGGGGAGAGCTTTGCTGTGGCCTCGAAAAAGGGGCGTGCTGGAGTTCTTGTGTTGCTGTGGATACAGGGCTCTATTTTTGTGCCTCTTGCATAAGTTTTACCCTCATCTTGCAGTGCCTTAAATGCATTTTTAGGGTTTGGGGTCCCGGGTGGCTAAAAGCATTGAAGTTGCATCTTCTGTGGTCTCTGTGGGAGTTTTGAGAAGGCTGGTCGTGACCACATTCCCTCTGCTGTCCCTTCCTTTGGCAGAGCTAAACCAAGTGGTGGTTTCATCCAGTTTAGGAAGGAGGGTTGCCTTTACCTTGACTCAAGAGATGTTAGAGTTCCCTTTCTTTGGCTCCCATGGAGAAGCCCTCAGTAGAAGAGAAGAATAATGCCAGCAGCTGTTGGAGGGCCAGCACGAGGTCAGCATGGTCCTACACTGCCAAAATACCAGYGCTAATTCTGGCCCTGAGTGCACAGGGCACACAAATCACCCACRACTCTTTTTTGGTACAAGGTTTTCCTTGTACCAGTCCAGATTCAACCCTTGATTTTATTCCTGCTGGAAGGGAAGAACAGACCTGCCATGGCTCCAGGTGTGGATACAGGCTGTCCCTGGCCTTGCCTAGCAGGGGAAAAGGATCTCTGTGTCAGGTGGTGGTGAGCTGTGAACTCCTTCCTTTACATCAYGGACAAGAAATTCTTTCCCTGCTGAGGGACCAGTAGGTCCTTTGCTCTGCCACACATTAACACATGCCTTGGTAGTACCCAGTAAACAGGGGAATAATAATAATAATGTGGTTACAGGCCATCTGAAATGAGGTTGTGGCTKTAGCTGTCCCCATGGGCCATCTCCTCCTGCCTCCTGTGGGAGAGCTGGGGCTGGTAAAGAGGCTGTGTGTGGTAAGAGAACAGGTATTTAAGGAAATGGGCTTTAAATGAGAACTTAATTACTCACTTTTGGCCTCATATCTGAGCAAGAATAACATGAAAACCTGAAATTAAGCACTAGTTGCATTCCAATACAGGGAAGAATGCCTCCAGTATTTGAAAATAATTCGAAGATAAATAAAATTAATACTTAACATATGAAAGAGACAGCTAATGTTTTGACAGACAAGCCTCCTCCTCAGAGCCAAGAACATGCATTACCTAAAGGAGGAAAATCCTCATTTGTACTGAAGGTTGCCAGGAGTCATAATTAAAGAACAAAATTAGTCGAGGAGAGGATGGAATGAAGAGTAAAAAGATTGTTGTTCCTTAGATAACTGTGCAGGTGTTGCTGAAGGAACACACACACATTGCTGTGGGTTTTTTTTTCCTTGATTCATCTCTATGTCCATCAGAACACTCACTGCAGGTTTCCTTGTATTAAAAATAAAAATAGAAATGTCCTGCTGAGCAAGTTGTTCTGCCATGGGTGGAGATAAGCCTGCTTGCCCTCTGTTGTGTAGAGTCTTTGATGTCTCATTAGGGGTGAGGTGGGGTTTTTTTGCTGTTTTAGTGAGTCCATCATTAGTGTTTCTTTCCTTTGTCATCCACTTGAACAAAGTGTGAGGGTTCCTACAACTGCCCTGCTGGCACATTTGATGGAAATTTCCTGGGCTGCTGAAAAGGGGTGGAGGGGTGARGGGGAAGGGCAGATAACCAGTAGTATGGACGCACCCACAGGCTGTATAATTGCTCATTTCTGCAGGAAACCAGCCTGAAATTTTGCAGAGGATTGGACCTGTTTGTAGGAGATTTGTTATTCTGATGTTATTAGCACTGGCTTTGATTACACAGATGTTCCCAAAAGGCAGCGTTGATCACAGCAGTGCCATGGCCAGAAAAATGGTTAACTGGAAAGGAAAATCAGACTTTTCTTTTTTTTTTTGTCAGAGAAAAACAGTGTCTCAGACTTATAAAACAAACAGCCTTCTCTACCTTGTACATCTTTCATAGCTGCAAATGTGTAAATCTTTTCTTCCAGAAAGAATCCAGATGCTTACTTACTTTAATTTGAGTCAAGATAAAGTGGCCACATTTTCCCTGCCTGGAACATCTGCAGAAATGCCACTGAAGGTTTTTGGCTTGTTTTAGTGAGAGAATTACAGAAGTCCTCCCATTTTCCCCTCTTTCAGGGTTAGACCAAGAATACATTCAGCAGTCATAAGCTGTGGTGTATTAATAGRATGATTTTCTCTAAAAAATGTCCACTACTTCTAGAAGGAGATTTATACTGTGTAATCCCCCATTTCAAAGGCTGAGGTCACCACTGAACATGTCAGCCCACCAGGATATCATAACACATCAATTACATAATCAATAGCACATGTTTTCCCCCTTTCTTTACCAATTAATGGATTTTTGAAGTAGAGAGCTTGGCTTATATTTCTCCAATCATGTTGGATGGGGAAACCCTTCCASAAGGAGGATTCAGAAGGAAAAAAGATGTTTCAGGTGTTCACATCAATTCTTTCTTCAGCAAATGCACAGGAGCACCAGCTGTACTTCCAGTYCTGCTTCCTGCCTTCTGACAATTTTATTAATTCTTCACAAAAATGAATGTATGTACTACCAGAAGATATTCAACGTTTTAAATTTCATGTCAGATTTGTAACATGTTTCCATGCCAAAAGACTTCTTCTCACAGAACCATCTCATTATCCTTTACCTCTTCAGCTCTTCTTGCAGATTCTGGTTAGAGCATTCTTCTAATTTTGAATGGGATTAGGATGAGATAATGAGTGATTTATATCAATTGACAGGACATTTCCTGCTCTTGCCATGATGTTTTTGTATAAATTAGGTATTTCTTTGTCAAGATAATGGGAGTTTTTGCCTCACTCAGCTCTTTGCACTGATTTTTCATCCTATTGATTTACTTATTGAAGTAGAGTATTTGGAATTCAATTGTGAAACTCAGTGTCACTTGTAAAGATAGTCCCATAACAGTACATATCAGTGTAGCTTGGCTTAATTTTTTTTTGTGGTTTTTTTTGTTTTGTTTGTTTTTTTCCCAAAAACATCCAGAACAGTGCAAGCAATATTTTTTTATATCGATACCTGATCATGTCACGTGAAAAATGCATTTTTAAATGTGCATAGGGAAGAAAAACAAACATAAGCTCATTTTCCTGCTGGTTTTCTTAACTGTTCCAAGCTTKGTTTGTCACCTTCCCTTTTTGCTTAGGATTTCGTGGGTGTAGAGTTAGTGTTCTTAAATAGAAAAAAATGAAAGAGAAACCAAACTCCCCAAAGCAAACTGTCTCTGTGTTTGTGTTGTGTAGAGGATCTTCCTGAGTCCCAGGCTCAACAAGTTTCCCAGAACATCTTTCCCAAGGCAGCCAGAGGCATCAGGGACATGTTTCTCTTGGCTAGCCTCTCTCTGGAGAGACCCCTTGGAGGAAGTCCATGCTTTGGTAGGGTTTGCTCTTAGTGGAGATGAGACTCAAGGAACCAGTTCCTCTCCAGAGGGACAGTCCTGGTCCTTTTGCTTTTTTTGTGGCAATGGTTAACCACTCTTCATGGACGATCTGCTGTGCAGTGCTTGACAAATGCAGAGGCTGAGCATGTGAGTGGGCATTGCCTCTCTTCTGGGGAGTGACTGGTKGGCAGCAACTCACCTTTTGTGAGCCAGAAGCTCTTGGAGAGCCCAGAGCTTGGGAAGACAGGCCTCTCGTAGTTTGTCCATCGCTTCCCTGCATCCCCTTATTCAAATGAGACATCTTCCTTCTTCCCATCGCGATCCAGTCTCATGGACAAAGCACACAGGTGGAGTTTTCAAACCTAGAAACTCTCCCCTGAGCSTGCACAGGCTGAGGTTTGTGGAAAGCTTACGTGGCTGATTTGGGGAAAATCACACAGGGGTGGCAGGAGGTCTGGTGTTGGTGGCACAAATGCCATACTCCTCTTCCAGTGTGTGGAGCCATCACAGAATCCCCCAAACAGCTCTTTTCACACATACAGTCTGTAACAGGGTCAAAATGTGGTTTTTTTCCCCCTAGACTTATGCTGAGAAGCAACTGAACCATTTTGCTGAAGCTTTCCCAGAAACCACTTAGCCTGGGGCAGGCAGAAAGCGTGGAAAAAATCCAGCCCAAACAGCTGAAATCTGGCAAAGTTGAACACAAACTGAAACACATTCTTCTCATGGAAAAGCATTGRGTGACCTCTGATAGGCAGAGTTCCCTGCTCCACCAATGTGAGACACACAGACAAAGTGTGCAGTTCACTCTCTGTGCTCCTCCTCTTGGGTCTGTGTGCTSTGAACTGCAATTTTTATATGTAACATGTACACCCTTGTCTATATACCTAGAGCTGCATAGCTCCCTGCTGCACAGAATTCCTGGCTCCAGATCAGTTGCATCACTCCCCTGATGTCATCCTGGCATATACCACCTCCAGCATTCTTCTCTGCCTGGAGGAACAGTATGGCCCACACTGGGTTTTATGTTTTTTATTTTTCTTTTCTTTTTTCTTTTTTTTTTTTCCCTTTCCTGGTTGGTCACTGCCACTGCAGAAAATCAAAGGCAGCCTCACACATTTGTCCCTGTTTTTCATTTTGTTTTGCTACAGAAGTTAAAAAGAAAAGCTTTGGGAGGACTTTCTCTCAGCACAAGCGAGGAAGCAGCTGTTTACCATGAAAAAAAGCCTATAAATTTGTGTTTCCTGAGCTAGGAAATTACTGCTGCTGCTGCCATCACTACTGTTGCTCTAGACATGTCTTGTGGGCTGGGAGATGACACTGTGGCACACAAGGCTGGAGGACAACTCTGGGGTGGGGATGGAAGACCAGGCAAAGTCATGTGGCTCTGACTCACTGGAAGTTATTTTTCAAAACTTCTGCTGAGACCTTATGGCCCACAGTCTGTGCCAAGCCCTGTGTTATACTTTCCTTGAAAGAAGAGTGGAAGGAGCAAATGCTGTGGGAATGTTGGTCAGCAAAGCCTGTGAAACTGGTAACAAGGATGGGAAAAAGAAATTTTGCTGTTTCTGCRAATTTGAGAGAGCAAAATCCCTGCAGTCCACTATCAATGTTGGCACTCAGCTAAAAACTGGGTAGAAGACTGAGCTGGGGGCAGGAGGTACAGGCCTGCACTGGGCATGTGTGGCCTAATGTCACAGAATCACAGAATAAGCTGGGTTGGGAGGAATCCACAAAGTTCATCGAGTCCAACCCCTGGCCCTGCACAGACACCCCAACAATCCCTGCACAGACACCCCAACAATCCATGCACAGACACCCCAACAATCCCTGCACAATCACCCCAACAATCCCTGCACAGACACCCCGACAATCCCTGCACAGGCACCCCGACAATCCCACCCTGTGCCTCCCTGAGAGCGGTGTCCAAAGGCTCCCGCGGCTCTGGCAGCCTTGGGGCCGTGACCATTCCCTGGGGAGCCTGGGCAGTGCCCGACACCCTCTGGGGGAAGAACCTTTCCCTGATCTCCAGCCTGACCCTGCCCTGACC